>OW388300.1:47636877-48036877 GCA_936450465.1 Gibbula magus | reverse complement strand
CAAAGTCAACATTTCACAAACATTCTATTTTTTTCCAAAGTCAACATTTCACAAACATTTTTTTTTCAAAGTCAACATTTCACAAACATTATATGTTTGCCAAAGTCAACATTGGCCCATGGGAAATCCGCCCATGGGAAACCTGGCCCATGGGCGAAGTCTCGCCCATGGGAAATCTCGCCCATGGGAAAAATAATTTCCTTTGCATGGGGGGAGTTCACAAATACCTAAAATATGTTACTGCTAGACCCATTATTAAAAATTAGAAAATAATTTTTGTGTAACTCAAATTTTAACAACCTCTCGCCCATGGGCCGGCCCATGGGCAGGCCCATGGGCGAACTTGCCCATGGGCATACCCATGGGCAAGGGGGTCTGTATCTCACGTACGGTGCGGGGTAGAAAGTTGGAATTTTCGTCAATATCTTAGTTAAAGTATAAAAATAGGTTTTTGATAGAATTTGAACTTCTCACTTATGTTATTTACGTTGGTCAATTATGGAATCTCGGGTTTCCATAATAAAATCGGGTCGCCTTTAATTATTCCTTTCTTTTTTAAAATAAGAATACCTTTGAATTTGTACTTTCCACACACTATCTCCACAGGCTGTGAATATATCATTTTGTCCAAATTTTAGTCACAATTCACTGTCACCAGATGTATTGATCTGTAACACTTTATATCTACATTTATGAACGGAACAAGATTCTTTACACGTAAATGCAACGACTGGATGACAACACTTGAGATTGAATGGACATATTTGAATACATCCGTATTAAAAATATCATTGAAGTGTAACGTCAATTACATATGGCATAGTATTACATAAACTCACGGGCAAAAGAAACGTCACCACATTTTGAAAACAGTATAAAATGAAATATTGATGTCGGAGAAAATAGATTGTGTATGTATTTGGTAGCCACATGTTTTCTTAAGAAATATTCACAATTTCATACATCAGAGTATGCAATTTTTATTTTTACATCTGTTCAAATTGACATGGGGTGCTAAAATCGTTTTTTAAAGATGTTTTTGGCCCACAATATTTAGTATTTAAGTTTAAAACATTGAAAAAGTAGAAATTTAATTAACTTAAGATATCCTCGACATAAATAACCTTCTTTGATTTAAATTTGTTGACGCGTCTTTACTGTAGGACGTCTCAAAACAAGCCAAAACTGGCTTTTTGAGGCTTCTATCTCGTCTAGTTAAGGAGATTCCAAAACGACCATTTCTTAAAACTTGTGTTTCTCAGAGTTATGAATAGATAATGTTTTGAAAATTCATATTTAGTATTGTTGGGTTCTGAAGACATGGTGTAACGCTGTTTCAGTCGCATTTATCGCCCGATGATTGAAATATCTTGTATTTCGTATGGGGACGTTTCTTTTGCCCGTGAGTTCAGTACAACATAGTAGTTAATTAAACACTCTGTGAAATAACCGTCTATCTAACACCTACAGAAACAACCAGTGCTTCTTTTTGGTGTTCTTAAAAGGTGGGTTCTATCGGGGTAGTTTTTGTTGAAACGAAATTCGAGAGGATACTCCTGTTTACACATATATAATATTAATACATGATTAAAACACAATTAAATTGAAAGATGCTATAGCTAATGAAAGCAATATTTTGATGGTTTTATATTTCACAACTTGATACATAAGCGCACATGTGTTGAACAATACAAAAAAAACCCAATGAGAACTGAAGCCATTCGGCACTGAGAGTGGGGAAAACTATGCTACATCATAACAGCAAATTGTTTAATAGTTGTATGACATGTTATGTGTTAATATGTGAATACTCTATCAATGTATGTCTTTAGTTATTAAAAAGTTGTAACATTAAGTACAATGTACAACGTGGGATCAGTTCACCTAATGCAAAACATCCAAAATTGCGACAGAACCCTCCTTTGAAGACGCATTCCGAGTGGAGATATTGGTTGGGACGTATTGGTTGTTATGCAACATTATTAAAAAATGTATATATAGTCGGCAAAGGCGCCAGTTGAGCAATCCAGCGAACTTGAGGGGCCGGGTCCGAGTCCACCTGTGACCTTGGAGTCAACTTTGTTTGCGGACTCTTGCAGTGTTGTCACAACCCCTAGTGTACAGTACAAAACCCTGTGCAATTAAAATAACCCACGAATCCGTTGGTAATTGGTTTAAACGTAGTTTTATTCATAGAGAATCTGGTTTGGTAAACAAGCAAAACTTTTGCTTATATTAATACCTCACCAGTACATACATATAATAACAAACACACAAGAACTAGACACAAACATGACAAACTAAAGCATAATGATACCATGCCTACATGATTGTTGTTTATGAAAGATTCTTTGCAGTTCCACTTTATTAATGATACAGCTACGTTGTTCTTAAGTGATGGATACACGTATATAAGATGCTTTATCAAAGCGCTTTGTTTTAATGATATATTGATGGAGGGATGCGATTATGTTCCTATTAACATTATCACTGGTTTGCGGTGTTCCATATAACACAGTTTCGAGGCTGTGGCCATTTACGTAGAAAAATGCATTATTTCTAAAGACAGTAAATAAATTGGTAATGGTAATTATAGGTGACCAGATGGTGGCCACATGAATACGTGCAGACAGCTAGTTGCAGGTACAGCAATGTGTCGCATCCTTGGACAAAATACTGTGACTATGTGACCTAGTACACCCAGCTGAGAATGGGTATCTCGTAAGGATGAGCATGAGAATATTTTGTGCACCATATGGCTGCAAAAATGCATGGTCCAAATGAACTAAGATTGACAGGGAGTGTCGTTAAGAGTGACATCCAATACTCGAGGGCAATCGCAACGCCTTTGAGCAACTTAGCTTAAGTGGATATTGGCGCTATACAAATGTTCATATGGTGATGATTTCAGTTGCTCTCTTGTTAATCAACAGCATATTCGGGAAGTCTGAAATAATTGCATTCAGATTGATGGTAACAATAATGGTGCCCAAGGCGCTGTTAGCATATTATTACCCTGAAGGAATTGTTCTTTCGATGTCGCTTCTTCCGTAACTGTCTACAGGTCCATACTCCCCATTGAACACATTTAAACAGCTCTTTAGCGTCTCCATCGGGATCCGAACCAGGGCCTTTGGTAAACGCCGAAGCTCATGATTATTGACGATTTATACGTTTTACAGCAACATATTCACATTTGGTACTTTTAAATCTGTATAAACATGATGTTAATTCATTTGCCTCCCAAATTCGAGAGAGGAATGCAAAGACATTACCATAATTCTACTATAGGCCTTTAGGGCATTGATAATGAATACTAGAATCTGAAACCGTAACACAAATTTACAACGAAGCATAGCACGATTTTACAATTTAAAAAAAGGTGATTATGTGATGTAAATGTTTATCTGAATCACTGAAAAGCATCATTTCTGATAGATTCGTAGAGATAACTGCACGACAGGAAGTATGTAACACAACGGACAGTAAAATTATTGTTTTTATTATTCATTACACACATGCAACATATAAATGTAATGCACTTTCTTATTACAACACGTAAAGGTAAAAAACAATGTACCCTGTTCAATCATTTATACCTTTACGTTATATTATGACAGAAGACTAGAATACAGAGGAGATAGTATACATCATAGTAACAGCTGCATGGTAATTATAAGATGTTATCTAACACAGTTTCCTGTTAAGACAAGACACTGATCCAATAACCAATATACTATACATTCAGGAAATTGAATTTCTGGAGTTCACATCATTGCAGAGCAGGTGTCGAAACGATCCCATTCTGAAGAACAAATGACCCTTTACTGTGCAGCAATCACATTTATAATTTTCACTGCACCAGGAAAAGTAACAAAAGGAAAATAATAGGTCATTTGAGATTATGGATAATACAGGATATTCAAAACTGCTTTTCAATGTTGTAAATGCCATTTTAGTGAATAATTCATTAATAAAATTTACAATAGTTGATGATTCACTGTTATTTTAACACCTGTAAGTACATACATCGATTTGCTTTTATAGACAGGGCAATTAATATGAATATCACCAATAACCAAATTCAGCGTACATGTGTGTGCACGATCAGCACACTAGCCATCTATATGTGATCTATATATACTCTTGTGGAGATGTGACTGTTCCCTCTCTCGAGCCCAAAAATAAAAATAGACTTTACTGTGAAAAATGTAACAAGCACAGCAAAGTGAAAAACAGATTTACGTGGACCGTTATTTGCACAAGCTGAATGTGTAGCCTTCCAGTAGTTACTCTTGTCCCTGTGTGAATTCTTCAGGAGAACAAATTTGTCAATTTGATATAAAAGATGCATGTTACACATTTAAAATCATTCATGCAATCTCTTGACTTCAGTGGTAAAAGGTTTTCCAGTCCCAATTTACGCACTCTTTCCTTCTACCAAGTGTGATCCTGTGAGACGAATGTGGAGGGTAAGTACTGTATAAACTTTGTTTGAGGAATTCAATGTATACAAATAGGTCATTTAGCTACCGAGTTTGCACGCATTAGAGGTTGAATACTCACAGAAAACATGAAATTTAGAAATTGTTAGCAATAGATTTTGGAGTATATGATTAAGGCTTTCACAGGATGATGGAGAGAGTTTGTACAACCATACGTTATGATGTTCATAATAAAGACATGTAATATAGTACTGTTAGATGGTTAATCAATATAACATTACTAAATATTTCATCTGGAACAAAATATTTAAAATGTTCAAAAGAATATTTTCAAAACTGTCTATTCGCTATGAATGCAGTGAATAGCAGTTCATGTCAACCTTATATAAACATGTTGTGTAAAGACATGTTCTAAAAACAAGAATGCATGTTTGATCTTGAAGACATGAATTAGACACCATGTTGTTTCAAGTAATGCCTTCGCTCAACAATGTTGGCATCAATTTATCAATCGCTTCAGAGAAAGGATTTTTGCACGTTAGCTTCGAGAATGTATCAACTTGGAATCAATTTTAGCGAACACCGTTTATGTTATTGGTATATTTCGTTGATCTTTAACAAGTCGACTTGAAATGGTGACACTAGGATCATGTGATGCACTTTGCGTCTTCCATAAAATTACTTTTCGATATATCAACATGATATGCGATGTTTTATTTGTGATTCCAACTAATAAATAAAGGAATTTACAATGGTAGTTTAACAAGAGAGCGGGTTATCATACAAACTAACCTTAAATATAACATAACTGTAGTAAAGCGGCATTAAAACACTATATTACAGAAACTCTAAACAATTGGCTCCACTCCAATGTTGAGCACCTTCACTGGCTTCCCATCAAGCAGCGTATTGACTACAAGATACTCACATTGACGTTCAAATCTTTGTAAAGTGACACTGCACCATCATACTTGAAGTCCCTGCTTCAGATATATCGTCCAAGGCGCTCTCCACGATCAGCATGTGACGATCTCTTGAGGCTCCCTCACACAGAAGGCTCCCACCTTGTGGAATCGCGTGCCAAGCCAGATTAAATGTGCAGAATCCTAAATGACATTTTGCCGCCTTCTGAAGACATTCCTCTTTCAAGTGGCCTTCAACTCTCACCACTAACGGGGTCATATCAGTTAAATCTCATAAGCGCGACTGAGCAGCATTATTTGGAAGAAAGGCGCTATATTAGTCACTTATTATTATTATAAGCTCATAAGGCTTCTCATTATTTATTAACTTAGGTTAAAGATATAATGTTTTTGGACGACGGAAGGACGTCGGTCGACGACCTATGACATAACCCCATCTGGCCTTATAAGTCTGATGAGCTAATGAAAGAAGAAAAGCATGGCTTTCCCTCTGACAACTTTTTTTTTACCATGGACAATTATACTTTCTTTGTTACATAAATTGCTGTAACTGTTCAATATTCACCCGATGAAAGATGTATGCTTTTATATGACACATTGTTATATCAGGGATCGCATTATCTGTGATAGTACAAATTCCTGTACTTTGTGAGTTCGAATTCCGCAAAGGACAAAAGGACAAAAAGTACAAGCATATATGCTATTGACTACAGTGTGATCCCAAATATAACGATGTTACATATGTTCACTATGGCATGTATTTCTGATACTATATATGGGTGGTGCATACATAACACCGAGAGACAATAGAAACGTTACCACATTTTAAACAGAGTCAAACACAAAATATTTCTGACAGATAAAATCGATGTTGAATGTCTGTGGTGAGAACATATTTCGTAAAGAGATATTTCATCCATGAGAGCATGACACTTAATATTAAATATATGTTCAAAATACATGGGGCGTTTTCTTTACATTGGTTGGTATTTAAGGTACTACTTTGTGAAATATGGAAATTATGCATCTTCTTGGAGTTAAATTTTAGTTGACGCATCATTACTGAGGGACATATAAAAAATCCTTTCTTGTCAAGTTAAGGGGAGTCGAATAAGGCGATTTCTTAAAATGTGTGCTGCTCAGAAATAAAGATTTGAATAATTTAGTTTAGCTAGCTTCTGAAGACAGTATGTAACTCTTTTCCAGTCGTATGCATAGCTTGTGGATTGAAGCAGCTTGAGTTTTGTATGGTATAGTTTATTTTGCTCCTGGGTGTAAACAATATGTGTTCCTTAAATCGATACAATGATAATACTGTTTGAAATATCACAACCTGGTAATTTGAAAATCTACGCGAAGTCTTATTGTTGCCAAGTAAAGCTTTCTTCGCTCGATTACACATTGGAGCGCGATCTGTATGAACATTGAATTAAAGTACAGTGGAACTAATGACGTGTTCGCCCTCTTCAACTATGTATGGTGCAAAGGGGTCATATGCACGACTCTTAATGTTTCAAACAGATAATGAAGCTGGTGGCGTGTAGTGTATTGTAGTGCCTTCTAATATTGGTACTGCAGTGACGACTAACAAGTGACCAAAAACTAAAATAACTAAATTTATCGTAATTTCAATAAGCCCATTTTAAAAAACAGAAACTGTCTTAAAAAAAACTTACGTTAAACTTTAAAAAAACTGATAGTTAATGTTTTAAAATGTAAAGTACATCAACGAACATTCATTCATTCAAGAATGTTCTTATGTAGTATACAAATAAAATTATGGTAATGAGAAATGGTTTAGTTGCAATCTTAATGATTCAATGTTCTTAACTCAGAAGCATATAGGAACATGTTTTGATGTGACATCAGAGGTTTATAAAATGATTTAGTATCCAACTTATTTAGTTTATTACAAACATGTCGTAAACCTGATTGGTATTGATGATGTGAGAATGTCAATTTTACTGAGTAATATACTAAAATTCGTAATGTTTAGCCTCTGAATTATGGATAACAAACAAATCAACACACCGTAGTAAATGCCTCTCCATCACTCTTGTTAAGAAAGTTTGATATCGCTTTTCGATGTGTAAACTTTTATCATACTTTTGGATTTACTTTTGGATCGGTTTTTAATAATCCATGTTCTTTCACGTCACATTGGGAGGAACAAGTGAACAGGAGTTGTTTAGTCACACATACTCAAACATGTCATAGCCTGACGTTAGGATCACCGTGGAAACATTAGTAAAAACATCGTTGACAAATAAAATTACTACTTATAATGTCCGGAAAGTCTATGCCCACAAGGCAATAACATCAAAGCAAGCATGATTAAAACTTGAATCAACATTAACAGACTTGGTAACATTGGTTGAGGACAAACCAGTATGTCATAGATTAATATGTTATAATGAATGAATGAACCCCGCCGACCCTTATACACGACGGTCATGCAGGGGTGATGTATGCAATCGTGGTGGTCAATACTTTACGTAACCAATACATTATAATGTATTTCAAGCTATTTGTACAGTTTATTCATGCTACTGTATTGTCTATATTTACGTTATTATCATTTATATTTATTATATGATTGCAGGTGAAATACCGGGATCTATCAATGAAAACAACCCGTGTTATCAGTCACTAGTGAAAAAAACAATGGAACGTGTTATCAGTCACTAGTGACTGATATAACAATGACCTGACGTCATAAAACAATGCTCCGACGTCATGACACGGAGCCGACTTAACGTAAATGCAAGTATCGGTGAATATGCAAAGATTTGGTCATATAATAAATAGAAAACTTTTCTTTTCTTGACAAATACCATGTTTATCTCATCTCGTGAGGTAGAAAAGTTATATATTTTCACCCGTGGCTGCGTCACTCGTGAAAATATAACCTTTCTACCTCACTCGATGAGATAAACATGGTATTAGTCAAGAAAAGCCAAATATCCTCTAAATATCATATCAGGTAACCAGAATTAATGACAAGTGTTGCATTTAATGTTTGAACATCTGAAATGCAAATTATCAGAATGCGGCCATTGAGTGAAGGTTTGCCACTTTGATACAATATTTGCTGCAGTATGATCTAATACCTCGTGTAAGTAGATAAACATAAACACATGGAAATGTCCAATGATGGTAATTCTCCAATAACGGCCCCTTTTTGTTATTACTACAACATGTAGTATCACCACACATTATACATCGTCCGATCACCTGTCATCTTGTGAGTGATTAATAGTGATTGTTTGAAATACATCAGGACCAACCCGCAGAGGGGGCTGGCACAAAATAAGAAGAATGCTGTTCATTGATAAGCAAACTATTAAGCTTCTCAACATAGGTTTTAATTCCCGGCCACGGTACTGATATGCGTTAACCATCGCAACAATCATAATCTACCCTTTCAACAATGACACAGCCATTGATACTGATTGCTAATTTCCTCCTGATTTTCTCAACTCATCCTTGAGCTGGAGTAAATGAGACCGTCAACCCATGAACTTTCAATTTATGCTGATATCAAGAATCACAAGTTTATTCGTGATAATCATTCTCATTTCAATGGAAATAATTGGTTATTTTATGCAAAACACAGCTCACAATAATTAACATTATACTTTTATGTACTATACTATACTATACCGTTGATTGAATATCAATAATAATCACATTCTAACATTTATGGAAATTGTAATTATGTACAGGATACATGTTGTGATTGTTTAGAATATGCCATGCAAGTAATCCTTTTGGATCACACCTTGCGTGGTCTGATCAGCTTACCATTGTATGAAATAAATATACTCATGTATTCTACATTGTACTTATTCTAAAAATGTATAACAGTTTCTTTTGAATTTCAGTATATTAGTTTTCAACTCCTCGGTATTAATGTTTATGCGCAGAAAGAAAGAATATGTATTAGCAGAAAGAATGAATGAATCAATGATAATACATGTGAACTTAGATTCATCAAGTGAGAAAAGGTGGATATTTATAGGCCTATAGATAACTGATATTCTTAATATCGTCATATGAGCCAGTTGTCAAGCAACATCTTTCTATGTTAGTGGCGAGGTAAGGTAATTTGGAATTTAACACCCCTTTTAGGAAACTTTAACAAATGAGTCGTTTCAGTTTGACAATATTTGATGTGTTTGTTAACGACTCTATGTCTCAACTCTCTATTAATGTTCACACTCTGTGCACCAGGCTCAGATGTCTCGAAACACTTTATATAAACAACACAGGGACGCATTCATATCAAATTATGTTGGAAACGTGTTTTAGTTGTACTTCACGAAACCTGCCCAAATGTCAATATCATTTACGTTATGTACAGCTAATATTTTAAATGTTGAAGTGCAGAAACATGTTAATGTTAAAAGCAGTATGTTTTTTAATTCAACAATGTATATGTATATGTTCAACAGAAAGTTTCAAGTAAGATCAACCCGGAAGATGCTCTCTAATGTATCCCCTAGGACACGACTTACATGAATTGTCAGACCATATCCAAATCTCTTTCTGGTATGTCTACAGGCTGCCATTACATTAACACAACCCCAAGCTATGAGGCGGCAGCTACTTAACGCCTTTCATGGCACTACAATATATCTTCTTGGCTTAACATATCACTTTCTATCATAATTGGTAAATGTTTATTGAGAACTGAAGAATTCAAGTGATTGTATTTTGTTTTCTTAATGTGTGAGTCTAAATTCATGTTGACAGATGCTGGTCGATATCTCAATACAAGGAGAGGAAGAAGAAGAAGAAGGACTTTATTTTATTAACATGTCCACATGCTGCATTGTACAGTAAAGATCAGTTGGCCTAGACGACACGATATCATTTTAAAATAACATTGTTTTAAAAAGCGCATCAATATGTACACACAAGCACACAAGCATTCATACACATCCTTTCATATGAGTAAAACCACTGTCCTGATATATAAAAAACACAAGTCATGATGGTAACTCATATTTTTTTATTAGAGCAGCATAAGGACGAGATTATCTACAAACTTCTACCTCTAATGATAAAGTGCCACAACAAAATTTATTCAAGATACTGCGATGAGCCAAAGGCATAATAATTTCACCGTTTTGTTCAACCTGCAGCAAGTCTATGGATATAACATAATTTAGTTACATTTTCCTGCCCGTTATCATTTCAAAGTCCAAAAATAACCCAATCCAAACAGTCTGACGTCTTAATATATGTTTTTTTAGCCGCAGTAAACTCCTCATGAGAAATATTCATGACATCAGTTGCGGATAAATGACAGCCTACTAACATTTTGTGAACTCCATTAAACCTAGATATTGTCAAATGACGGGACCATCT
Source organism: Gibbula magus (assembly GCA_936450465.1). Taxonomy (NCBI): domain Eukaryota; kingdom Metazoa; phylum Mollusca; class Gastropoda; order Trochida; family Trochidae; genus Gibbula; species Gibbula magus. The sequence goes on along the minus strand of OW388300.1, from coordinate 48,026,136 downwards.
ACTGATAATACTTAGTATTCTATAAGACTCGAGCATATCAAGTTAACGCCAGAAACAAAGAACCTCAACTTTTTGCTAATTATATTGAGAAATCCAGCCAATTTCGCCAGGAACTGCTTAATCAAGGATTTTGCTACACATGTACCAACTGCTGAATGCAACCTGGCTGCAAGGTGTTTAACTGCATAAATACAATTATCTTGCCGTGTTCCCCAAACAGCGGCACTGTATGAACGAATGGGCTGTACACTATTATCATATAACGTATTGTAAACCGTATAATTACCAACTGCTTTAAACTTACAAAATATTACACCCAGTGCCCTATTGGCTGATGTACATATATTATACATATTTCTTAAACCGAACGTTGTCATCAAGATTCTCCTGCAACCATAAATCCAAGTATTTATATAATGTAATGTACAACCTTAGTGTTATTGAACACCATTTTAGCAACACAATCTAACATATGCTGTAGTGACCCGTCATCAGCTGCAATCAATGCAATATCATCAGCATAAAACACTGAATTCATCAATCCATCAATATTTATACCGCAATGTAAACAATAAGCTTAGCTAGATCATTCATATAAACAAACAGAAAATGTCGGTGACAATAGACAACCTTGACGAACGCCCGAGTTTACTACAAACCCCTCAGTAAAGCTATCATTAATACGAACTCGGGACTAAACTGCATATTGAATTTTACAGTTAATAAACATCTTCAATAACATAAACTTATCTTGAATTGTCATAATAAATACTCTAATCTCACTATAGATAGAATCCAAAGAGAGTTATCACACTATTATGATATAACAAAGGCTATAGCTTATTCCTCATGTCAGCACGACAAATTTGTGAAATTTTGGTCGAGTTGCCACCACTTATTTACATAATGTTTTGTTACATAAAACTTTACCTTATGTCCATCCGAATCTTTCTAACAAATGTTTTTTTATCAAATCTTCCCTGTACCCAATCTGTGAAACCAACGAACGGTGAATATTTGTAAACCTGTGTATAAGAAAAATGTGGAAAAAAAGAAGAAAAAAAAGATATCATAAACAATTAACGGAGAATAAGATGCATAAATGTTCATGTGTATTTTTGTACACAGAGTAAAAGCCGTTTTGGTTTTCAGCCACTAAACCAATTACTAAAGAGAACATTTAAAAACCAAAGAAATCGCTCCAGCCATTTTCTGTCTGAACAGTCTCACTTAATCATCAATATGCATACAATTCTTAATATAATATCGACACACATAAATTTATTATGTTGCATGCAAATTCACATATATATGCGCTTTAAGAAATAAATCATGACTTAGTTTATATTTGTTCGTCAAACAATATGTCACATATTAAGTCATCAATTTGCTTCGATTTTACACGTCCTTCCCAAATGTCCGAGACGGGGGATGTGAGTATGTCATGCCTGTTATATACGCATACTTGTAAACAACTCAAAGATCTGTATTTTCTTTAATATACATGTACATGTATCTTTATATCAATTTAATCAAGAAATAATAAGAGATCAAAGGAGTAGGATAGACATTATAACAGCGCCATTTCCTGATTCGTACATTCACAAGGTGCTTTTGAGTTTCTAATAAACCAGAGGCAATGGGGGTTCTGTTAAATCTCTTCCTGTGACTTGAGATGACAGACAGATTTCTTGAATGTCCTTCAGCATTGACTCCACGCTGTGACGATCTCATCGTGTGTCGGAGTAGTATTTGTCTGCTTTGGTGCATACAATAAACCCAATACGCAGAAGTTGTGTTTGGAACGTCACTTGTCTAATTTAGAAACAAGCTTGTTCAGGATACTCGCATCTACATGTACACATATCCCTGGCCGTTAAACTTTTCTGTGCTTACTTAGCGGAGCGCAATATGGAGATCATTGCGCCACTATGCTAAAACAGAAAGTTTCGAAATGCAAAGAGGTTTAGATAAAACTGTGATGTTAAGTGACTTGCGTGGGAAGTTTGTTCCACGCCAATATCCTGTGTGATACGTGATGGTTAGATACATTGTGTTTGAATGTGGCATTAACAATCCTTTGACACAGATAATGAATGCGTCATTTGTCCCGATTTCCATACAACTTTGAGTACATTGATGCGTTCGCTGATAGTTAGAGCTATTCAAGATATCCAAGTTGCATATTAACAATGTAGAACTTTATAAAAAATCTAATCACGGTTATCTAGCATGCAATTTTTTAAAAACCAAACGTTAAGCGTTCGTTTTGAATTGAAAAGTAGTTCCGTTTCTTGACCCAACCGAAAGGTCATTGAGGCCTCGGACCGGGGCTAATGGATAAACTGTCTGCGAGAGATCAGAAGCACCTGCAGCAAGGGCAACACGTTGATGAACGTGCTGTTCATAAACACTGACAATGTACAATGCATTGGAGTTCAGTGACACACGTTAAGTGTATACTTTAACTGTGAGTATGGTATCAGTTCCAATGCTATTTAATAGATGAATAGATGCTAACACTTTCATTGTCATTGTATTGGTTCTAATGAACATGTGGGAGGTTTGGACAGTATCACTATTTGTGAATACTTCAAGTATAAAAAACATGGACATCAACAGCCTTTGCTTTTCAAAGAGGCTGCCTCGTTTCAGACTCTTCCAAAACCGTATCAGTTTGAACTCATGGTTTTATAGATTTATAAAGGCAGATTATTATGTTTTAATGTAATGCTAAATTCTTGAAAACCTATTGGGATTCATTTCCGCAAAGAGACATCATTCAGTTATGTCTATTATACTGTATCCCATTGTTGTTTGCCAGAGTTAAACCTGCAATTGATCTTTATTTGTTGGGGACTCTCTTCATCATAAAACAGATATCATATCTTTTGGTATAAACTAAAAAAGACGTGCATTAATTCATGATATAAAGGTTTAAAAAAAAAAAAAGCAACTATAACCTTACTATTAATTTAATTTACAATCACTGTTAGCTTTGCACAGGCTGATATGCTACGTATTACTTCCTTTAACTTTCAAGTAAGCATATGTTATAAATGAAATACACTGTACTTATTTTGAGCGAGACGTAATACTACCTATTATACAAAATATTTGGCAGAGAATAGTGCCCGCTACGCAGTTTCTAAGAATTCAATATCGGTCTGTCTTTCTGTCAATAAATGACCCCTGGAGATATAAAAATGTCCACGTGTTGTGAGGTGTTAGATGAGAAACATACAATAAGAAAAACAACGCTGAAATAATTTTATATGCAACTATAATGAAACACGCGGCATTCACAGCAAATAACTGACATGATGCTTGTAAATCATGGTGTCACATTATCACTGAGTCTGTGGATTAAAACGATCATGATTATTAGTGAATGGAAAACAATTTGATGCAGGCAAAAAAAACAGTCAGTCATATCCATGTTTCAAACTGAGATTCGACGCCAACTAATTTGCATTTATTTTCATTTAAAAAAAATAAAATGATTCTAACGTTAAACTCAATATCAATTGTATTCCAGAACTGTCATTATCGTTTCATTTTCAAAATCATAAGTGGATTGATTTGTTTGGATGTCATACTTTGACAAGAGCATTGTTTTTATGCGTGTTCCCAGTCTTGAATAAGTTCGAGGGACACAAACGAACAATGTCATCGTCTTAAAGTAAAGTGACATTGTTCTGCTTAGATATCATAATGATCAAATTAAACCATCATGTCAGGTTGAGAACGTTAACATTATTGTCGCAATATTGAATGGAAAGGTGTATTCAAATGCATGTGATTCATCCAAACGTGTCCTAACTTATGTACAAAAGTATTCTGAGAGTATTTCTTTCAGGATAAACCTACATCACAATAAAGACTGGCAGACTTGGATATAGAAAATAGTTTTATGATGATAACAAGATAAGAATCGTCTCAGTTAGACGATCCATGAAACAAAAAGATCAACTACCATTAAGACTACCACCGTTATAGTGAGGTGAATTATTCAAGTGGATTCCTCGCAATTGTTCATAAAATACAAAGTGACACATTGTGATTATTTTTTTAGATTACAAAACTAAATTACTGCTTGTTGAGATAGTGTAAGATTTCATCCATCCAATGGAATCATTCAAATGGAATATGCATGACTATCATAACATGTCCGTTGTATAATCGATGTTGTCGGACAGGGCTATCAATATCAAAACGACATTAGAGATAATTGGTTTCTAAGCATGGCGTAGAAAGTTCTAACGTAAATCATCGCAGGACGCCATTTATCTCAGATTATGTAATTCTCTTCTCAGTTACAGTTTGCACTCCGGCTCATTTAATATTTTATCGAATGTAAAATACACCATTCAATGTCGAACGTTTGTTACAGTCAGTGACTTAACCCCCACTTGAGTTATTAATACTAAGATCTTATATAATGTACCTTAGTATCCTTAAAGAGTTTAATGTCATTTTGGGTTCTTTTGATTTACAGAAGTTTCATGTACATAGCCTGGTGCTTTAATATATTGAATCTTCTATTCAATAATAATTCCCTTTAGACTTCTGCTAAAGCATCAAGGAAATCTGCCAAAGTCAGTGGTGGAACCAGATTGGGATTCAAAGGGTTCGGGGTGTTTGTCAGTTCTACAACATGAATATCATAGAAGTTCCCCCTTTTAATCCTTTTCTAAATATAGAACAGGCGGTTAATTTTAAAATCGCAAGAGAGTGCTATTGTTAGTCTAGGGACCGCCCATATTCATATCCCATTGAGTCAATAGCCTTTTTATGAGCTTGTTCTGCCAGTAAAGCTAGTGCAAGCTGCTGGTCGCTTTTTGCGTATTCCCTGAGGGAATGCCGTGCTTTAAGTCACGAGTGAGGATTAGGCAATGGACATACGTCGGGGAGTTCTTGCAATAGTAAGGTGATAACTGATATGAGTCAAGCAATATTGTCCATCATGCATACATATGTGCTTTACCAAAATTACACAATCATATGCTGTTGAAATTAATAAAGCTAGTATGAGAGCATATCAACATCATATTACTTAAACAGACATCATGATAATATCATCTGTGCACAGTATTTACATATTAAAAGCCGTGGGGATACAAAACTAAATTTCTCGTGTTCACTTTCTTTACAACAAGTACATGGCAAAGTGTCAAATTCAGGAGTCTCTTATCGTGTTTTCTGACAATGTATTTACTCATCTACATTAACCGTTTTAACGATCGCACACATCAACACGTGTATGTGAAATACACCTTTGCAATGAAGTGATCAGCTGTTTTCCTACTGAAATTAATTGATCTATCAATAATATAAATCAGTGTTACCAATGGTTAACTTATACCCCTGAATCAATAAAAAGAGTTCAAAAACGGATGTACATGCTTCGTGTTTTCTGACAATGTATTTACTCATCTACATTAATCATTTCAAAGATCGCAGACATCAACATGTGTCAGTGAAATACACCATACTGACTATTTAGTATTACGACCTACTTTTACATGTGGATAGCAAAAGGAAACCGGCTGATTCGTTACCAATAAATTGCAATTACTACTGCAGTATTACCATTAGAACAATCTCATGATTAGGTTAATGGAAACTAAAACCCAAATGTAGTGTATCCAATGTTTAATCATGTATTTGCTCTTGGAGTACTCGCGTTAACAGTCATTTTAGAAGTTCCTTATGTCTAGCTGTCAGAGAAGGAAGATGTAATTCACTTACAAACATATCAATAACGAAACACGACAATAATACGAAGAGATAATCCCCTCATTTATTAAATAACTTATATTTAAGATTGGCATTAAAATAAAGTAACTAGACGCAAATATGAGTTGATAATGAACATATTATTTAAATACCTATCTGTTGACCAGACATACTATGCCTTACCTCCTATAGGTAATGCTATTTCAACCTTAACACAGACGAACTTGAAAGTGGAGTCAGGGATGCGTAAAATCTCTATCCAAGGGCAGGTAAGTCTGCCTGGTCTCGTGACGTCACTACCGGAAAAGGTCACTCTCCTATTTGTTGCAGGGCAAGACAGACGTGTTTTGTTCTGTGACTAGGTTTTTGTTAGCGCTTTGTTGCTATTGCTATTATATCTGCATAGGTCTGGTCAACAGGTAAGTATAAATAATTACGTTTAATCAAAAACGTACTATTTAACGAAAACTTATTACTTTATTTGAATAAATCATTGATTACATGCTGTGTAACAGTATTGAATTCGACATTTAAGATGCCTATTCATTTTATTGAGAGAAAGTTGACACATTAATTTAGATTCACTATTAGATCTAAAATGACATCAATCTTTGTTTTCGATTTTCTCTTTCGACAGTTGAAATGTTTAATGTTGGTGTTGAGCTCACGAGAAAACTTCATCTATAGATGATGAAGCTTTTCTTTCATTTCTTATTCATTTTCTTGAGAAAAAAAGTTTTTTTGAAACGGGAATATTTGTGTTTGGTCTAAAGGAATTATTTTGAAGCGGAATGCATATTACAACAGCAATAAATCTTGGATTAAAAACGTCGTTATTGTGATCAAACATGTACGCGTTTCAGAGTAAGTGCTCACGTTGAATGAGGTAGGAGTAAGCTTATACCCCGAAACGTCGTGTATACCCTTGGACACCGCGCACATCAGGGAAACATTTTTATCCTGATATTCCTTTGTCTCAAGATTTTAGTCAATTTGGTGAACACGGCATTTTAGACTTTTTGAAAGCAGTCAATATATTTGACAAGTTGTAAATTTTATCTTTTTCCTATCAGCTTTTAACAAAATTGTGATATTTTGCTGATGTTTTGTATATCCTTTGTGTCATTACTTTTTGCTTTTGCAATTATTTAACAAATAATCAATTTAACCTAAATTTCTCGCCGCTAATGGCTGCAATATTGCCGAAGCGGCGTTAAGCATTAACTCACTCACTCGTGTATATCCATATTAAAGAGGTTGTTATCCAGGTAATCTTGATTTACTGAATACCATAAATGATGCATATTTTCTTGTGGGGCGCCTCCAAGCTAATTATCAGGCGATATATCACGCTATATTACTTATCGAAAAGCATTCTCTTTATATCTAAGCAGTTGTAATAACCATTTTACAGAACTGTTGCAAATTATGAACAACATGACACCATGCGTAATCCGAAATAATTAGCACTGATAAATGTGGAATTTGATTTTATTTTTATTTTTATAGGATCTGAAATTCTCTATATTTTCGGATTTCATCAATTCATTCGTAACACAGTGGCTACAGTCAAAGTAAAAATTAATTTTGTACTGCATATCCAAGCCACACTTTAAACTGTATGACCTGACAAACTTTCTGCTCAGGTGTTTCCGTTACAGACTAGCTTACCCGAAACTGATTAACACTTAACTCCCACTAGACTGGCAAAGCAATGGAAACTTGCTTTAGTCCCTCAGTTGTTTTTCAGGCAACACTTCCTTCCTTTAGTCCATGTATGTTTCTCCTCTCAATCCTCTCATCATACTTTGTCAGAGATCCGTCCACCCGTCTATCCAACAACCATATTCACCTCCACTTCACTAACATATAACCACCTCATGTTTTATCCAGTACATATACCTAGGAGTCCAAAGCTTGCATTTGTGAAGGTTTTTATTTTTCCAGATCAATAGGGATCCTTGTAGCCGTACATACAAACATATTGGGTGATGTTTCGTTCGCATATAGAACACGACAGTCACTTACAGCCCTGTTCCTTGTTATTTGTATACTGAGCAGGAAGTGTTGACATGACCGCAAATGGAACTTTACGATTCTCTGATATAAGTTCAGCTTTGACCTGCACAATAAAGGTTAGTTTGAAATAATGCATACCTATTGTGTGGGAACATATTGGCTACATGAGAAAAACAGACGATTGATAAAAACAAACTTAAATGTACTGACACTTGAGATAACCAATAACCAGTTTGTAAATAACCAGATGTCATCTGAATTCCGTGTCAGCTTAAATCGAAACACAAATGGTTTGCGCGTTTTCTTAGAATAGATTATTTATTGCAAAATCTTAACACATTATTTTATCATTGTAGCTGTAAGTTATTACATATCTGTCTCCTCCAAAAGTTCAAAAATAAGTTTTTAAGGACGACTGTTCTAAAAGGAATAGGGCTTCTGATAATTCCTTAAAGTTAACACAAAGCGTCACATTCCTTTGTAAACATCATCGATTAATTCGAACACCACAACATTACCACATTTGTTTATGAAGCATACTTCGAAAAAATACCATGTTACTGGTTAATCATAATAATATTGGCGAAAAAGGCTGACTCCAAGCATAAACCATTTCAAATAAAGTATTGCCAGTTATCAATTTTTACTTAGAAAACAATTGACATGTGTGGTGTTGTTTCTTACACCCAATACCAAAAGAAACTTTGCATCTCAGTTGATTTTATCATATGTATGTTTTTCAATTACAAATATTTCAAGTTTTGGACATCGTACACTAAAACTGAAAGTAATGGCGTATTGTCATCAGTCAAATATTTTTTTCAGAAGTTTTTAATTTTTTTTACAAAAAATGAAATTTAAAAAAAATAAAAAATAAAACTTTTAATTTTGACAAGACACACATGTTAAGCGACTAACGCACTACTGAAACAGTTTCTGATGTTAAAAGTCCGTTGATATTACCCATTAGCAAAGACCACCGAGTACGAGACCACCACCGAATCACAGACGAAGTGATCAAACACATTTTGATACCCCTCGTATGTTGATGCGTCCATACTTTTTATTTAAATAAACTTTTGAAATGAATATTTTCATACATCAAATGTAAAATTGAATAATTATTACAATACTTAAAAACCCAAATCCAATCGTTGCCTATTATGTGATTTATTAAGACAAGAAGATGGGTGCAAAGTTTCTTTTGGTATTGGGTTTATATGCTTGGCACAGACACGAAACATAATATTCAACTAATGTTCAAACCTTGTGGCTGATATCATATATGAAACTTTCAGGAGATGTGCAACCCTTGTCCTGTGATAAACCCTATACTTATCAATTTGGAGATCCTGTAAATACTACTTCTAATAATGCACGTTATATGCAGAGTATTTGATCTCAACGTTGCCATTTATCATGAAGGTTTATACAATATATAATTTTACGCTAGAGGGTAAAACACCTCTTTACACGAACCTAAGAGCCGTATCCATAGAAAACGGTCATCCATGTTGGAAGAAATTGGTGCGACGTATAAAGCAACACTTTAGCGGAACTCAATGTGAGAGGTACATTTGAAAAGTCAGACAGCAAGGTGGTTGACCATTCAATCATAGAACCATATTGAAAGATCTACTCTTGAGTGTCAGTCAGATCCATTGGATTACCTTCGAGCGGACATTTTAATGGGAAATAGACTCGTATTGCTAAACCGAACCATGTACATCTGTTTAAGAACGTTTGTAGTTGATCCAGGAGTTCTATTCAACCATTGGTAACTCGTATTTACCTTTTAGTAGGATCACTTTATTCAAATAGGAACGGCGTGTTACAGCGCCTTTAACACCTCGTTGTCCAAACTTTATCAGCAGGATTATGTCCGCTTGATTTCTTAGTTGAGGCATCGGCTAGAAAACAAAATACTTTCATACGCATTTAGACACTGATGTGACAATCACAGCTCAGTCCAGACAACATCGATTTTTCTATTGTTAATGGATTATTCAATTTCCGATTTGTTTGTCCATTTGTCGACTAAATCTATCTTATTCAGAGTGAAAAAACGCAATGTTGAAAGTATAAAAATGATATATCTTTAGAAACGTTTTATGGTTTAATCATTGATTTGTGTCTATTATACAAGATATTTCCAACTTATTGATCCAATCACATAATTCACTCGTGTCTAACAATCAACAATAAAATCAACTCTTTCTTAAAAGACTGCACAAAAGTGGCTCTAAAAAGTGTTTCTTTCACTTTGATTTTCAATGTAGAATTATATAAAACATTATCCTTCACATAGAAAGCTTTGTACGTTCTCATATTTCCAAATGACATTTCTGACAAATGCGATTGAAAGATTCAAATGTTTTTGTTTCAACTTCTATGAGCAAAGCATTTAACGTTCGTGTTCATACATTATGAAGATACTCTGCTAAGTAGTTACTTTAACAATATCACCTGTAATGTTTTACTTTAAGGAATAGTTAATAAGAGTTCAGCAGGAAATGGCGGTGTCCAAAGATAACTGCAAAGGTAATAGTAAAATCATTACCAAATGACAGACCTGTCAAATTATTTCCGGAATCGGAAGTCCGGACGGCCTTAAAATTCTCACCTGTGACATTTTGCAACTTATATGGTTTTAATCACGTTTCAGATGCACATGAATATGTGATTGGGAGTCTTTACGTATACCTTTTTGCTTCCCCCAACATGTATGTTTGTTACAATGTATGTCTGTTTTGGAAAATTTGATTTCAGGTATATACGTGTAAATTGAAGATTTGTGTAGGATGTTGTTAATCAATTTCAACAATTAGAGTTTGGTTTTCTTGGTATTAGTTATTAGTATGACAACTATTTATGTCTCTCTCTCTCTCTATATATATATATTAAGGCGTAAAAAGTCAAGTAAGTCTTGTAAGCTGTCTATGTATGTAAATTATCATCTACAGTAATTATTATTGATCCTCATAAAAAATGTTATGAAATGTTGAATTCATTTTACTAATCAGCTAATGGAAACTGTGATTTATAATTGAAAGTTTTTCCGTCACCAGGAGCATCAACTGTTTAGGTACCCTCAAATGGCGTCATGTTCTTTTGGTTTGTGCATCTTGGTAACTTGACCATCTTCGTTAGGATAGTCATGACCTTAAGACCTAGTCCATCCAACAAACGCAAAGTCGAACAGTAAAAGCTGGTTGTATCATGCCGAGATGCCAAAACCGTCCATATGTTTAAATCCCATAATGTTTATTTTACCAGCCATGTCACTGTAAGAAGGTATTTCGTACCAACTGACAATCTTTGATTTCTCTTATCTGTTGCACACCACGGAGACGGCCATATCTATTCATTTGTTAAATGGTAAAATCCATTTTGTCTTATTGGCCGTGAGAAGTGATTTTCCGGGAAGACAGTCTGATTTTGTTAGCCTCACGTGTCCCTGGAGCTTCTGGCCTGGTTTCCTAGCATGGGCTTGCATCTCTTACCTTCATTGTTAGACAGTAACTCACGTAACTCACTGTAACTGTTATTCCGAGAGACATATAGATCTTTTCATAAATGAAGATATGTTAGACAGTTCATCATTTGTAAACAGAGGGAACCAAAGAATTAATAAGCACTATTGCAACTTGTTGCATGTCCACCAGAAGCGCAACACATTGCAATCTCTCGATATATTGCAGACAGACAGACAGACAGACAGATTTATTTCGTAGAGTGGCCATGAGGCCAATAGTACAATGACAATCATACACAAACAGTTCCTCAGAGCACTGGTAAAATACATTCAGTATAAACATTTATACAATTTGGCGTAGTTTGTGTACAAATATGGCTAGACGTAAGATAATTTTTGCATTTTGGTTTTTAAGAAGATGTACAAACTTCGGCATGCTTGGGTTTGAATAATACTGTTGTGGGATATATCTGCTACGGATATCAGAATACAACGGGCATTGCAGCAGTACGTGATACTCATCGTCAATAAAGTTTACACAATGGGAGCACATGGCTAAATTTATATCATCATCTTTAGATCTTCTATAGGCTTGTACATTGAGTTAACTAATGCCGCATCTAAATTTTGTGAGAGATCTTCGGAGATGTATGGATGTTAATACATTTAAATAAGTTTCATGGACAATGTCATTTTTAAATAATGAATAAGTATTCAGATATTTCGAGCTTGCAATCTCGGATGACCATTCTGAGTAATATATATCCCTACAACGTTGTTTGAATAGATTAAGGAACATTGCAAGATCTCCAACTGTTTGTTAAATCCATACGTGTGCAAAACCATATTGGAATAACAACATCCTAGCTGATGAGGTCCAGTTAGTATCTCCATTATCATCAAGGATTTTCAGCATATTATAACAACGAATAGAATACCTTGTAGTTGGTTGTCTCAGTAACCGTAACCAGTAAGATATAACTTTTGTTTTATAATGTACATGCAGTGGGTATCTTCCACATTCCGCTAACACCGCCTTAGTAGGGGAACGGTAACCGACACCCATGACAAACTTGCAAAACTTGGAATGGACTTTTCAATGTTATGACGATACATTATTCCCCATATTTCTGCTCCATAAAGCAAAATTGGTTTGATTTTGCTATAAAAAATCTTAAACAATGTATCTGCGGAAAGAGATTTGAAACGGCAACTCATTTTTTTTATAGGATATAATGTCTTCTCGGCTTGTTTGCAAAGAACTTCACGGGCCTTCGAAAACAGATTTCGGCATGAAAACGTTATTCCAAGATATTTATAGTAGGAAACAGATTCCAATCTTTCAGAGCCAATAAACCATTTTTCACTCTTTGAAAGTCCACCACCTTTTTTTTTACACAACAATCTTAGTCTTGACAGTATTAATCGCTATATTGCTGTGTTTACAACCTTCTGGAATATGTCTTGGCTCAAATTAATCGATTTTTGTTATCGTCAGTGTACTTTGTTTTAAAGTATTATATAGGTAAACAAGGGATGTGCCCCGCTACAGAAAAGGAATTCCTCAATTAAAAATTACTAGCTAAAAAAGAGTTAATTATCTTAATGGTTTAAATAATTCCATAATGTAGGGTTTATTCAATGTTTAATGACTATCCTTGGGTACTTCTTCTGATTACATATAAACTGCTGGTATAGTGAATACTTTGAGAAACGGCTACAAACAAAAACGATGAACATTATCAAGACGTCTTACACGACGCTAACCACCATATCACTGAATATAGCTTTATTGAGCATATACAATTACTTTGGTAAACGCAATGTTAAGTGTCACTCTTTATCACATGCATGGGAGTTTGCTTCCAGAGATGAATTTAACAGGAGATATATTCTAGAGATAGTCATGTGTGGAACCCAAGAATTGTTGGTGGTATTTACACCTTTGAATAAATTGAACAGACTTATGTGCAGGTTTGTATTCTCTGATTAAACATGTAAGATATCGGAAGTTATGGGAAGAAGTGAATAGGTATTCTTCTTATCATACATGTAATACTTCTCATTTTCTGATTGGTCCACATGGCGTAACCTTGTCTCGAACAGGATACTCTATTTTGAGGGCAGATACGTGATCTACTCCTCGCCCTGCTATAAATCCTTGAAAGATCCTCTAAAATGAACATTACCTTTGAGCATTCGATTAATGCAGCGCTAAGTTCCTTCCTCCAAAGCACAATCAATAGTACCTACTCTGATCAGGACAAATGTGATTCACGGCAAATGCATTCGATGTCAGGTGGAGTGACATAGAATTCATAGGGAAAAGGTATAATCGGCATGGTATATAAGATACAATGTAACGTGATAATTCTGTGCAATGATGAGACGAATGTAACGCATTTACATATTTGATTCCTCCTTTTAACATTTACATTTAAACTCAAATAAACTACCAATCTGATTCTTCACGAAACTGTTACTTTTATAAAATGCTTTTAGAATTGCAGTCATACATTGCCGAGTACATTAATCAATAATTCACAGACGTGAATTCATCTGAAATAACGATACCGTTTCTATTAGTCGATGTTGATGTTGCTGTAATGATTTTTCCCAGCTGAATTATTTTAACAGTGAATTCTATTTATTCTATTAAGTGAACATTCAACTTTGACATGTCAAATAATTTAAATACAAAGTTAACTTTCAGTATTACCTCCAGCAATGTATTGTACACATTAATACTACATACTAACCTGAATCAGAAGAAATCTGCTTAGATTAATGTGCCGATGTGCTGCACATAATGTGATTTTAAGTTGAGCACAAATAGACAGCGCCCATCACCTTGTTTGTGAAGGTTTATTATTTTCAACGTCTGTAATCAGTCATTAAATATGTACAGGATAAAAGATCAGTTTCTCCCTAAGCCTCATTCTAAACAAACAAATATGATAAAGTCATTTCATATTTGCCAGTTTCATTTCTATTCCTAATTAACTTTTTTAAATAATGGCATGTGGGATTGATGAAACACTAATAGAGTCGTTCTTATGATCCTTACCGGAAGTTTTGTTTAAAGTACCAATCCTTTACGATTTGAAGGACTTGGAGAACAACCAACTCGGTACTTGCGGGATATATGGACACGTCGAAATGATGTTCACAGTCGCAAGCTATGATGGGTGACAGAACGTTATTTTAACGAGTGCTTTTGTCCCGTGATCCCTCGTACCGAGTTGAGTATTATATCAATTACCCATTACATTCAATTCAATTAAACATTTACAAACGAGAAACGTTTCTTTTTTTTAAACTAAAGTAAGTGATATTGATCAGCTGATTTGCATTCATCCGCATGTTACACCGAATATCTCAAGTGAGTCAACACTATAGAAAATAGTTCTTCACCTTCAACGTTAGAGTGTCCCCTTTTCTAGTGTTAACTTCAGTTTCTTCAACTATCACCTCTGGCACGGGGGCCGCATTACCATATCAACATGTTGCTGACCGTGTTCACACTCAGTTAGGCAATACAACACTTTCGAAATATCTGGACAGCACTGCTTAGCACATCGTATACCGGTATCGGCGGCACTACATGTGTTGTATGAGGGAGAGATCCAGTGAATTTGCAGGCAAAGGCGGAAACATGCTTGCATCATTTGGGACATTATTGACTTTATTCATTACTCTCTGTTTACGGTCAGAATTCTAATAAAACATATATAGTGAATTGCATAACGATTTGACGAATTGCACACTCTTTGCTGCGGTTCAAGGGGTGGTTGCATACAAAACATTCAATGATAAGGTCAACCTTAGAACCACATTCTAACATTTTAATGTAAGGTTACCATAAGAAGTTGTCTATGAAGCAAAGTTGCACTGACCTCTCCAACACAGATAATGTTAATGTTTGTTTTTGCAAAGTCACAAAGGACACATTAAAGTGAAATCCATAAACTGACATTTCATGTCATGGATAATTATGCCCCTGAGCATTTGTCAACATGTACAAGGAACGTGAGGAATAGAGATCGTCACTGTCATTTGATGTAAATAACAGAGTCTTTAAAAGAAACCAACGTTATATTTCAATGTTCCGTACAGTACATATAATTTAAAACAGTTTCTTTTGTCACCATGTTTTTCATATTATTACCAAATGTTTATATGAAAACGAGTTCTCAAAATAAGATATTTTATTATGTGAGGATATTTTTCAAGCAATCTGATTGGTCGAGAGCCGATCACTTGACCGTCGATAGAGTAGCATATTGACTCCAGACCAAAAGCCATATTGACTTGAGTGACGTCAAACGATTGTTGCATGACGTCATATGACTGTAGTCCCAGCTGTTTAAAGCAACTTACATTATTGACTGTATATCATTGTTTTACTTTCGTTTCTGTGTTAAATACATAATAAAACAATGTATGGGCTGGTGAATTGGTCAAAACTTGTTTCTGTGGACCCGAGTCCTCATCACACGTCTATAAGTGTGTAATATGTGTGTTTGAATATGTCCAGAGTTGCAACGGTAAGGGTCATGTAATGTTATACTTATTAATCGTCTCTCATCAGCAGATCGTATATAAAATTTCATAATCGCGTCACTAATATATTTGTATTTTTTTTGTTTTATGTTTCTGCGTTTCATGATGTATGAGTGACCACACTAAGATTATTTTATTGCGACATGATGTCATCCAAATGCCAACTTTGCCAACTATAATAAAGGTGAAGTTTGTACCTCATGATTATTACATAAAATAGCATAATGATTCAACTATCTTTTCGAGCATTCGAAGTCGTATTTATGTCGTTTATGGAATCACCAGAGCACAACGTTGTTCTCTTGATACTTCATTTAGACATTGACTAACATAAGTTAACGCTTACACCTGCCAGCCTCCAAGCTCAAATCCAATGGTCAGACAGTTGGCATACATGTTAATGCTGTAAGTGGATGTTTCTTTGAATTCTGAAACCCATGGGAAATATAATAGAAGTGGTGAACAAGTGCTTTTTCATTTTTAATATGATAAGACGTGTAAGAAAGCAGACACTGGTTCCACATCATTACGTTAAACTGGTTTAAACACTTAAACTAAATTATGAAATACTGAAACACATGAAGAATGTTTGACAAGTAACATTAAAGTTTTATACTCAAGCAGATACGTAAGGTATTGCATGTGATAATTCGCAGAAACGTATTCATATAAATGATGTAAATAATCTTAACATAAATCATATCGGTTTTATCACATTTACAGTTTGGGCAATATTAAGTTGAAAACAGTTAATGTAAACACATATAAACATAACTAAAACAGTTTTATGCGTTGGCATTATAAAAGCAAGGAAAACATACATTTTAATCTGTCAATACCTTTTCTTGTCTCACCTAAAAGATAGGATGGGCGACAGGTATTTAGTTGAAAATATTATAATACACATTAATAAAACACTGTGAAAAACCATTTTCAATTTGCCTGTGTCTAGGACGGTCTTCCGTTCTTTATAATTAGCAAATAGGATAGTTATTTGTTCTCTTAATATAATAATTATAATTAATAATTATTGGATGTTGATAGGGGGAAAGGGTATTGGAAATTTAACAATTCATTACTTTATGATAAGAACTATGTGGAAGAAGTTAAGAAAATAGTCAATACAACAAAACAACAGTATCAAATAGGGTTAGATGATAATGGAAATGCAATTTTTGAAATAAATGACCAACTGTTCTTTGAAACTTTACTTATCATGATAAGAGGTTTTACTATCAAATATTCATCAGAACGAAAACGGGAGAGGGAAAAAAATGAAAAAGACCTTAACAAAACACTCGAAAATTTAAATAAAAGTTTAGATCAGAGTCGAGACGCGGCTGAAAAAGAAGGAGTCGTAAAAAGAATAAACGATGTCAATCTTAAATTGGAAAATATAATTAGCGTTAAGGCTGAAGGTGTGATATTGAGGTCCAAAAGTGAATGGAAGGAAAAAGGAGAAAAACCGACAAAATACTTTTTATCCCTAGAAAAAATAAATTTTATTAATAAATCTATAACAAAATTAGAAACACAAGAAAACAAAATCATCTCTAACACTAAAGAAATAATAAACGAAACTAGATGCTATTATAAAAATTTATATAAGAAGCAAAACTGTTCGCCAATCGATCTAGAGGAACTCTTTAAACATTGTGAGGTACCAAAGCTCACTGACTTAGACAAAGATTTGCTCGAAGGAGAATTAAAATATGATGAAGTTTTAAGATCGCTTAAAAACATGAAAAACGAAAAAAGTCTCGGCCCATCAGGTTTTACAGTAGAATTTTACAAATTCTTTTGGTTGGACTTGCATGCCTTTCTGATTCGATTGCTGAACATGTCTTACAAAACAGGCGAGTTATCTATTAGCCAAAAACAGGGTCTTATAACATGTATTCCAAAAAAAGATAAACCAAAGGCAAAGGCGGAAACATGCTTGCATCATTTGGGACATTATTGACCTTATTCATTACTCTCTGTTTACGGTCAAAATTCTAATAAAACATATATAGTGAATTGCATAACGATTTGACGAATTGCACACTCTTTGCTGCGGTTCAAGGGGTGGTTGCATACAAAACATTCAATGATAAGGTCAACCTTAGAACCACATTCTAACATTTTAATGTAAGGTTACCATAAGAAGTTGTCTCTGAAGCAAAGTTGCACTGACCTCTCCAACACAGATAATGTTAAAGTTTGTTTTTGCAAAGTCACAAAGGACACATTAAAGTGAAATCCATAAACTGACATTTCATGTCATGGATAATTATGCCCCTGAGCATTTGTCAACATGTACAAGGAACGTGAGGAATAGAGATCGTCACTGTCATTTGATGTAAATAACAGAGTCTTTAAAAGAAACCAACGTTATATTTCAATGTTCCGTATAGTACATATAATTTAAAACAGTTTCTTTTGTCACCATGTTTTTCATATTATAACCAAATGTTTATATGAAAACGAGTTCTCAAAATAAGATATTTTATTATGTGAGGATATTTTTCAAGCAATCTGATTGGTCGAGAGCCGATCACTTGACCGTCGATAGAGTAGCATATTGACTCCAGACCAAAAGCCATATTGACTTGAGTGACGTCAATACCTTTTCTTGTCTCACCTAAAAGATAGGATGGGCGACAGGTATTTAGTTGAAAATATTATAATACACATTAATAAAACACTGTGAAAGACCATTTTCAATTTGCCTGTGGAAATGCAATTTTTGAAATAAATGACCAACTGTTCTTTGAAACTTTACTTATCATGATAAGAGGTTTTACTATCAAATATTCATCAGAACGAAAACGGGAGAGGGAAAAAAATGAAAAAGACCTTAACAAAACACTCGAAAATTTAAATAAAAGTTTAGATCAGAGTCGAGACGCGGCTGAAAAAGAAGGAGTCGTAAAAAGAATAAACGATGTCAATCTTAAATTGGAAAATATAATTAGCGTTAAGGCTGAAGGTGTGATATTGAGGTCCAAAAGTGAATGGAAGGAAAAAGGAGAAAAACCGACAAAATACTTTTTATCCCTAGAAAAAAGAAATTTTATTAATAAATCTATAACAAAATTAGAAACACAAGAAAACAAAATCATCTCTAACACTAAAGAAATAATAAACGAAACTAGATGCTATTATAAAAATTTATATAAGAAGCAAAACTGTTCGCCAATCGATCTCGAGGAACTCTTTAAACATTGTGAGGTACCAAAGCTCACTGACTTAGACAAAGATTTGCTCGAAGGAGAATTAAAATATGATGAAGTTTTAAGATCGCTTAAAAACATGAACAACGAAAAAAGTCTCGGCCCATCAGGTTTTACAGTAGAATTTTACAAATTCTTTTGGTTGGACTTGCATGCCTTTCTGATTCGATCGCTGAACATGTCTTACAAAACAGGCGAGTTATCTATTAGCCAAAAACAGGGTCTTATAACATGTATTCCAAAAAAAGATAAACCAAAGGCAAAGGCGGAAACATGCTTGCATCATTTGGGACATTATTGACCTTATTCATTACTCTCTGTTTACGGTCAAAATTCTAATAAAACATATATAGTGAATTGCATAACGATTTGACGAATTGCACACTCTTTGCTGCGGTTCAAGGGGTGGTTGCATACAAAACATTCAATGATAAGGTCAACCTTAGAACCACATTCTAACATTTTAATGTAAGGTTACCATAAGAAGTTGTCTCTGAAGCAAAGTTGCACTGACCTCTCCAACACAGATAATGTTAAAGTTTGTTTTTGCAAAGTCACAAAGGACACATTAAAGTGAAATCCATAAACTGACATTTCATGTCATTGATAATTATGCCCCTGAGCATTTGTCAACATGTACAAGGAACGTGAGGAATAGAGATCGTCACTGTCATTTGATGTAAATAACAGAGTCTTTAAAAGAAACCAACGTTATATTTCAATGTTCCGTATAGTACATATAATTTAAAACAGTTTCTTTTGTCACCATGTTTTTCATATTATTACCAAATGTTTATATGAAAACGAGTTCTCAAAATAAGATATTTTATTATGTGAGGATATTTTTCAAGCAATCTGATTGGTCGAGAGCCGATCACTTGACCGTCGATAGAGTAGCATATTGACTCCAGACCAAAAGCCATATTGACTTGAGTGACGTCAATACCTTTTCTTGTCTCACCTAAAAGATAGGATGGGCGACAGGTATTTAGTTGAAAATATTATAATACACATTAATAAAACACTGTGAAAGACCATTTTCAATTTGCCTGTGGAAATGCAATTTTTGAAATAAATGACCAACTGTTCTTTGAAACTTTACTTATCATGATAAGAGGTTTTACTATCAAATATTCATCAGAACGAAAACGGGAGAGGGAAAAAAATGAAAAAGACCTTAACAAAACACTCGAAAATTTAAATAAAAGTTTAGATCAGAGTCGAGACGCGGCTGAAAAAGAAGGAGTCGTTAAAAGAATAAACGATGTCAATCTTAAATTGGAAAATATAATTAGCGTTAAGGCTGAAGGTGTGATATTGAGGTCCAAAAGTGAATGGAAGGAAAAAGGAGAAAAACCGACAAAATACTTTTTATCCCTAGAAAAAAGAAATTTTATTAATAAATCTATAACAAAATTAGAAACACAAGAAAACAAAATCATCTCTAACACTAAAGAAATAATAAACGAAACTAGATGCTATTATAAAAATTTATATAAGAAGCAAAACTGTTCGCCAATCGATCTCGAGGAACTCTTTAAACATTGTGAGGTACCAAAGCTCACTGACTTAGACAAAGATTTGCTCGAAGGAGAATTAAAATATGATGAAGTTTTAAGATCGCTTAAAAACATGAACAACGAAAAAAGTCTCGGCCCATCAGGTTTTACAGTAGAATTTTACAAATTCTTTTGGTTGGACTTGCATGCCTTTCTGATTCGATCGCTGAACATGTCTTACAAAACAGGCGAGTTATCTATTAGCCAAAAACAGGGTCTTATAACATGTATTCCAAAAAAAGATAAACCAAAGCAGTTTTTAAAAAAACTGGAGACCTATATCTCTTTTAAATGTATCGTATAAGATAGCATCAGCCACAATTGCCAATCGAATGAAAAAAGTACTTCCAAAAATAATAAATGAAGACCAACGAGGTTTTCTGTCAAATAGATATATTGGGGAATGTACAAGGCAGATCTATGACATTATGGAGTGCATGGAAATCCCAGGTCTACTAGTACTTATAGATTTCGAAAAAGCTTTTGACTCTGTAGATTGGACATTTATCCAAAAGGTTCTTGACTTTATAGAAATATCAATTCAAGTGTACTCGTTAATGGTTTCTCATCAGGTTTCTTCGAAATCACACGTGGATGCAGACAAGGAGATCCACTTTCGCCGTACTTATTTATTCTTTGTGCTGAAATATTAAGCATTATGATTCGTAATAATAAAAAAATTAAAGGAATCAAAATAGGTGACAGTGAATATTTGATTACTCAGTTTGCAGACGATACCTCTTTAACACTAGATGGGACTGAAGCATGCCTTCAAGCAACATTACGAACATTAACAGAATACGCCTCCTTTTCAGGTCTTAAAATTAATACAAACAAAACCCACGTTATCTGGATAGGTTCTTTAAAGCACTCAAAAAAGACAATATGCAAAGATTACAAACTTGATTGGTCTAGAACAGATTTTACTATCCTTGGCATAACTTTCACACATAACTTGGCAGAAATGGTAAAGAAACTATAAAGATAAACTAAAACAAATTAGGACAACGATGAACCAGTGGCTTGGAAGAGATCTTACCCCACTTGGTAGAACAACAGTTTTGAAAAGTCTTATTCTACCTAAACTTAATCATATTTTTACAACACTTTCAAACCCAAGTGAAAATATATTAAAAGAGCTCGAAAAGCTAGCATTAAGGTTCATTTGGAAAGGTAAACCTGATAAAATTAAACGTACAATAATAACTAGAAGCTTCAAAGAGGGTGGGATTAGAGTTCCAGATATAAGAAATACAATCATTTCGCAAAAGATAAGTTGGGTTAAAAGGCTCTTCGATTCTGAAAGTAACTCAAAATTAAAGAAACTTTTCTATATTAACGTATCGCCAATGCACAGAGATTTTTTATCAATACACTGAATCATCCCTCATTGAGAAAGTCTGTACTCCAAGAACAAACGATTTTTGGAAAGATGTTTTAAAGGCATGGGGATGCTTTAACAAACAAATGGGGAATATCGTCAACACTCAATCTGACATCTTATCCCAACCAATATGGAATAACGACAATGTTAGAATAAACAACAAGTCTATAAATAATAAGAATATGTCAAAATCCGGTATTTACCTGATAAATGATATAATCAAAAGTGACGGTAAATTTCTAAATTACCTAGAAATGACTGGAATATACAAATGCAAGACAAATTTCCTAGAATATACTGGCAATTAAAGCATATTTTTTAAAATACAAAATCAAAATAGAAAAAAACTAGAAATGCCACTTGTCCCATACTTTATTGAAAATATAGCTACTAAGAAAAAGGGATGTCGGAGCTTTTATGATATATTACAAAAGACAGTCCATACTTCATAGAATTTTGCCGACAAATTGTCTTCTGCAGAAGATGAAATTAAAAGATGAAAATAAATGCAGTTTTTGTAATAAAGAGAAAGAAACCATAGTTAATCTATGTTTGGATTGTCAAATTGTTAAAAACTTATGGAACAAAGTTAAAGAATGGATAGAGACGTACACTGAAGCGAACATAAAGTTTTCCAAACGAAACATTTTTCTTGGATACCCCGAATACAGAAACAGGGTATTGAACATGATAATTACAAATGTGAAATACACCATTTTCAAAGCAAAACAATTTGGTTTGAAACCAAGCTTCACATACATTCAAAACGATCTGAAGAAAATATATAACATTGATATATACAACTGTTATTCGAATTGCAACTACTCAAGATATATGAAATTTTGGTCATCCGGCCATTTACTATTCAAAGACTAATCACTTCTTCTTTATATGCCTTTGTTACCATTGTAATTGAAAACTTGATACAACCTGTGCATACTTGCATGTATGCAAATTAAAATTCGCCTATATGTAAATGTTGCTGTGTAAAATGTCACTTCTTTATAGTTTGAACCTAAATGTATATGTACCTCAAAAAGAATTTTTTTTTTTTTTTTATAATTTTCGGTAACAGTCAATACTTCTCGATAAAATATAAGTAAGGCAGAAAAGTTATATATTTTCTCTCGTGGCTGCGCCACTTGTGAACATATAAACGTTCTACCTCACCCGATGATATTCACATGGTATCAGTCAATGAAAGACATTTCCTCTATATAACATTTGTGTTCGAAAGGGAATGTTTCTTTACTGTTTCAGTACAAAATAAACTGTGATAGTGTCCTGCTGTTGTCCCCCGCCGCAACGCAGCACGGGGGACTATGTATTCAGCGGCGTCCGTACGTTCGTATGTATTCTTGTTTACGCGATATCTCATGAACCGATGTATCCAATGTCTTCACCTATGGTACTTTCCCACAATGGGTGACTATGCAGATACCAGTAGAATTGCATGACCTTGACCTTATTTTCAAGGTCACCGTGACACTTTGACCACTTTTCGAACTCGATGGACCCAGTGTCTTAAATTTTGGCACCAGCCTACAATGTGTGACTATGCAGACACCACTCAAATTGCATGACCTTGACCTTATTTACAAGGTCACCAAGGCACTGTGACAGTTTTTCAGCCTCTTGTTAACGTGATATCTCATGAACTGTTGCAGCCTGTGTCTTCAATTTTTGTACCAGCCTAGAATGGGTGACCTTGACCTTATTGTCAAGGTCACCACGGCACTTTGGCCGGCTTTCAGCCTCTTGTCGTAACCCTTAGCATCCATTATCTTGAAATTTGGTGACATTATGCAGTTACCAGTCAATTTTTAGTGCATTAAACTGTGACCACATTCTTGTTTATGCTATGTCATGAACCTTAGCACCATACGTCTTCACATTTGATGTCATAATGTAATAACATTTTTTACCAGAAATGCAATATCAGAAGAACCACATTTAGAAAATGTGTCTTACATGACTCAACGTTGGAGGCGGGGGACATTGCCATGTTAGTGACAAACACTTGTTATGTTTAGTTTCATCTCTATGTTTATGAACTAGATGTTCTCCTGAATTAATTAGTGAAGTGTTAGAAAACAAAAATACTTTCACAATAATACTTTTCAAAAAAGCTGTTTCAAGAATATCTAACGTTTTGACTAAACTAATTTGTAAGTGAGATATAACGTGTATGTTTTATTTCTGCGTTTCAAACTTTTCCTCTTTTATCAGAACTTCATTGACGCTTTGAGAATGTCTCATTAGTAAACTTTCTCTTTGCTAGTTGCCTGAAGGTTTTGTGATCGTTCAAATCCTCCCAAATATTTTATTACACACGTTGTTTACACATGTCTTAGTATTTCTCCACTAACGTTGTTTAATGGAATCAAAGCATTTTGCGGAAATATTTTCTAAATTTTACAGCAATACAGTAAATATGGAATGAAACATTCATACAACGACATTATCTGCAATGGTACAAATTGTTACAGCGTTCTGGGTAATAACCTTCATAACTTCTAATGCTTTCAGCCGTCGGAGTTGTCTCATCTTACATCAATCAGAGAGGAGCTGCGCAATTACCTTAGTTGTCAGTTACAAGATTTCTTCGTGTTATAGAAGCATTGTAAGTGAGTGGTTGAACTGGTGGGAGATTCACATCCACACGCAGATGTCTCTTCACTTCCTGCAATATTCGGTACACTTTAGATTAGTGCAGACAGTGTGATCAACCATGTGTACATGCACGTTGCTTCAAGGTATGTATGTTACATCCAGTTCTCCTGACATTATCAAAAGCTTTAGAACAGTAAATGAAAGCACCATATAGTTGTTGGTTACATTTTTGTTTATCAACATATTCATTATAAGATATTATAGAATGGGGAAATTAAAACTTAGTGAGAAGCATTTAACAAATTGTTTATTTGTAGTCAAACACTAAAACCTAAAGTAGCAGAGAGAATTAAAATGCCAAAAAATGTCCATTAACAATCTATACATGTCCATTTTTTTATGTATTATCTTAATGAATCATTAAATACATACAAAGTAACTTTACGGCTGATATGATGCAATATGTACATGTCCAAATAATGTGTGTGGTATAATATGAATGTATCTTGGGGATAACGTTCTTCTTGCTGTTGCCAACATAATGAAGGGATGAGATAATCTAAAAACAACTTTTCAAATAATTTATAGTGCACTGGGATAATGTTTTATTATATAACTAGCAATGAAATATTTAGAGGTTATAACATGTCATTTTTCATACCATACCTCATATCAGCCCGAGGGCCGCAGATATGGGTCGAGGGATGATATGGGGTATGGTATCAAAAATGACATGTTGTAACCTTTTTATCATATATTATATTATTTTCTATAACAAGAAAGGATGCTTGAAGAAATATTAAAATTAAGATATATGTGCGAAAATGTATTATGATGGGCCTACAAGACAAACCCTCAATTACATAATTTATTCAAAATATTTTTAGTTGGGCCTCCTATTCAATTTTCCTATTAGTAGTATATCTAATTATGTTAATAATAATGTAAATTAAAAGCATCAACAACATCCTTGTTTGGAGACTACTCCGAAATATACTACTCTGTCAATGATTCGCTTCTGACGTTACCCAATGTTAGCGTGCATGTGAGCAAAGGGAGATCACTCTTACCTAACGTCACCCGGGCTGATATTGATATGGATTTGCGGACTGGGCTGATATGGCTGATATGGATTTTCGGACCGGGCAGCGATATGAATGGTGTGTCCTTACCTCTATCACATATGCAAAACATCCCACATTATTTATAGGTATATGATAAGTGATTATATGATGAAAATATTGCACATATAAGCAGTAGAAAGTCATAGTTTCACTTCAGTGACTAACGTTTGGCCGGGATCACTGTTCATGATTGTCTCCCTTTAAAATAAAATGATCTCCCTTTGAAAAGTGATTACCTCCCTTGCTTTCCACGTCTTACGGTGAACGAAAATGTTTTGCTGTTTTAGTCGATGACTGTTGACCTTTTGAGTTTTAATATCATATTCCATAAAACATAACATTCCTATCTTCATTTACTGTTGATATGTTGCATAGTAGTTCTTTTATTCGTGAAAAACTTGGTGAGGCGAGAGGTATGTGACAGACCCAGCGAACGTCACTCGTTGTATCCCTTCGCGTTTGACATAAAGACAAAACTTAGAAATCTTCACTTGACTAAATCATACAGTAAAATATTATTGGTCTTAAATTTATAAACATTCACAACACATATATATTTTTAAAACATTGTCCTGTTTTATATCGACTTATTTCAGTCGAATTGTTTTCTCACTGCACTTACCGTGAACTATAGCAGGGAGTTGTTATGACAATCAAGACTGCTCTAACCTTTCGATGTCACTTTTTAATTGTTTTTTGCAGATTAAAGTTATATAATAAAAAGACTATTTCATTGTTTTTGCCGAATATCATTTCTGTCCCATCTTGTGGAGTGAGAAAGTGACATTTTCACTCGTGGCTGCGCCAATTTGATACTCTGACGGAATGAATGATGTTGTCAAAAACAAAACTCCATTCACTAAATAAAGCTCTCCAGAGAGATTCCTTATAATCATTAATGTTTTTGCCACGCTGATTCGTAAGTAATAAATTTTCGATTTCTTACTCTCAAGGTATGTAGGATGCTATGTAAAACAAACAATCATTTCACGGAAATGGAGTTTTCACTAGAGACTGTTATAAAACATCCACCTTTCTGACTCTGCTAATTCATCAGTGAGAAGTAAGTTTTCCCTTTAGCTTTAATTTCCTCCTTTTTTATGAGTATTTTACAACAACTTAAAGGATGTCTCTAGCAAACCTGTCTAAGTGAATGTTGCATGAGGTTAAATTGATACATGTAAAGTTTCATTTTCAGTTGATGATTGTTATGTTTGACCCCTGACAACTGAAATGTTTGCTGTTTTGCTGAGTATTCGAAATTTACGAATGCAATGGAAAGTTAGATGTGATAAGTAATGATTTAATTTCACATTAAACAAAACAGCATAAGATGATTAAAACGGCACAAATGAAGATGAACTACGTCAATAGTTTACGAATGAGGACTGTGTTGTGTTGTTATTTTATTGCCTGAAATTTAAGAAAGTAATTTTCCTTTCTTTTAACAAATAAAGCAATATATGCAAACTAGTCTTCACTTGTAGTAACGTTCCCTTTCATTTAATGTGTTGTATTTTTGTTGTGAACTTCATGAACCAGGCATCATTTACCAAAGGGCTTGAAATCTGTAAGATGCATGAATAAATAATGGCGTTTGAAGATTGAAAATGTAATACTTTTTTATGTTTTAGCAAATAAAGAATAATTATTCTACTGGTTTTACATGTAATAACTTTAAATCTCATGTTCTGATTGTCCACATGGCCTTACCATGCCTCGGAGCAGGATATTCTATTTGTGGAGCAGATACGTGATCTACTCCCCACCCTGCAATAAATCCTTGAGAGATCCTCTAAAATGAACATTACCTTTGAGCATTCGATTATTGCAGCGCTAATGTCCTTCTCCAAAGCACAATCAATAGTACCTACTCTGATCAGGACATATGTGATTCACGGCAAATGCATTTGATGTCGGGTGGAGTGACATAGAATTCAAAGGAAAAAGGTATAATCGGCATGGTATATAAGATACAATGTAGCGTGATAATTCTGTGCAATGGTGAGACGAATGTAACGCATTTACATATTTGATTCCTCCTTTTAACATTTACATTTAAACTCCAATAAACTACCAATCTGATTCTTCAAGAAACTGTTACTTTTATAAAATGCTTTTAGAATTGCAGTCATACATAGCCGAGTACATTAATCAATAATTCACAGACGTGAATTCATCTGAAATAACGATACAGTTACTATAAGTCGATTTTGATGTTGCTGTAATGACTTTTGTCAGCTGAATTATTTTAACAAAGAATTATGTTTATTCTATTAAGTGAACATTCAACTTTAACATGTCAAATAATTTAAATACACTTTATTTTAAATAAATTTAATTTCACTATAACCTCCAGCAATGTATTGTACACATTAATAATACTACATACTGAATAGGATTTTTCAATATTGTCAATTCTCCTTTGTCCCAAGTCAAAGTTCTTCTCTAAGTTTACCAACTTCCGATTCAATGATTTGACTTATCAAAGGCACTTATTTTGTTTCTAGATTAGTTTCAAGATCATAAATGGGTTTGTTTAGAGAACGAACTGCAGCCCTTTTGTCTTTAGAAAGTTCAGAGACAGCATTTAGTATCAACAGTTCAGTGTTCTGTTTTGTATAATCTGCGAGATTTTCCGGCGTTTCAATACCATCAATGTGATGCACTGTTTTTAAGCATGTTGTTTGAAAGCGGCTTTCCTGCTTTTGCGTATCTTGTACTGTGAAGTTTATTGTTCTGAGTTGTCACCTTCAAGTAGAGTATGCCCTTTTCTAGTGTTAACTCCGTTTCAACAACTATCACCTCTGTGACGGGGGCTGCCATTACCATATCAACATGTTGCTGACAGTGTTCAAACTCAATTAGGCAATACAAAACTTTCGAAACATCTGGACTACACTGTTTAGCACATCGTATATCGGTATTGGCGGCACTGCATTTCACCCTACATGTGTTGTATGAGGGAGAGATCAAGTGAATTTGAAGGCAAAGGCAGAAACATGCTTGCATCATTTGGGACAGTATTGACCTTATTCATTTCTCTCTGTTTACGGTCAAAATTCCAATAAAACATATATAGTGAATTGCATAATGATTTAACGATCTTTTCTGCGGTTCAAGGGGTGGTTGCATAAAAAACCTTCAATGATATGGTCAACCTTAGAACCATATTCTAACATTTTAATGTAAGGTTACCATAAGAAATTGTCTCTGAAGCAAAGTTGCACTAACCTCTCCAACACAGGTCATGTTAAAGTTTGTTTTTGCAAAGTCACAAAGGACACATTAAAGTGAAATCCATAAACTGACATTTCATGTTATGGATAATTATGCCCCTGAGCATTTGTCAACATGTACAAGGAATAGAGATCGTCACTGTCATAACAGAGTCTTTGTAAGAAAACAACGTTATATTTCAATGTTTCGTACAGTACATATAATTTAAAACAGTTTCTTTTTGTCACCATTATTTTCATATAATTACCAAATGTTTATATGTAAACGAGTTCTCAAAATAAATTTTATTATGTGAGGATATTTTTCAAGCAATCTGATTGGTCGAGAGGCGATCACTTGACCGTCGACATATTGACTCCAGACCATAAGCCATATTGACTTGAGCGACATCAACCGATTGTTTCATGAGGTCATATGACTGTAGTTCCAGCTGTTTAAAGCAAATTACATTATTGACTGTATATCATTGTTTTCCTTTCGTTTCTGTATTAAATACATAATAAAACAATGTATGGGCTGGTGAATTGGTCAAAACCTGTTTCTATGGACCCGAGATCTCATCACACGTCTATACGTGTGAAATATGTGTGTTTGAATATGTCCAGAGTTGCAACGGTAGGGGTCATGTAATGCAATACTTATTAATCGTCTCTCATTAGCAGATCGTATATAAAATTTCATAATCGCGTCACTAATTAAATGTGTAAAAATTCTTGTATTTTAGGTTTCTGCGTTTCATGATGTAAGAGTGACCACACTAAGATTATTTTATTGTGAGATGATGAAATCCAAATGCCAACTTTGGACGAAACTATAATAAAGGTGATGTTTGTACCTCATGATTATTAGAGAAAATAGCACAATGACTCCACTATCTTTTCGAGCATTCAAAGTCCTATTTATGTCGTTTATGGAATCACCAGTATGTATACAGAGCACAACGCTGTTCTATTGATACTTCAGTTAGACATTGACTAACATAAGTTAACGCTTACACCTGCCAGCCTCCAAGCTCAAATTCAATGGTCAGACAGGTAATGTTAATGCTGTAAGTGGTTGTTTCTTGGAATTCTGAAACCCATGGGAAATATAATAGAAGTGGTGAAGTGCTTTTTCTTTTTCAAAATGATAAGACGTGTAAGAAAGCAGACACTGGTACCAAATCATTACGTTAAACTGGTTTTAAACACTAAAACTAAATTATGAAATACTGAAACACATGAAGAATGTTTGAAATGTTTGTAACATTAAAGTTTTGTACTCAAGCAGATATGTAAGGTATTGCATGTGATAATTCGCAAAAACGTATTCGTATAAATGATGTAATTAATCTTAACATAAATCATATCGGTTTTATCACATTTACAGTTTGGGCAATATTAAGTTGTAAACAGTTAATGTAAACACATATAAATAAAACTAAAACAGTTTTAATCGTTGGCGTTATAAAAGCAAGGAAAACATACATTTTAATCTGTCAATACCTTTTCTTGTCTCACCTAAAAGATAGGTTGGGCGAAAGGTATTTAGTTGAACATATTAAAGTAATCATTAATAAAACACTGTGAAAGACCATTTTCAATTTGCCTGTGGTTAGGACGGTCTTCCGTTCTTTATAATTAGCAAATAGGGTAGTTAGTTGTTCTCTTAATATAATAATTATGATTTTCGTTTCTCGATAAAATATAAGTAAGGCAGAAAAGTTATATATTTTCTCTCGTGGCTGCACCATTCGTGAAAATATAAACGTTCTACCTCACTCGATGACATACACATGGTATCAGTCAATGAAAGACATTTCCTCTATATAACAGTTGTGTTCTAAAGGGAATGTTTCTTTACTGTTTCAGTACAAAATAAACTGTGATAGTGTCCTGTTGTTGTCCCCCGCCGCAACGCAGCACGGGGGACTATGTATTCAGCGGCGTCCGTACGTCCGTATGTATTCTTGTTTACGCGATATCTTATGAATCGATGTATCCAGTGTCTTCACCTAGCCCACGATGGGTGACTATGCCTATACCAGTAGAATTGCATGACCTTGACCTTATTTTCAAGGTCACCACTTTGACCGGCTTTCAGCCTCTTGTTGTTAACCCTTAGCATCCATTATCTTGAAATTTGGTGACATTATGCAGTTACCAGTAAATTTTTAGTGCATAATACTGTGACCACAATCTTGTTTATGCTATGTCATGAACCTAAGCACCATACGTCTACACATTTGATGTCATAATGACATTTTTTTACCAGAAATGCAATATCAGAAGAACCACATTTAGAAAATGTGTCTTACATGACTCAACGTTGGAGGCGGGGGACATTGCCATGTTAGTGACAAACACTTGTTATGTTTAGTTTCATCTCTATGTTTATGAACTAGTTGTTCTTCTGCATTTATTAGTGAAGTGTAAGAAAACAAAAATACTTTCACAATAATGCTTTTCAAGAATATCTAACGTTTTGACTAAACAAATGTGTAAGTGAGATATAACGTGTATGTTTTATTTCTGCGTTTCAAACTTTTCCTCTTTTATCAGAACTTCATTGACGCTTTAAAGGTACATCCATTGTGTTGTTGTGGGTCACATATGCCAATCGTGATAAATGATGTTAATCTTTCAATAAGTACTGACTGTTACCGAAAATTGCAATTTTAATGAAAGTCAATTTAGTATGTTGACGATATAAAAGTGAAAGTGTTGATTTTTGATCGAAAACCGGACAATGCACCGCGTGTGGCGCGCGTCAATTAGTCAAACGTAATGTGGGAAACTTATTTTAACCACACTAACAGATAACTTTGGGTTGATAGTGTTGAATAGGTTTTATAACTAATGTGCATGTAAATGGGACGTGTTGTTTCGGTTTCTGTACATGTATAATGATGTTGCTTACTCGTAATTAAAAACTAATAATTATGATATAATTGGCTATTGGGGATGAATATGCAAGTTGAGTGACATTATTTGAACTGAAATCAGCACATATCGTATGTTGGCACGTATTTCAGCCAAATAAAATTTTATGAAACACAATGGATGCATCTTTAAGGATGTCTCATTAGTAAACTTTCCCTTTGCTAGTTGCCTGAAGTTTTTGTGATCGTTCAAATCCTCCCAAAGATTTTATTACACACGTCGTTTACACATGTCTTGGTATTTCTCCACTGACGTTGTTTAATGGAATCAAAGCATTTTGCGGAAATATTTTCTAAATTTTACAGCAATACAGTAAATATGGAATGAAACATTCATACAACGATATGCAATGGTACAAATTGTAACAACGTTCTGTGTAATAACCGTCATAATTTCTAATGCTTTCAGCTGTCGGAGTTGTGTCACCTTACATCAATCAGAGAGGAGCTGCGCAATTACCTTAGTTGTCAGTTACAAGATTTCTTCGTGTTATAGAAGCATGGTAAGTGAGTGCTTGAACTGGTGGGAGTGTCACATCCACACGCTGGAGAGGATGTCTCTTCACTTCCTGCAATATTCGGTACACTTTACATTAGTGCAGACAGTGTGATCAACCATGTGTACACGTACGTTGCTTAAAAAGTATGTATGTTACATCCAGTTCTCCTGACATTATCAAAAGCTTTAGAACAGTAAATGAAAGCACCATATAGTTGTTGGTTACATTTTTGTCAACATATTCATTATAATATATTATAGAATGGGGAAATTAAAATTTAGTGAGAAGCATTTAACAAATTGTTTATTTGTAGTCAAACACTAAAACCCAAAGTAGCAGAGAGAATTAAAATGCCAAAAAATGTCCATTAACAATCTATACATGTCCATTTAAATACCCCCGAATCGGAGATTCCGGGGGCACATTGTGTATCACCTGTCCGTCTGTCTGTCTGTGTGTTTGTCCACAAAAACTTTAACCTTGGCCTTAACTTTGGATTGCTCAGAGCTAGGGCTTACATACTTGGTATATTAATACCTTGTGATAAAAATTTTCAGATGAGGTCATCATATTTGACCTTGTGACCTTGATCTTGCCACAGTGGACATTTTCTGAAAACTTTAACCTTGGCCATTGCTTTGGATTGCTCAGAGTTAGGGATTTAATACTTGGCATGTGCATACCCTGTGATTAGACCTTTCACATGAGGTTCTATTATTTGACCTTGTGACCTTGAGCTTGCCGCAGTGGACATTTTCAGAAAACTTTAACCTTGGCCATTACTTTGGATTGCTCAGAGCTAGGGCTTTAATACTTGGCATTTGCATACCTTGTGATGAGACCTTTCACATGAGGTCATCATATTTAAACTTGTGACCTTGACCTTGCCGCAGTGGACATTTTCAGAAAACTTTCACCTTGGCCATTACTTTGGATTGCTCAGAGCTAGGGCTTTAATACTTGGCATTTGCATACCTTGTGATGAGATCTTTCACATGAGGTCATCATATTTAAACTTGTGACCTTGACCTTGCCGCAGTGGACATCTTCAGAAAACTTTAACCGTTGCCATAACTTTGGTATATCCGGGGGCATCCGTGTTTAACAAACACATCTTGTTTATGTATTATATTAATGTATCATTAAATACATACAAAGTAACTATATGGCTAATATGATACAATTTGTGCATGTCCAAATAATGATTGTGGTATTATATGAATGTATTTTGGGGACAAAGTTCACCTTGATGTTGCCATCATGATGAAGAGATGAAATAAGCTAAAAACACCTTTTCAAATCATTTAAAGTGCAATGGAATAATATTTTATTACTTTATGTCCAATTTGGTACTCTGACGGAATGAATGGTGTTGTCAAAAACAAAACTCCTTTCAGCTCTCCAGAGAAATTCCTTATAATCATCAATGTTTTTGCCACGCTGATTCGTCAGTGATAAATGTTCGATTTCTTACTCTCAAGGTACAAATGTATGTAAGATGCTATGTAAAACGAACAATCATTTCACGGAAATGGAGTTTTCACTTGAGACTGTTATAAAAAATCCACCTTTCTGACTCTGCTTATTCATCAGTGAGAAGTAAGTTTTCCCTTGAGCTTTAATTTCCTCCCTTTTTTATGAGTATTTTACAACTACTTAAAGGATGTCTCTAGCAAACCTGTCTCAGTGAATGTTGCATGAGGTTAAATTGATACATGTAAAGTTCTATTTTCAGTTGATAAATGTCATGTTTGACCCCTGACAACTGCATTATGTGTTTTGCTGAGTATTCGAAATTTACGAATGCAATCGAAAGTTAGAGGTGATAAGTAATGATTGAATTTCACATTAAACAAAACAGCATAAGAAACATTAAACGGCACAAGTACAGATCGATTGTACGTCAATAGTTTACACATAGGACTGTGTTGTGTTGTTATGTATTACCTGAATTTTAAGAAAGTAATTTTCCTTTCTTTTAACAAATGAAGCAATGTATGCAAACTAGTCTTGACTTGTAGTAACATTCCCTTTCATTTAATGTGTTGTATTTTTGTTGTGAACTTCATGAACCAGGCATCATTTACCAAAGGGCTTGGAATCTGTAAGATTCAGGAATAAATAATGGTGTTTGGAGATTGAAAATGTAAGACTTTTTATGTTTTAGAAAAAAAAGAATAATTATTCTACTGGTTTTACATGTAATAACTTTAAATCTCATGTTCTGATTGTCCACATGGCCTTACCATGCCTCGGAGCAGGATATTCTATTTGTGGAGCAGATACGTGATCTACTCCCCACCCTGCAATAAATCCTTGAGAGATCCTCTAAAATGAACATTACCTTTGAGCATTCGATTATTGCAGCGCTAATGTCCTTCTCCAAAGCACAATCAATAGTACCTACTCTGATCAGGACATATGTGATTCACGGCAAATGCATTTGATGTCGGGTGGAGTGACATAGAATTCAAAGGAAAAAGGTATAATCGGCATGGTATATAAGATACAATGTAGCGTGATAATTCTGTGCAATGGTGAGACGAATGTAACGCATTTACATATTTGATTCCTCCTTTTAACATTTACATTTAAACTCCAATAAACTACCAATCTGATTCTTCAAGAAACTGTTACTTTTATAAAATGCTTTTAGAATTGCAGTCATACATAGCCGAGTACATTAATCAATAATTCACAGACGTGAATTCATCTGAAATAACGATACAGTTACTATAAGTCGATTTTGATGTTGCTGTAATGACTTTTGTCAGCTGAATTATTTTAACAAAGAATTATGTTTATTCTATTAAGTGAACATTCAACTTTAACATGTCAAATAATTTAAATACACTTTATTTTAAATAAATTTAATTTCACTATAACCTCCAGCAATGTATTGTACACATTAATAATACTACATACTGAATAGGATTTTTCAATATTGTCAATTCTCCTTTGTCCCAAGTCAAAGTTCTTCTCTAAGTTTACCAACTTCCGATTCAATGATTTGACTTATCAAAGGCACTTATTTTGTTTCTAGATTAGTTTCAAGATCATAAATGGGTTTGTTTAGAGAACGAACTGCAGCCCTTTTGTCTTTAGAAAGTTCAGAGACAGCATTTAGTATCAACAGTTCAGTGTTCTGTTTTGTATAATCTGCGAGATTTTCCGGCGTTTCAATACCATCAATGTGATGCACTGTTTTTAAGCATGTTGTTTGAAAGCGGCTTTCCTGCTTTTGCGTATCTTGTACTGTGAAGTTTATTGTTCTGAGTTGTCACCTTCAAGTAGAGTATGCCCTTTTCTAGTGTTAACTCCGTTTCAACAACTATCACCTCTGTGACGGGGGCTGCCATTACCATATCAACATGTTGCTGACAGTGTTCAAACTCAATTAGGCAATACAAAACTTTCGAAACATCTGGACTACACTGTTTAGCACATCGTATATCGGTATTGGCGGCACTGCATTTCACCCTACATGTGTTGTATGAGGGAGAGATCAAGTGAATTTGAAGGCAAAGGCAGAAACATGCTTGCATCATTTGGGACAGTATTGACCTTATTCATTTCTCTCTGTTTACGGTCAAAATTCCAATAAAACATATATAGTGAATTGCATAATGATTTAACGATCTTTTCTGCGGTTCAAGGGGTGGTTGCATAAAAAACCTTCAATGATATGGTCAACCTTAGAACCATATTCTAACATTTTAATGTAAGGTTACCATAAGAAATTGTCTCTGAAGCAAAGTTGCACTAACCTCTCCAACACAGGTCATGTTAAAGTTTGTTTTTGCAAAGTCACAAAGGACACATTAAAGTGAAATCCATAAACTGACATTTCATGTTATGGATAATTATGCCCCTGAGCATTTGTCAACATGTACAAGGAATAGAGATCGTCACTGTCATAACAGAGTCTTTGTAAGAAAACAACGTTATATTTCAATGTTTCGTACAGTACATATAATTTAAAACAGTTTCTTTTTGTCACCATTATTTTCATATAATTACCAAATGTTTATATGTAAACGAGTTCTCAAAATAAATTTTATTATGTGAGGATATTTTTCAAGCAATCTGATTGGTCGAGAGGCGATCACTTGACCGTCGACATATTGACTCCAGACCATAAGCCATATTGACTTGAGCGACATCAACCGATTGTTTCATGAGGTCATATGACTGTAGTTCCAGCTGTTTAAAGCAAATTACATTATTGACTGTATATCATTGTTTTCCTTTCGTTTCTGTATTAAATACATAATAAAACAATGTATGGGCTGGTGAATTGGTCAAAACCTGTTTCTATGGACCCGAGATCTCATCACACGTCTATACGTGTGAAATATGTGTGTTTGAATATGTCCAGAGTTGCAACGGTAGGGGTCATGTAATGCAATACTTATTAATCGTCTCTCATTAGCAGATCGTATATAAAATTTCATAATCGCGTCACTAATTAAATGTGTAAAAATTCTTGTATTTTAGGTTTCTGCGTTTCATGATGTAAGAGTGACCACACTAAGATTATTTTATTGTGAGATGATGAAATCCAAATGCCAACTTTGGACGAAACTATAATAAAGGTGATGTTTGTACCTCATGATTATTAGAGAAAATAGCACAATGACTCCACTATCTTTTCGAGCATTCAAAGTCCTATTTATGTCGTTTATGGAATCACCAGTATGTATACAGAGCACAACGCTGTTCTATTGATACTTCAGTTAGACATTGACTAACATAAGTTAACGCTTACACCTGCCAGCCTCCAAGCTCAAATTCAATGGTCAGACAGGTAATGTTAATGCTGTAAGTGGTTGTTTCTTGGAATTCTGAAACCCATGGGAAATATAATAGAAGTGGTGAAGTGCTTTTTCTTTTTCAAAATGATAAGACGTGTAAGAAAGCAGACACTGGTACCAAATCATTACGTTAAACTGGTTTTAAACACTAAAACTAAATTATGAAATACTGAAACACATGAAGAATGTTTGAAATGTTTGTAACATTAAAGTTTTGTACTCAAGCAGATATGTAAGGTATTGCATGTGATAATTCGCAAAAACGTATTCGTATAAATGATGTAATTAATCTTAACATAAATCATATCGGTGTTATCACATTTACAGTTTGGGCAATATTAAGTTGTAAACAGTTAATGTAAACACATATAAATAAAACTAAAACAGTTTTAATCGTTGGCGTTATAAAAGCAAGGAAAACATACATTTTAATCTGTCAATACCTTTTCTTGTCTCACCTAAAAGATAGGTTGGGCGAAAGGTATTTAGTTGAACATATTAAAGTAATCATTAATAAAACACTGTGAAAGACCATTTTCAATTTGCCTGTGGTTAGGACGGTCTTCCGTTCTTTATAATTAGCAAATAGGGTAGTTAGTTGTTCTCTTAATATAATAATTATGATTTTCGTTTCTCGATAAAATATAAGTAAGGCAGAAAAGTTATATATTTTCTCTCGTGGCTGCACCATTCGTGAAAATATAAACGTTCTACCTCACTCGATGACATACACATGGTATCAGTCAATGAAAGACATTTCCTCTATATAACAGTTGTGTTCTAAAGGGAATGTTTCTTTACTGTTTCAGTACAAAATAAACTGTGATAGTGTCCTGTTGTTGTCCCCCGCCGCAACGCAGCACGGGGGACTATGTATTCAGCGGCGTCCGTACGTCCGTATGTATTCTTGTTTACGCGATATCTTATGAATCGATGTATCCAGTGTCTTCACCTAGCCCACGATGGGTGACTATGCCTATACCAGTAGAATTGCATGACCTTGACCTTATTTTCAAGGTCACCACTTTGACCGGCTTTCAGCCTCTTGTTGTTAACCCTTAGCATCCATTATCTTGAAATTTGGTGACATTATGCAGTTACCAGTAAATTTTTAGTGCATAATACTGTGACCACAATCTTGTTTATGCTATGTCATGAACCTAAGCACCATACGTCTACACATTTGATGTCATAATGACATTTTTTTACCAGAAATGCAATATCAGAAGAACCACATTTAGAAAATGTGTCTTACATGACTCAACGTTGGAGGCGGGGGACATTGCCATGTTAGTGACAAACACTTGTTATGTTTAGTTTCATCTCTATGTTTATGAACTAGTTGTTCTTCTGCATTTATTAGTGAAGTGTAAGAAAACAAAAATACTTTCACAATAATGCTTTTCAAGAATATCTAACGTTTTGACTAAACAAATGTGTAAGTGAGATATAACGTGTATGTTTTATTTCTGCGTTTCAAACTTTTCCTCTTTTATCAGAACTTCATTGACGCTTTAAAGGTACATCCATTGTGTTGTTGTGGGTCACATATGCCAATCGTGATAAATGATGTTAATCTTTCAATAAGTACTGACTGTTACCGAAAATTGCAATTTTAATGAAAGTCAATTTAGTATGTTGACGATATAAAAGTGAAAGTGTTGATTTTTGATCGAAAACCGGACAATGCACCGCGTGTGGCGCGCGTCAATTAGTCAAACGTAATGTGGGAAACTTATTTTAACCACACTAACAGATAACTTTGGGTTGATAGTGTTGAATAGGTTTTATAACTAATGTGCATGTAAATGGGACGTGTTGTTTCGGTTTCTGTACATGTATAATGATGTTGCTTACTCGTAATTAAAAACTAATAATTATGATATAATTGGCTATTGGGGATGAATATGCAAGTTGAGTGACATTATTTGAACTGAAATCAGCACATATCGTATGTTGGCACGTATTTCAGCCAAATAAAATTTTATGAAACACAATGGATGCATCTTTAAGGATGTCTCATTAGTAAACTTTCCCTTTGCTAGTTGCCTGAAGTTTTTGTGATCGTTCAAATCCTCCCAAAGATTTTATTACACACGTCGTTTACACATGTCTTGGTATTTCTCCACTGACGTTGTTTAATGGAATCAAAGCATTTTGCGGAAATATTTTCTAAATTTTACAGCAATACAGTAAATATGGAATGAAACATTCATACAACGATATGCAATGGTACAAATTGTAACAACGTTCTGTGTAATAACCGTCATAATTTCTAATGCTTTCAGCTGTCGGAGTTGTGTCACCTTACATCAATCAGAGAGGAGCTGCGCAATTACCTTAGTTGTCAGTTACAAGATTTCTTCGTGTTATAGAAGCATGGTAAGTGAGTGCTTGAACTGGTGGGAGTGTCACATCCACACGCTGGAGAGGATGTCTCTTCACTTCCTGCAATATTCGGTACACTTTACATTAGTGCAGACAGTGTGATCAACCATGTGTACACGTACGTTGCTTAAAAAGTATGTATGTTACATCCAGTTCTCCTGACATTATCAAAAGCTTTAGAACAGTAAATGAAAGCACCATATAGTTGTTGGTTACATTTTTGTCAACATATTCATTATAATATATTATAGAATGGGGAAATTAAAATTTAGTGAGAAGCATTTAACAAATTGTTTATTTGTAGTCAAACACTAAAACCCAAAGTAGCAGAGAGAATTAAAATGCCAAAAAATGTCCATTAACAATCTATACATGTCCATTTAAATACCCCCGAATCGGAGATTCCGGGGGCACATTGTGTATCACCTGTCCGTCTGTCTGTCTGTGTGTTTGTCCACAAAAACTTTAACCTTGGCCTTAACTTTGGATTGCTCAGAGCTAGGGCTTACATACTTAGTATATTAATACCTTGTGCTAAAAATTTTCAGATGAGGTCATCATATTTGACCTTGTGACCTTGATCTTGCCACAGTGGACATTTTCTGAAAACTTTAACCTTGGCCATTGCTTTGGATTGCTCAGAGTTAGGGATTTAATACTTGGCATGTGCATACCCTGTGATTAGACCTTTCACATGAGGTTCTATTATTTGACCTTGTGACCTTGACCTTGCCGCAGTGGACATTTTCAGAAAACTTTAACCTTGGCCATTACTTTGGATTGCTCAGAGCTAGGGCTTTAATACTTGGCATTTGCATACCTTGTGATGAGACCTTTCACATGAGGTCATCATATTTAAACTTGTGACCTTGACCTTGCCGCAGTGGACATTTTCAGAAAACTTTCACCTTGGCCATTACTTTGGATTGCTCAGAGCTAGGGCTTTAATACTTGGCATTTGCATACCTTGTGATGAGATCTTTCACATGAGGTCATCATATTTAAACTTGTGACCTTGACCTTGCCGCAGTGGACATCTTCAGAAAACTTTAACCGTTGCCATAACTTTGGTATATCCGGGGGCATCCGTGTTTAACAAACACATCTTGTTTATGTATTATATTAATGTATCATTAAATACATACAAATTAACTATATGGCTAATATGATACAATTTGTGCATGTCCAAATAATGATTGTGGTATTATATGAATGTATTTTGGGGACAAAGTTCACCTTGATGTTGCCATCATGATGAAGAGATGAAATAAGCTAAAAACACCTTTTCAAATCATTTAAAGTGCAATGGAATAATATTTTATTACTTTATGTCCAATTTGGTACTCTGACGGAATGAATGGTGTTGTCAAAAACAAAACTCCTTTCAGCTCTCCAGAGAAATTCCTTATAATCATCAATGTTTTTGCCACGCTGATTCGTCAGTGATAAATGTTCGATTTCTTACTCTCAAGGTACAAATGTATGTAAGATGCTATGTAAAACGAACAATCATTTCACGGAAATGGAGTTTTCACTTGAGACTGTTATAAAAAATCCACCTTTCTGACTCTGCTTATTCATCAGTGAGAAGTAAGTTTTCCCTTGAGCTTTAATTTCCTCCCTTTTTTATGAGTATTTTACAACTACTTAAAGGATGTCTCTAGCAAACCTGTCTCAGTGAATGTTGCATGAGGTTAAATTGATACATGTAAAGTTCTATTTTCAGTTGATAAATGTCATGTTTGACCCCTGGCAACTGCATTATGTGTTTTGCTGAGTATTCGAAATTTACGAATGCAATCGAAAGTTAGAGGTGATAAGTAATGATTGAATTTCACATTAAACAAAACAGCATAAGAAACATTAAACGGCACAAGTACAGATCGATTGTACGTCAATAGTTTACACATAGGACTGTGTTGTGTTGTTATGTATTACCTGAATTTTAAGAAAGTAATTTTCCTTTCTTTTAACAAATGAAGCAATGTATGCAAACTAGTCTTGACTTGTAGTAACATTCCCTTTCATTTAATGTGTTGTATTTTTGTTGTGAACTTCATGAACCAGGCATCATTTACCAAAGGGCTTGGAATCTGTAAGATTCAGGAATAAATAATGGTGTTTGGAGATTGAAAATGTAAGACTTTTTATGTTTTAGAAAAAAAAGAATAATGATTCTACTGCTTTTACATGTAATAACTCTAAATCTCATGTTCTGATTGTCCACATGACCTTAACATGCCTCGGAGCAGGATATTCTAATTGTATCTATACGTGATCTACTCCCTGCTATAAATCCTTGAGAAATCTTCTAAAATGAACATTACCTTTGAGCATTCGATCAGTCTGATTAAAATCGACGGTTTTCCGTGGAATGATAAATGCAAAATTGTGCATCTACCGGGATACGAACTCGTTCGTGGGTTTCCACGCCAAACCGTCTGAAAGCACCCCGTACACTAGCGTGTTCGGGCACAATTCAGCTAGCCAATCAAAAGATGCCCAACAAATGCTTTCGGTGCGAGAAACTAGGGGCAGATAACTCAAAACAGCTATCCTTTTGTCTGTTCCGAATGCTTTCAAAACCGCAACCGTTTAAATACTATGATGTGATTGGTCAGCTATTTGACTGGGTTTTGGCTGCGCTAAACTGGTTCTGAACACACGCCTGTACGGGGTGTTCTCAGACCTTGTGGCGAGGAATCTACAGAACCTGTTCGTATCCCGGCAGATTTTGCAAATTTTATTCCTCGGAACAAGGTCGATTTTAATCAGACTGAGCATTCGATTAATGCAGCGCTAAGTTCCTTACTCCAAAGCACAATCAATAGTACCTACTCTGATCAAGACATATGTGATTCACGGCAAATGCAATTGATGTCAGGTGGAGTGACATAGAATTCAAAGGAAAATGGTATAATCGGCATGGTATATAAGATACAATGTAACCTGATAATTCTGTGCAATGATGATGGGAATGTAACTCATTGATTATTTGTTTCATCCTTTTAACATTTAAACCTCAACTCAAATAAACTAACAAGCTGATTCATCACGAAATTATAAGTTTATTAACCTCTTTCAGAATTGCAGTCCTACATTGCCGAATACATCAATCAATAATTCACAGACATAAATTTATCTAAA
Source organism: Gibbula magus (assembly GCA_936450465.1). NCBI lineage: Eukaryota > Metazoa > Mollusca > Gastropoda > Trochida > Trochidae > Gibbula > Gibbula magus. The sequence goes on along the minus strand of OW388300.1, from coordinate 47,983,436 downwards.
ATAATGATACAGTTACATGAGGTGAATCTTTTTAATTCTTTATTGCCTTTGTCAGCTGAATTGTTTAATCTCTGAAATCTGATTATTCAAATAATTGAACATTTAATTCAGTTTAAATAAAAGTAAATGTTCATATTGATTGTCAGCTGAATTGTTTAATCTCTGAAATCTGATTATTAAAATAATTGAACATATAATTCAGTTTAAATAAAAGTAAATGTTCATCTATTGAGAATGGTTACTACAGCAATGTATTGTACACATTAGTACTACATAATAAACCTGAATCAGGACAAATCTGTTATCATAATATGCCGATTGATGAACAAAATGTGATTTCAAGTTGTACAAAATCGTTATCAAACACAAATCACCACCCACCACCTTGTTTGTGAAGGTTTATTATTTTCAATGGCTTTATTCAGTCACTAAAGATGTATCTGTTTCTATCTTAACTTAATTCTAAATAAATAAATGTGATAAAGTCATTTGATATTTGCAAATGTTCAATTCTATTTCTAATGAACTTTAAAAGAAATGACATATGAGCTTGTACAGTCGTCCTTATCATGGTTTCCGGAAGTAGCGATTCTTTAAGCCCAGAAGCTCATCAAAATGATGTTCCCAGTTGCGAGCTTGGGCGAGCAACAGGACATTATTTCAACTAGTGCTTATTTCCCATAATCACTCGTACCGAGGAGGTAATTTTTTATATGACTCATTATATTCAATCAAAATAAACATTTACGAATAGCAAACGTATCTTCTTTTGAGAGTGTAGTAAGTGACATTGATCATTTGATTTGTATTCATGGGTGTGTTACACTGAACAACTCCAGTGGCCCAATTCTATAGAAAATAGTGTTTTTTGTATAACAGAACGAGAACATTAGAGATGCTATCAGCGTGTTTGGATAACCCATAACATAATTATCATAAAGGACACACATTTTCATTAACAATGCATTTACGGTACAACCTTAAAGTATTTTCCTACATACTTCACTTCGACTTGCCGCAGTATCTACAGCATGAATGACTGTGTGCGACGGATTAACAGCAATGAGTTGTAACAGAAATTGGGAAAACCTGTCATTCTTTTTAAAATGATAAAGTTAAAAAAAAGTAATGGCAACAAGACGAACGAATGCATAGAACGAAAATTGTATGCATAGGGGGGTCAACAAATCTGAAGTTTAACTAACATTTCATCTCAGGAATGTGGATTCAGTGCACGTCGCCCGTTTATACTCTAAAAGGAAAGATAACTCTAGATCTAATCGGACGTTTACTAACGGTGATGTGAGAGATGAAGTAAACTATTACAACAACACAACATTTGACCCAGGAATTGTGTACCTAACGAAATATTCATCGTAATGGTTACTGAATGTAGATACACTGTGTGAAAAGGGACGCCCTGGTGAAGGATACCTTTGAATGACTATGGGCATGATTGAACTGAGGCCCCCATATCAAACGACATGTTTGATCTTATTCTCTTCACTTATTCTGATTCAGAAAAAAACGAGAATAATGGATGGATTAATTGTTTAATATTTTCTTAAGCTGTCTCCCATTGAAGGTTAGGTAGATCTAATTATTCTTAGAGCACAGTCAAATGCTTTCGTCCAATCATATGAGTGTATTGTGGTCACGTGGAGTACATTTATATCCCGATAGATGTACGGTTGTCTGGTTGCGTTCGGGTATCATGCTCATAAAACTGGTTCACAGACTTTCATAAAAACAACAAACAATGTCAACTGATTGTTTTATTTATGGAGATACACAATTAAACACTTATTACATTGACAAATGGCCTGCTGTGTTCCCTCTCCGAAAGGAAATAGTCGCTTCCCTTGATGGGGGTCTTCTATATTAAGGAGCTTGATATTCCTAAAAGAAGAATTAAAGCATGTAAATAAAGCAAGTAATGTGAGGTCAATTGGGATTTTTCTAAGTGTATTTCATTTATATCACGAGTAAGTGAAACAATGACAAGCATCAAACAATGTAACCAATTTTTATATATATTTTCAACCACGATATAAAACATAATATCAAAAGTTATAAAGAACGACATAAAAATGAGAAATAAGAAAGTTATATAAAATTACCGTCTTGGAGTGTTAGAGAACGGAGACTGCATTGTCGTCTCACTGAAACTCCTGGATCGTCACACAGCGTCCGAGCATGTCCAGTACGACGTTACATTCTTTCCTACAGACAGTTCGAGTTCCTTTGCTGCAGTAACCTGAAATAATGTATATGCAATATAGACGGGATGCACACTAGCATATGCAACAATATATATATTATATATATATATATATATATATATATACATATATATATATAACAACTCGCATATTGATAAATACAGCTCAACAACAAAATTAACGTGTTGGTAAAAAATTTGAAATACAAAAAACTTTTATTAAATAAACCAATTTAATGAAAATAAGTTTGAATTTTTAAAAGTAAGGAGTAAAAAAGTAAAGTTACCTTTCCTGAATGAATAGTGTACTTGTCCTTGGACTGTCCATGATGAAGCCATTGTGTGAACTGATTCATTCCACAAACCACTCAGTCTTTATAGGCAATGAAATGTACTACTACTCAATGTTGCTGAATAAAAACGTGCTTAAATCATGCATGCTCGTGATTCAAGCACGACGCTTATGCTGTAGCACGACTCGTTCGCTTTGTATAAAATGTACGCCTCATGCACCTCGGACAATTTCAGAAAATCAGTGCTCACAGTGCCGAAGAAGACGTCTATGTCCCTAACATTTGCATATGAAAATGAGAGATGTCAATGTTTTGCATGTTGTGTTCGAGAGAATGTTTCCCAACTTTGTTGACAAAATATTTAAAATAAATTCATTTTAAGACATTTTCTTGACGACTCAAGCATTTGACTGTGCTCTAAGATAGATAGAGAACTCGCAGCAGTACATTATCGGGATATAAATGTACGGGTTTGAGAGGGTTAGGCTCGGCTGACGCCTCGCCCAACCCTCTCAAACCCGTACATTTATATCCCGATAATGTACTGCTACTCGTCCTCTATCTATTACATGGATTGAACATTCTAGTGTCCGGAATTGTTCATGGTTTTTATTCTGTTGGCAGCAATGTTTGTTTACAAACAATGACGACAACGGGAAGCTGTTGAAATGTAGATAAATACATCTATTATAATTTCGAATATAGAACGTGTAAAGAATTAAATGATTTTGTAATCTTGATCTCTGTTTATGTCGAGTTGTGTGACAGTTGTTTCGGCACATGTTTTTTATCAGTATAGCAAGAAAGTTGTACCAACAACCAATCGTAGTGTCATTCTCTGGGTACGTTGAGAATCACTTAAGAGCACATGTGCGAATGTCACAATCATAATTACCTGTGTATCCTAACTAGTATGTGCAATATACAATGATATGTTCTTACATATATACATTTCATTCTACATGTGTTCTATCAGGGAGAGATCCGGTGAATTTGCAGGCAAAGGGAGAAGCACGAGAGATAAATTAAAGTTCATGATATCACGCTTGCGTGCATCGTTTGGGACATTATCGACCTTACTCATTACTCTCTCTTTTTAAGGTAAAAATTCCAATAATATATATATATATATATATAAATATATATATATATATATATATATATATATATATATATATATATATATATATATATATTTAGAAACGAACCTCACATCGAAAGTGAATTACATAACCTATTTGACGAATTGAACTATCTTGACATGAACCTTTTTCTGCAGTTCAGGGGTTGGTTGCACAAAACAACTTTAACGCTAAGGTCAATCTAACATTGTAATGTATGGGTACCATTAGTATTTGTGCAGCGGGGCCATGCTTTGTAACTGTCTCCGTGAAGCAAAGTTGCACTGACCTTTTCAACGACGATAATGTCAAATCACAGAGGACACATTAAAGTGAAATCCATAAACTGAGTCATGTTATGGATAATTATATCCCTGCGCAGTTGTCAACATGTACAAGAAACGCGAGGAAAAAAGAACAAACTATATAAAGTTCACAAGCAGTTTGGTTCAAACAGGCATTGCAGGAGGTGGTTGTACAAAACAACTTTAAAGCTAAGGTCAACCTACGTACCATTTTAACTATGTTATGTAAGGTTACCATATGAAGTTGTGCAGCAGGGCCTTGCTTAGTAATTGTCTCCGTGAAGCAAAGTTGCACTGACCTTTCCAACGAAAATAATGTTAATACTCGTTTTTGCAAAGTCACAAAGGACACATTAAAGGCGCAGTAGCACGTTTTTTCGCTCAAATAAGTCGATGAAATATATTTGAAAAATAAGTTCACCAATCGTTAAACACAATTCTCTCTTCGGAAAATCAAGTTCAAAATGAGTGTACATGGCTCAGTAAAGACATGGGGATCGTTTTATTCATTCGAAATAATAAAATGTGTTCACAATAAATTGGACGCAATACAATTTTTGATTACTACTACGGATATTTGGTTTGTGTAATAGGATGTTTTAGCCTCTAAAGTAAATTTAAATGGCACAAACGGTCATTATAAATAGGAAATTTGAAAATATAAATTTTGCCAAAAACGTGTCACTGCCCCTTTGAAGTGAAATCTATAAACTGACATCTCATGTTATGGATAATTATGCCCCTGAGCATTTGTCAACATGTACAAGGAACGTGAGGAAAAAAGATCGTCTCTATCACAACAGAGTGTTTTTAAATGTAAGAAAACAACGTTTTTTTCCAGGTTTCGTCCATTACATACAATTTAAAACAAATCCTTTTTTCACCATGTTTTTCATATTCTTACCACATGTTTATATGAAAACAAGTTCTAAGCATAATATATTATATTATTTGTGTTTGAATGCCCAGAGTTATCATATAATGATAAACTAACTCATCGACTCTCGTCAGCAGATCGTATCTATATGGACAATTCAAATTCGGGTCACAAATTAAATGTGTAAAAAAACTCGTATAATAATTGCCTGTTTCAAGATGTACGAGTGACCACAATAAGATATTTTATTGCGAGATGATGTCATCCCAATGCCAAATAAAGGTGATTTTTGTACCTCATGATTATTAGAGAAAATAGCATAATGATGTTTTCGAACATTCAAAGTCGTATTTATATCAGTTACGAAATCACCAGTATTTATACATAGCAGAACACTGTTTCCTTGATATTCTTGTCATTTAGTCACTGGCTAACATTAGTTAACGCTAACACCTGCCAGCCTCTAGGCTCAAATACATTGATCAAACAATCTTATTAATGTTAACCCTGTATGTTGATATTACTTTGAACCATGACACCATTGGGAAATACAATAGAAGTGGCGAACAGCTGCGTTTTACTTATCTCAATATTTAAACGTGTAAGAAAGCAAACACAGGTTCCAAATCATAATGTTAACTGGTTTTAAATACTAAAACTAAATTCTGAAATACTGATACACATGATGGAAGTTTTACAAATAGCATTAATGGTTATAGGTGTTCGTACTTAATTATATATCTAAGGAGTTGAGTACGATTATTAACAGAAAACAATACGTATTCAGAGTGAATGATGGAAAATGTTAACATTTATCATATAAGTTTTATCACTTTAATATTTGGAATTACAAGTTTAAAACGTTTTGTGTAAACACATTTTACCATAACTAAAACACTTGTATGCGTTGCCATGCCAAAACAAGGTAAGACAATAATTCGGATAATATATATGGATCTTGCAGTACCATTTCCTGTTTCACGTAACCAAGTTCTGCCATAGACATGCTTGACAGTTGCATGTGTGTATAGGGAGGTCATCATTTCCTTAGCTAACACGGTACATATATATTATCATGATATAGAAGAAGCTATTAGTTTTCAAATTATTCAACTTGGCAAGGTTACAATACATGTTTTTAAAAAGTACCAGTAAGAAATAAACGTAAGAGAACTTTTATGGTCCTATTTCTGATATTCACACTAAGGAATAAAACATTATCATACATTGCCAGGCATAAAACGTCTATGTGATCTGGATATGTAAATGACATAATTTCTATAATACAATTAAAGGTGGACTCCTAATTATGCTTAAACAATAATCAATATGACAGTCAATTGAAAAGTGTGATTCGAGTCAATATTTTAAAACGAAAACGACGCCCAAATGAAGACCGCTACCTCCGGTTGATTCAGCAGTACACATTGCATGTAGGTCTGCTTCACATCGTCACTTCAATACGACTATGTGCCTGTATTGTTGCTCGTCGTTGTTTGTAAATCTGTTTCATATATCAACTCTCTGATTAGACACTGAAAGTTACCCTTATCTCATCTGAACAATCGCCATTCATTTTTAATCATTCTATAATACAGCTAACTTATTGTTTACAGTTTTTACGAAATCTAGTAATGTGTCCGATAGGCCTTTCTTTTGCTTGGTAGTGTAGCCAATGATGGTCAGCCGTAACTCAGTACGTCAAGACAAGTGAAGACAATGTTTTATGCTCTCTAAGTTTACTTTAATGTATCTTTCAATGGTTTCTCTTTGTGACTCAATTTTGCATACTCCGTATTGATATAATACTGATTCGCAAAGGAAATGCAACACTGATGCAAAGTGTCAGTGACTTCAATATATAGCATCAAACTGACACTTCATTGTTGACTTTTCGATGACAGTTGTATTGCATCTCCATTCCTGAAAGTGTAACTTTGAACCGTATCCGACAAAAACCTACCTAATTAAAGGTTATTCAAAATATTCCTCTTTTTTTGTAATACCTCCTTACTTCTGCAAAGTCCAAGTATCAAGCAAGTAATTATTTTCCAAAAAAAACGCTTTTTAAAGGTTCAGAACAAAACACCTTTACAAATCAGTGATAACTCCCCGCATGGTTGTTACAATTCATTTGTCATGAAATAATTATTCCTCTGCATTAATAAATGAGGTTTTGATAATAAAAACACTTTCACATTAATAATGCTTTTCAGATAAATATTGTTTCAAGAACATCTAATCTTTTGACTAAACTACTTTAGATATAACTTGCATGTTTTATAGCTGCGTTTCCAACTTTCCCCCTTTGATCAGAATATCATTGATGCTAAAATGATGCCTCATTAGCAAACGTTCACTGTGCTACATGTAGTTGCCTGTTGTGGACTTGTTTTTGTGATAAACTACTTTAGATATAACTTGCATGTTATATAGCTGCGTTTCCAACTTTCCCCCTTTGATCAGAATATCATTGATGCTAAAATGATGCCTCATTAGCAAACTTTCACTGTGTTACATGTAGTTGCCTGTTGTGGACTTGTGATTGTTCAAATCCTGTAACATTATAATTAATAACTGCCCGATACGGAAAGATTAAGTCGTTTACACACTTTACAACAGGATAATATGGCACATTCGTTTGGTTGAAATCTTGTTATTGATTTCCCCCCTGTGAAGTGTTTAAAAGGAATCAAAGCATGTATCTAAAAGTCCTAAAAATCCACGAAGCCTTACAGCAATAAAATAAACATGGAATGACAAATTCACAGAATGATAATATGTGCAGTGATACAGATAATGTTAACTACGTTCCATTTAATCACTGTCATTATGGTATTCTCTATCGTTTTCAGTCTTTGGAACTGTGTCACCTTATTTCTACGAAAGAGGAGCTGCACATAAACTTTAGTTGTCCGTGACAATACTTCATTGTATTTGCGAAACATCGGTAACTGAAAGCTTAGACTAGCGGGACATTCACACGCTGAGGCTGATGTTTGTTCACGTCACGTTATTGACATATGTGTTTACTAAATATTGTGATACTATTAACACAGCAGGTATGATATAAGTCACATAACCTTAATGATCATCATTTGGGATATAATAAAATGATAAACAATATATAGTGGTCCTCTTATAAAGTGCCTCCAAAAATGGCACGATAAAAATATTATCTTATGTATTTGTACACAATTTGTATATACCTTGCCATTAATTTCTGTCAAATGGAAACGTCAATGGCGCGACATACAGAAACGTAATCAACACAACGTCGTTTCACATCCTAGGATGGAGTTTGGAAATAATTGCTTACTGCAAGATGACAATGCATAGCTTCAATACAGAGCCCAAATAGTGGACATATTCTTGCAGAGAAAGACTGTTGTTAGACTACCGTGACCAGTTTAAGTCCACATGTGAATCCCACTAAACATAACTTGGACCATATCGACCGTTACATTCAACTTATGGATAACAGACTTACTATCCTACTTGAATTATCATTGAATAACATGGCTGTTACTAATGTTAGCGCACTTACTGATAGTATGCCAAGTCCGGTTGCTGTCTTCAAAAATACCAGGAAACGTTATTTCGTGTTCGATATGAATAAATCAACATGTCGTCTCTGTTCATGCAAATGGTCGTAAGTCTGCTTAAAATTATGTAATTGTTCTTTTAAGGTAATCGAAAGATTCATTCATGTGTGAAAGGTGTGTGGACGTTTTTGACAGTAGGTGATGTAATAAAGATGACGTAGAGCACTAACAGACCGAAACACATTTCCTCGTGATTTGTTTTCATTTTTAAAGACTTTCAGTCTAAAAAAATGCAACATTTAACATTGGGTGAACAATCGTTTTCCTATTTCGAAAGTATTGTTTAGGTAACAACCATTATTGGCAAATTACACCAAATTCAAGTTAGATTTGAAGCAGAAGTCATTTGGACAGATGATCTGTGTCTGATGTCATGTTAGTGTCCGATTTCAGTTCAGTAACATCTTAATGTGACAAGTCATTGGGGAATAACATGTTGTAATTCGATGAACATGATTTTTTCCTGACTAATGTTCCCTTTAGATGACAAACTGACACATATATACTGTTTTGATTGTTTGATATTCCCTAATGCATTTTATCTTTTATTTTCATTAAATTAAACAATAAGTTTGTGATCAAGTGAAAAAAAATTAAAATGTAAAAAGGAAAGTAGTGTAGAAAACTAAAACTATTTGAAGCAAAATGTGCATTTGCAAATAAAAAAAACTACAAGTAAAGTAGCATAAAGAATCAAAATGCCAATACTTTGTTCAGTTGCAATATTTACATGTATTCTTATTCTTGCTGTCATCATAATGAAGAGATCAAATAAACTAAAAATAAATTTTTAAATCATTTAAAGTGCACTGGAATAATGTTGTTTTACTGTATCCCCAATTTGATACTCTGACGGAATGAATGGTGTTGTCAAAAACAAAAGTCCTTTCACTTTTACCTTAAGGAGCTCTCCAGAGAGATTAGTTTTAAGTCATTAACGTTTTTGGACTCACTCATTCGTCAGTGATAAATATTCCATTTTTATTTATGTAATGAAATGTAAGATGTTTTGGAAAACCAAAGTCCTTTCACGAAGTTGAAGTTTTTAGGAGAGACTGATATAAAACATCCAACTTTCTGACTCTGCTAACAGGAGTTTGTCCTTGAGCTTCATTTTCCTCATTTTGATCAGGATTGTACAACCACCTCATGCAACTTTGTCTAAGTTTATTTTCCCTGAGGTTTGATTGATAAATGTATTTTTTTTCTTTCTTCTTCAAGTTGAGAAATATCATGTTTGGACCCCTGACAACTGCATCGTGTGTTTTGAAGAGAAGATTAAACGGCACATGTGAAGATGTACTTCTTTAAAGAAAGGAAGCAATATATGTAAATTAGTCTTGAGTTTTGATAATATTCCCTGTCATTTAATGTGTCTTATTTTCTTTTGCAGGCGGAACTTACAGAACCAGGCATGTTTCACCAAATGGCTGGAAAATGTTGCAAGAGGGCATTTATATGATGCTAGTTCCAGTCATATTTAAAAGTGTGTGTTATGTAAAACCAACGTTTCTGCCAGTAAAAGATATTCTTTCAACCTTGAACAGAAAAATTATACAACACATTTTCTATTAAAATTCTTCATTGTGATGAAATACGTTAGCTGAATCTATTATCAGGATACATACGCATCAGTGTTAGATCAAATTCTTAATGACGTTAAGGATTTTCGAAATATGATTAAACAACGGTCCACAGATGTTGATAGAATGAAAACAAAGAACACATTAGTGTTAGTCCTTTACAAGTCCGTTGTTTTAATCAAAATCTAATGGTTGAAGTTAGGAGAGCATGTAATATACCACCAGCAGATATATGTTGTCCTTTGTGTAAAGTTCCCGTGCAAGAATCTAAATTTCATTTTGTATTACAGTGTCTATTGTATGCAGATCCAAAAACAAGCCATACTTCTGTCATTCTACATTTGTTCATATCCTACTCATACTCTATATTGTAAATTGTTTCACACAATATGTATTCCGTAGATTGAAATGAAAAGTGCCAACTTCCTAAGTATAACATAAAGCTTAAAACTATATCAAACACTTTTATATCACAACTACTAATGTCCATATATATACCTTATTGATGTGTTGTATTACCCATACATAACAAAACAAATGGGCCATTCGAGTGAGGGAATATTTTCAGATTCATATTAAAGGCACTGTAGCACCCCATTTTTATTGAAATAAAGTACTCTCACTTTAGAGTAAATTAGTGTTCCCAATAGGTATATAATACTCAATAATTATAAGATATCAAACCAAAATTATTTCACGAGGGACATTAACTTGATATGAAAGGGGAACGAATTATGTATCCTATTATTACCAATTTTTGTTTCATACAGTTTATTGTGTTTTAAAATAGATATGTGTTTTCCCTAATTAGGAACAGAACAGAACAGTATGATCAGCCCTGTCACAGCATCAACGTTTATAATATTGTAGCAGCGTTATATTTTGTATATAGTTTTATATTATCACAGTATTTACGGTATTTTATTTCACGCTTCAGTTAGAATCTATTTGGTTCTGTGTCCAAGCAGGCTATTCCATTTTATTCAAGGGTGGACAGCTTATTTCATTCTTGTATTATTGTTATTGTCCAGGACAGAAGCCTATGCTTTCATACTGATTGCATTACATAACTTACAGTTTCATTCTCAATTCCAATGCACTTTTCGCACACACTGCCTACAACTCTTCACTGCAAAGAAGCACAGACAGGACAGACATATATATTTCATAGGTTAGTTAATTACGTTATTCATAATATATTCTCTTAAATAGCTTTTTAAATATTGCCTAAACGTAATGTTAACTTAAATGTCTAAATGCTAATGTTTAGTGCATATTTCATATAATTTCTAAACCTAAAGTATATTCAATAATAATGGTTGTGACTGCGTGTGAGAGTGTGATTTAAAGGATTCAGTTAAGTGCATCATTGCTTTATATTTCTAGTATTGCCATGATTGTGGCAAGGCATCAGGCTTATCTTATATTTTATTATTTCTAGGAATCGCTATGTCCTAGACCATGTTAAACAATAACTCACTCACTCACTCCTAGACCATGTACGGTGTGGGTTGAGATAACACCGCAGTGTCACCCACAGGGTATGTATTGCTTGTGTTGTATTATGTATTGATGTGTGTATATATGATAAGTTTATTGGTATGCTTTATATATGCCATAGTTATAATTTAATATCCAGTGCTCATCCTTATCTCGTGTATTTGTATTATGTAATATTGAACACCGTGTATTATTATCATTTCATGTGTGGTTGGCATGCATTTGTATCTTTATATATTGAGTAATCATTATTAATTATAATGTCGTAACCATAATCATGTGTACGTATTTCGTAACACTACATGTGATGTATCTAATGCCATTTAATATCCCAATGAATAAGTAATGGATGTGTCTCTTTAATTAAGAGGTATGACTTGATATTTTACGATGTAATGATTATCAATTACCTGTATTTATGATTGTTTTACTGTATTACAGGGTGTATTAATATCTCTAAGGAACAAAGCCCAAAATCCTTACGAACACGCAGTTTGTCTATCATTTGACAAGTACCCCTGCAACAATATTGCGACATTATTGACGTGAATGACGTCATATCATGGCGGCCGCCATTCGCATGTTTTGAAATGAGTAAACAAGTTAAAACAACTTCAATAAATTTAAGCTTAAGATCAGCATCACCATTGAAATGCCTTGCTTTCAGTTATGTTTGTCTTGTGAGTATAGTCTACCCTAACGAACACGTTTTCATAGCGTTTCGTTGCAATGACATTCCCAACGGTAAGAGTGAGAGAAAATATATATCATTCTCAACTTTGTGCTTATTAGCTCTGCTCTAGTCTTGATGCATTTGCTAATCATTTATTGAAATCAATCACTGTTGTGAGTACGGTTTCATGAATTAACTGAAGAATGAGATAACTATTAATTATAACTGTTGTTGTAAATTAGTTGTAATTCCATGAATGAATTCACGTTCGTTTTATGCATGAATACAGTACTTCAAACAGTGTCAAAGTTCACCGTAGCCAATAAAATCACTTGAAGGTGTTATTACACATATGTAATGAAAAGATAGTTAAAGTAATCTGACTAAATCCCAATGTTTAAAATGTTCATGCGTTAGTAAGAATTAGAGCCATATTTAGTCGTTTAACATAATAGTATGCAAAATCTCCCTAAGACAGTCGTAATACATTTTAACCAAAACCTTTATCCCAGAACCACGCAAATCTCACTATAGGGTCAATGTTTTAAGAAAATAACTAATAAAAATTATCCAAAACATAACTGATTTCATTGTTTATAAATGTACATTACATACAATTTTGGCTCACTTTATGACACATTTCTTTAATAAAATCCCCTTCCATTTTCTACCATCGGAAATATGAAATTGCCCCCACCTATGGCGACAACATAATCACCAGTACAATCTTAAGTTTGTAATTTTAGCAAAAACAGGCTGAACTAATTGGATGTTAATAAACCAAGTTCTTCTGAGCACATTACTTTTTAAGGTGTTAACATTCAAAGAGCGTTAACGTTTCTTTTGGCGTTACGTCTATGGCAAGTTTTCCTGAAATGAAAGGACGTCTTTTATAACCTTCAATGGGACACTTACAACAAATTGCATCCTATGCATGACTTTTATCATCCTGTGACTCCATAGATTAAAGCTAATAGGCAATTAGTTCAAATAGAAAATACAACTATAACATAATCTATATACTAATGGAGATGTTAAGCATAATAACACTGCAAAGTTTGCAAGTATTGGCAACCATTGTTAATGCTATAAAGAGGATAAGGGTAGATACATTGATTGTCTCAATGCCCTCTTTTACTATTATACCAATGAAAATGATACAATATGTTTTGCGAAAATAAAAAGGATATTGTTTATGTACTGTCATTTACATGATATTTATTTTTCAATATTGATGAAGCGTTACGATACCAGTCAGTGACAAATCAAACATTTAAAAATTAATTCTAATAATTGATAACCAGATCTCACGATTTATTAAAACAGTTTTCCTTCCCTTTTCCTGAACACTAAATATGAAGTTCAGCAACAATTATCCTACCTCATGTGAGAATGTCGATTCCTGACTGGTACACATGACCATTAACAAAAATTGATAAACACTGTCATACGGGTTGATAAATCTTCCCGAGGGTGATAAATGTTTTATATCCCGCAAAATGAATAAAGCATGCATCCAGGTCAATCATTCCATATCACGTGGCACAAGTTAAACGTCATAGTTTGTCGATGGATCAGCTGTTTTCTGTCAAAACTTTTCTTTGTTTTGTTAGTGATATTTTGAGACATGCGGTAAGATAAATACGTTATAACATTCACTTTGTTCGAGTGACTGCGTAATTTATCAGACCCTTGTTAGTGTTAATCCAACTTGCCTACGGCTCGTTGGGTAAACACTTACGCTGGTCCGATAAATTACGATGTCACCCTCCACTGAATGTTATAACTTATATTAGCATGGCTCGCTGTGTGGCTGACTCGCCCCAAGTCTTGTTAACCATATGGTTTGAAAAGCCAATTCACCGCTCCAAAATAGACATGGCTTTAATGTGATGAAGTCGTTGGATTTTTTATCTGTGCTTTTACAAAGCATCAACCAAATTTCATAAATATGTTATTAAAAGGGACGTCGTTTAGTAATTATTCTGTGATTCACTCGATAATGTTGTTTGTTTTTAACATCGAGAGAAGTCAAGACACGGCTTTTAATCTCACTTAGTTTATTTTAATATATATTCCACTGTATGATCTACATGTATTTGTGTTACAGTTTTGTGTATCCTGCATTAATATACGGATAAGCAAAGGAAAAACAGCACATTTGCAATTGTTCAGTGACTTTAACATAGTATATGCAATTGACATGTTCATGGTTATAGGTTTTCAGACAGGACAGTTTTTATTGAAGGTATGACGACAACCCTTATGGGGTTAACCACCTTTAAAATAAACATTACTTACAATATTTCAAAGTCTGAGCTTTCAACCTCCGAACTCCAGCTGATGGAGTGAAAGAGCTGATTAATGTATTTAGCAGTCGCCATTTTCGAAAGGTAACGTTTCTTTACCGTTTCTGTACAAAACAATCTGTGATAGTGCACTTTTGTTAGGTTTAGTTCCATCCAAATTCTTATGAACAAGTTGTTCTTCTGCATTAATTAGTGAAGTGTCGAACACAAAAAGACTTGCACATTAATAATGCTTTTCAGAAAAAAAAATTCAAGAACATCCAACCTTTGACTAAACTAATTTGTAAGTGAGATATAACGTGTATGTTTTATTTCTGCGTTTCCAACTTTTCCTCTTTGATCAGAACTTCATTGATGCTTTCAGGATGTCTCATTAGCAAACCTTCTCTTTTCTAGTTGGCCGAAGCTGACTGTTTTTGTGATTGTTCAAATCCTCGTAAATATTATATCTAAGAAAAGAGTATTTCTCCACTGACGTTGTTAATGGGATCAAAGCATGTAGCTAAAATATTTCCCAAAACGACATGAAGCCTTACAGCTATACTATGAACATGGAATGAAAAAATAATACAATGACAATATCAGCAATGGTACAAATCGTAATGGCATACATTTCCAGCTCCTCTCTGATACGAGTAGATGTACAGTGACGAGCTGAATAATTACCTCAGTCGTCAGTTACTAGACTTCTTTGTTAAAGCGAAGCATCGGTAAATGAGTGGTTGAACTTGCGGGACATTAAGACCAACACGTTGGTGAGGATGTCTCCTCACTTCCTGTAATCGATACATTTGGAACAAGTGCAGACAGTGTAACCAATTGCTACAATTGTGTCTCTGACATATCTCTCTAGAGTGGTGGACTTTTGACAACAAAAGGACAGCTGAATCTCAATTAACCTTTATTTACATCATATTGTTGTTTCTCAAAACTTCATATACCAATTTATCTAAACTGTTATAACTAATTTGGATCACTCCCTTGATCCTAACCGACTTTGGATAGATGGCAATTAGTGCAAATAGATACTACAATCAGTGACAATGTCTCCATAGTATGACGTTGTTGATACATCAAGCGTTGCACTCATATAACCTAAATGGTCATCAGTGGGAACAATGTTAAGCAAAAACGAGATACAGTGCCTCAAATAATAGCATGATAAAGAAACAGTTTCGATGTTTTTGAACAGACTTTGAAGTTGGAAAAATGAGTATGACCAATAATGGCTGTCATCCTCGAGTACTACATGATTTTCGCTTACTTTGAAAGAGAATTACAGTCATTTCTCTTGATAATTCCAACGTTGCATGTCTTTCACGTAATTCATGTGCACTTGTACACAATCGTAAATAATGTCGGCAACTCATTCTTGACTTCTGTCTGACTGACTGTCTCACTGATTTTGAAGGCTAATTTCGTTGTTCTCTAAATCTTACATTCTTCTGACAATGTCTGGTCTTACAATAACTGAAATACGTAATCAGATCCAAGGAAATCGCTCAGGTTCAAGCAATCGCATCATTGCTGCTACAGTGGAAAGCCCATGGCGAGGGTTCGTTTCACATGTCATGTGGATTTCAGTATGACAGTAAACCTAAACTTGTTCAATGGAAACGACATACAGTAACGTAATCAACACATCCTCGGATGGTGTCCAGAAACAATTACTTACTGCAAGATGACGATCTAGCAGAGATAAACCAAAGTTTAATGTTGACATTTGAAGTTATTTGGACAGATGATTGATCTGTTAAATGTCATGTTTCTGTCATATTTCAGTACAGTAACATATACACGTGACAATTCACTGGGGAAGGAACTTTTGTAAGTTTCATGAACATGAAGTTTTCCTGGTTAATTCTTCTTTTACATGACAATTGTGTTTATTTATTGTTTTAATTGTTTGATATTCCCTAATGCATTTTATCTTTTATTTTCATAAAAATTGACAATTAGTTTGTGATCAAGTAACAATATATGTCAAAAATAAAAATAAAAACTCAAGTAGTGTAGAAAATTAGAATTGATTAGAATGAGAAGCATTCAACAAATTGTTCATTGCATTTAAATTCTAAAAACTAAAGACTAAAGATGTAGAGAATTATAATGGCAAAGAATTCTCATTTGCAATCTTAACATGTCAACATAATGTTCTTGGTTTTCCAGAATGAATGATATCATGAGGATAACAATCTGTTCTGCTTAAACTTTAACTAAGACTTAGACTTAGACTAATTTTTCAAATAATTTGAAGTGCACTTGTATTACCTTTGCACGATTTGATATTCTGACGGAATGATTGATGTTATTACAACAATAGTCATTTCACTAATATGAATGTCTCTGTAGAGATTGCTTATTAATATAAAGGTTTTTTTTAGCTCGCTGATTCGTCAGTGATAAATGTTCAATTAGTTTTACTCTCAAGGAATGTAAGATGCTTTGGAAAACAAAAGCCTTTCATATAAATAAAGGTTTTCCAGAGATCCTGATATAAAATATTTACCTTTCTGACTCTACTAATTCATCAGTGAGAAGCATGTTTTTCTTTTGAGCTTCAACGTCCTCCTTTTGATCAGGATTTTACAACCATTAAAAGGATGTTTCTAGTAAAGCTCTAAAAGTGGATGGTGCATGTGGTTATTGAGACATTTTTCATTCTTCTAAGTTGATAACTATCATGTTTGGACCCCTAACAACTGCATTATGTGTTTTGCTGAGAATCCGAAACATATGAGTACCGATGTAATGGAGAAGCACATATTGATACGTTAGATGTGATAAGTAATGACTGTATTTCGTATTAATCAAAATGACATAAGAATATTAAACGGCACATGTGAACATGAAGTATATGTCAATAGAGAATATTAATGAAATATGTAATTAATATTTACTCTACTTTCGCGTAGTTGTCCCAAGACGCATAACGTCATCTCAATGAACACCAAAAATAGGTCAAGAATAAATCCGTTATTAACAGTTTATTGCAACAATGCAATTTCTAAACAATGTAAACACTCATTAAATTATCTTTATGTTGAGATTATAACAAAACAATTTGGCAAAACAAAAACAAAAACACCGAAGTAGTGTCACTTCAATTCAATGAATGAACGCCACGTGGTCGTGACTTTAGGTGATCGTGACGTCGCGATTCAGTTAGTTTTAGCGAGTGAAATCGGGAGCAGCGCTGTCCTTGTTGCCGATGAAGTTCACATTTATTACACAATTGTTAACTGAACCACCGAAAATGGAGTTGATTGAACGAAACTCGGAAGCACTGACATTGACATTCCTAGAATCGGCCGAAATAGTAAGCGACGACCTTGTCACTGACGACAGCTGACCTGACACAGATTCCAAACTCATGTTTACACATGAATATGAAGGTTTGTTAATGATGGAGCTGATATCTTTGTGCTTTTTAAAAAAAAATCTGTTTGTGGTACATGCACATAACAATTTACATGTGACATTCTGAGTATTAATATATAACATATTACAATAATACACATGAGTTCTAAGCAATCAAACCCTCCGTTTTGTGTTACAATCTGTGAGGGTTTTCAGTTAAAGAAGGAACAAAGGTAAAGATAGAATGATGTTTTTAATTAGTTAAATAGTAAATGACAAGTTGACCAAAATTTAATAAATTTGGAGTAGTTGCAAGTAGAATAAGCGTTATATTTGTCGATATTGTTTGTTTTCTTAATGTCATTTTTAATGTAGGTTAAATTTGGTTTCAAGCCGTTTTGTTTTGTTTTGGAAATGGCGTACTTAATGGTTGTGATTATCGTATTAAGTATTCAGGATATTCAAGACAGATGTTTCATTTTGATAGATTTATGTTTGCTTGCGTTCGTGTCTCTATCCATTCTTTTTTTTCACTCCAAATATCTTTAACACTTGGACATTCGAAGAAGAGATGACTTATTGTTTCTATCTCTTCTTCACAGAAGTTGCATATATATTTTCGTTTTTATATTTCATCTTATGCAAAAGATCATTTGTCGGGAGAATTGTATGTATTATGGAATATTGAACCATTTTGTTTTCGAAGACAGATTACACACAAAAGGCATTTTGTTCATTGTGTTCCATTCACTTTCGTTTATTTGGCATTTGAGATCTCTTTCCCACTTTTTTCGGTGTTTTAACTGATTATTGTAATATATCATAAAATATCCGACATCCTTTTTTCTTACTAGCAATGTTCTCAATAAAATATGGGAATAACGGCATTTCTAGTTTTCTCTCTATTTTAATGTTGAGTTTGATTGCATTGATGATAACAGCGTATTCGAGAAAGTTCGTTTTGCATTGGTACATCTGAATTAATTCTATGTAATTATGAAATTTTCCGTTTATATTGATTACGTCGTTTATGAAACGAATGCCCGATTTTGACATGTGCTTATAATGTATTGTCTTGTTATTTATTCTTACGTTGTCGTTATTCCATATTGGCTGAGAGAGTAATTCAGATTGGGTTTTTGCAAATAACCCCTTTTGCGTAATAAAGTATCCCCATGCTTTTAAGACGTCTTTCCAAAAATCGTATGTTCTTGGTGTACACACCTTTTCGATCAGGGTTGTTGCACTATATTGATAAAATTCCCTGTATGCTGAAGATACGTTGATATAAAAAAGTTTCTTTAATTTTGAGTTGCTATCAAAATTGAAAAGTCTTTTAACCCAACTTCTTTTTTGTGAAAAGATTGTATTTCTTAATTTAGGAGCTCTAAGGCCACCGTCTTTATAATCACTAGTTATTATTTTCAGTTTTATTTTATCTGGTTTACCTTTCCAAATGAAATTATAACAGAGATTTTCAAGGTTCTTTAAGATGCCTTCACTTGGAGTTGGGAGTATAGAAAAAATGCTATTTAGTTTAGGTAGGATAAGACTTTTTTAAATTGTTATCCTTCCAAGTGGCGATATATATCTTCCAAGCCATTGATTCATAATGATCTTAATCTGTTTTAGCTTGTCTTTATAATTTCTCTCTACCACTTCTGTCAAGTTGTGTGTGAAAGTTTTCGACCAGTCGAGTTTGTAATCTTTGCACAATATCGTCTTAGAGTGTTTTAATGAACCAAACCAAATAACTTGTATTTTACTTGTATTGATTTTAAGACCTGCGAATGAGGCATATTGTGTCAGTGTCTGTAGTGTCGCTTGGAGGCATGATTCAGACCCATCTAAAATTAAAGAGTTATCGTCCGCAAACTGAGTAATGAGGTATTCACTGTCCCCTATTTTAATTCCTCTTAATTTTGTTTTTATTATTACGTATCATGATATGGTCCAATCTACTGAATCAAAAGCTTTTTCGAAGTCTATCAATAAAAGTAGACCAGGTATTTCCATACACTCTGCATAGTCCATGGTGTCATACATTTGCCTTGTATATTCTCCTATATATCTATTTGACATGAAACCTCGTTGGTCTTCATTTATTAGGTCTTCAAGACGAATGTCTGAAGATCTATTGTTCTTATCCGAGTTTTTCTTCTTCTTATTATTTGCAGGATTTTGTGCTCCCTATTCTGAAGTAACGGCCAGACCGATTTGCACGACATTTTCAGGGATAATAGCCTGTAACAACAACTAGCCCTGAACGTCGGCCGATTTTTTTTTTTCGATTTTTTTCTGCGAGTTATCTCCCCTTGAATTTAAAACTTCAAACCTCAATAGCTCGAAAACTAATGAAGATAATTTCACAAAACCTTCACCAAAAATGTGGGCAACAACATTCCCCATCGATTAATCCTATAGCGGTTTTCCGCCGTAATAATAGATTTTTTGCAATTTCAAAAGAACTGAAAATTTTGTGTACTTTCTCGGTTTTGAGGTTACGCGAAAATCTTTTTCTAAATAACGGCAATACATACAGCTATGTATTATAGCCCAATGTGAAGCTGAAAAACTGCTGATTAACTTGAAATCGGCCGATTTTGGAATTTCGATTTGGTATTTGAGGAATTCACCTTTGAAAATTGTTCATGTCTCATTGTCTCATGTTCAAAGGGACTTTACTCTGTCAAAAATGGAGATATTTTAGAGATACTTATTGCAATTTGATCCCGATACGTTACGAAACATATCGTTTGAACATCTATACCATGTAAAAGTTGATAGTGTTGCCACAATTTTTAAACATTGGCCCAAACATATGAAATTTTGTGATTTTGAGACTTTTCGAGGAGCATATTTTATTAAGAACAATATTTTTCGCGCACGTATCTGTCTTAGTTTATATGTGAGAGTGATAGAAGATTGTCATTTTTCGAAAATCGCAATTTTCAGCATACTTGAAAAGATCATGACTGCTTTACTGCTTATGCTATGGAAATTTTACCTACGTATGCACAATTTCAAGAACAACAACTTTTATGTTGACACCTTTCATCAAAAAGTTGATAGTAAAGCTAGCAAAATCGCAAATGTTGTCTAGGGGTCCAAATTTAAGCATTTTTTAGTATTTTCTTGAACATTCAGAACAACATAACGCATTACTTATGTATGCAATCTTAATGATGATTACATCTACTTAAGTGGAAATTACAGCACAACTTTTTTTATGTTACATCTTAGTATGAAAATATTAACCATTTTGTCCTAATCGTGCGAAAGATCATGTAGGAGTCCATTAATGAGCAATTGTTCCATTTTCAGATGGTCATTGTCTTTGGAGAATTTTTGTAAAAAAGTACTGGAGATAAAGACATGTTTGATAGCTCATTTTAAAGCGGAGAAACTGATGAAATAACCGAGAGTCCAACATGGAGTGCAAGGTCAAGCAAAAGTCGTGAAGACCTAAGTATTGACGCGTCAATCCTAGTTAATTTTGGAAGTACTCTCTTTATCCAATTTGCAATTGTAGCTGATGCTATCTTGTATGATACATTTAATAGAGATATAGGCCTCCAATTACTTAAGAACTGTTTCGGTTTATTTTGTTTATGGGATGCATGTTATAAGACCTTGTTTTTGACAGATAGACATTTCCCCTGTTTTGTGGGACAGGTTTAAAGATCGAATCAAGTAGGGATGGACGTCCAACCAAAAGAATTTGAAAAATTCAACTGTGAAACCTGATGGACCAGGACTTTTTTCATTTTTCATATTTTTTAGGGATTCTAAAACTTCGTCATATTGTAATTCGCCTTCCAGCATGTTTTTGTCTAAATTGTTGAGTTTTGGACTTCACAGTCTTGGAAGAGGTCAAGGTCAAGGTCGCTATGGCGAATGCAGGCAGCTGAATCGCGCTCCGACTAAAAAGGTTGCAATTACCCACCAAACTCACCTGTTGAAGAGCCAGGGTAAGGTATATTACCTTTATAAGAACTTATGAATACTTGACCTATATACCGTCATATTAATTCAAACATAAAGGGCTCACAACACATTTTCAATACTCGTGCACGAAAACTGGGGATCATATGGTCACACAATAGTAAAGATCAGGGTCCAGCAGGTGGTTTGAGGTCGAGCTCTAGTCAACCCAGCCTAGAAGATATCAGACAACTTATTCTTGACTCAAAACAATCACTTCACTTCAAGAAAATCGGCGAAGTAAAATCCATCCTGCAGGAGTCGAATAAAGTGGAGGCAGAACTTTCAACAATCAAAACAAGAGTGGATGATTTTGAAACTGTCACGAACATGCAAAACACTCGTATTGACACTCTTGCAGATAAGGTATCAGTGTTACAGGCTGATTTCGACTACAAACTTGCAATGCTGAAACGAGAAGCCATTCAAAAGGAACTCCATGATCGAAACATAAACTTGCTCTTCAATCGGATCGACGAAGCACAAGGCGAAAATACCGAAGATGTGCTCTGTGAACATTTTACTTCAAAATTGAAACTGGCAGATTCTTTTGTAGATGAAATCAACTTCAAGTCAGTCCATCGCATTCGCAGACCAAAGTATGCTGATTCCCAAAATGAAAAACCTAGACCCCCTACTATCATTGCTTCATTTGTAAAAATGAAAGACAGAAATACTGTTTTTTTATGCAAAATCGAAGCTATATGGGACTGGGTGTAACATTCAGACAGACCTGCCACCATTTATGAAGAAGACCAGGACACATCTGAACAAGGCTGCCTATGATTTAAGAAAAGAGTATGACTTATACACCAGAATAAGAGTCAAAGGAATTGACTTGGTACTAGAAATAAAGAAACCTTCTGAACCAAACACTGCATGGAGACGCCTCAGTGTTGAGATCCCCCCCTTCCCTCAGCCAATACTGAATACTTATTAGTATGAACTTTGAACTTAAAATATATCATATCAACCAGGTGTTCAGCTGCTAAGTTGTGCACAACAGTATGATTAAAATAGATGTGCTTTAACTTACATTAACTAATGTCAAATACACATTGTACCAACTTTTAGACACAATTCAATATATTGTTGATGGTTCTTAATATAAATATGTATGCATGGATACATGATTTGACAAAAGGGATGTCTTGCCCAGATATAAGTATAGGATTCTGCATTAATAAAAAAAATAGCATGCATGTCCATTTTACAAATATCATGTTATTATCTAACCCTTGTATACTACCCGCATAAATATTCAATAGAAATACACTAACCAGCTATATTATTTATATTCCTGGAATGCAAAGTCGACATGCAATAGCCCCTTAATATATCACATCAACATATAGCTATCTTCAGATACAGTTTGTACCTTCCTGTTTGTGAGTATGTAAGTAAGCTGTTTTATTTATGAGTTTTAGACAGGTTAAAGCAATTATGGATGATTTTGAATGTGTATATGCATAAAGATTCTCCAACAAGACGTGTGTGCATGTATGCATGGATATTTGCATGTAGTATGTTTGTATATATGTATATGTATGTATGAAAGTATATGTCTGTATGTATATGTGTGTATATGTAAGTATGTGTATGTATGTATGTATATGTATATATATATATGTACTATTCATATGCATGTGCATATTTCTTATATATATTTTTGGTATAAGCATGTGTGACAAAATGCATAGGTGTGGTTGTATTGTATGGATATGTGCCAAATATAGAGATTTGTATAATGCCCCATCTGCATATGTTCATATCTAGTATGTGAAATGTATGCATGAACAATGCAATATAGATTTAAATTAAGTATGTATATGCATGATGGTTCTCCAATAATACAAAGATAAACATAAATTATGTATGGATAACACTTAATGTAATTAAAAATAGTCATATCAACATAATGACCAACATACAATGCATAGATACAAGTACATTTTGTATTAAGACATGTGTGTATATGTGTAAATATATACATGGATGCATATATCATTTCATATGTATATATGTGTACTATTCATATACATGAACATATATTTTATATATGTTTTTGAATGAGCATGTGTGTCAAAATGCATATGTGTGGTTGTATATGTGTACAATGATGAACGTTGTATAATGCTCAATCTGCTATTTTCATGTCTAGTATGTGAAATGTATGAATGAACATTGCAATGTAGATTTGAAAAAAGTATACAAAATCAAAACTTATCCACATACTGGTAGAGTATACTTTCATTAAATTTATATGTATTTATTTTCATGTCCTGTATGTGAAATGTATGAATGAACTTTGCAATGTAGATTTGACATAATCACAAACATTTAAGGCTTATTCATATACATATGCATATACTCTGTATTTTAATTCATAGGTATCATTTGCCCCCCTGTATTGTTACATTCCATTTTGAATGCCTGAGCATGATTGTAGCAAAATGAATAGATAATATGTTTGATATCTGTTACTACATTGTTTTTGTCATGTTATTACTATATAATCACAATACTTTTTATATGGAGAATACAGCTTTTTAACTTTTTTCCCAGGGTAAACTATACCCACATAACATGTGCTCATACTTGTAATAATGGTATATATATGTGTGTGTGTGTGTGTGTGTGTGTGTGTGTGTGTGTGTGTGTGTGTGTGCACGTGTGTGTGTGTGTGTGTGTGTGTGTTACATCGAACAGTCCCATTGCATCCACCACAAAACACAGGGGAGACAACTTCGTTAGTTTCATATTTACAGCCACTTTGCAGCCGTTTCTTTCCTGATAATTAATCGTTGATCGAACAAAGGTCATCATTCTTCATCTCCTAGCAGGACTTACTTTCAAAGTAAAACCCCTACGAGGAAACACCACATAAAAGGTTATTCAAAGACCAAGGTGACATTTCGCAAATTGCTGGGTAAGCTTGTCATTAAAGCATCACTACCACTATAACAGATGACGAACAATCAGAGACTTTTAAAATTATTATTATTTTCTTTGTTCTGTTTTGTTTGTAGTCTTCAATCTTTTCGAATCGGGACAGTGCAGTGATTGAAAAGTATGATGAATGCACCTTTAAGAAAAAGGCCGTCCCAAAACCAAGCTTTGCCTTCTATAAGCACGTGCTATATAATCAGCTTTGCTTCTCGTCTCAGGATCACAATTCTCAAGTACATGACTGTTCTAGTTCATGACTTATATATTGGTTGGTATAACTCTTCCTTATATACTAATACTTATATACATGCTACACGTACCTCGTGTTCAGAGCCTGTCACCGTGCACCAACCAGCAACACAAAAACACAACACTGTTTGATACGTATTCAATTTGTTTGTACTCAGCGTTACACATTTCAATTGCTTTTGAAATTATAGACTGCGAATCAAATAGCCCGAGAACTGGGTCCAATAGCCGTACCGTAAGGTTATGTCATTGGTGTCTTCAATCGAGGTGACCTTGACATTGACGTGGTTGCCCTTGTGAAGCTTCATGACGCTGCTGATGCCATAGCATTCCCAGTCCTCCCGGAGAGATGCGCTAGCTCTTACCCGGTCTTGACGGTATAAACCAATAAATGCTTTTCCACCAGAAAGTTTGACCACAAGACCTAGGAATTCGTACAGACCTGCAAAATATAAGGTGAAGTCCTTAGCGTGATGCGCATTGGTGGATCCGGGGTTGGGGTGGCGTGGGGTGGTGATTGGGATGCTGGGTGACGGTGTCCACCCCAATGTAAATCTTCAGTTGATAAACCATTCTACATCTACAGTGTATACATTTAGTATTCAACAGTATCCTATTTCTTTTATAAATCCATGTATTCGAGTACAACTCATCGTGGTACATATTTCAACAATATACAACACCAAATATTGGTTTCAATCTACATTTATCAATAACGTTGTCATCGATAGCATGTGTGTCCACAAAATCCAACTTAAAAACAATCATCTTATACATTTGATCTTGAAACATTCCCAAACAATACAACGTCACATCATTTGTCTTTACAACCTGTATTATTTACCCTTCATTATTTAGAGCTTGTGTATATGTAAAGGCATGTGCAACACAGTATCTATATCGTAAAATTCACATACTATGACTTAGACACCATTCATAAAGAAAGTGTATCATATGAAATCGAGGTTTCAAGATATTTAGTTCAAGATAGTCGTTCAACAAGGGGGCGGGATAGCGCAGTGGTTGGAATCCCGCCAGGGGCACGGAAACTTTGTCTGCAGTAGAGAACTGTTCTACACGCAGTAAGGTTTGAGTGCAATGCTACACTGAATTTCAGCGAAGTACCACCCATGATTGGCTAGTTCCAGCCGATGCTCGCAGGATTCACCGCAATGCATAGCCACATGGCGTTGCGGGCTTTCTCCCTGCCATAATACTAGCAGCCGCGATATAAGTGAAATAATCTTGAAAGCGGCGTTAAACCCCAACTCACCTCACCTCACCCCTCGTTCAACAAATTGGTGTATAGCTGACATTTGACATTGTCAACGAAACAATGCCAAGCTTAAAAATATGAGTTTACAAAAGTCATGTATTATGTTAAAGTGACAAAATTAAACTTGTATGCCCCCTTTTTTAAGGCTTAACCACAAAAACATCGTTTTGGAGGAACCGTTGTGGAGATTAATACGTATTCAGCTTGCACAAAGCCAATTTACAGCAATCTTTCATTTATTTTGATTTTTGGTTGGAACTTCTTCAAAAGAGCCGAAGTACATTGTCAGATTGTCCCTTAGACAATAGTTCAGTTTCAAAAGTCATTTTAATGAGTTCTGAGTGCAATTTGATCACCCTTGATCGCTATCACAGTCGACCAGTGGCCAAAGTCAATCTGACTGCCATCAGACCGTGATCAGATCTACAAGTTCATGTAAGTATTTTCAGAATTTTAGAATCAATTTAATTGATAAACTTCATCCCCAAACCCCGGTACCATTTTATTCTTATTTTCATTCAACATATCAGGATTATATAAATGCCAGAACCCAGACAACAAATTTAGCATAAAAAAGCAAGATATGCCCCAAAGAACTTCATGCAAATATCGAATGATTGACAAAATAATTTTGAATTGATGAATTTTCAAATAGAAAACAACCATTTCAAACATTTAGCTCATCTTTTAAACATATTTTTAAAATTATCATTCCAACCAATAATGAACTAAAACGTTACTGAAATTTCAAAAGAAGAAATTGATGAATACTTTAAAACTCATAAACACGACATTACATTATCATCTTCTCGGATGCTGCAGCTAATAAACAAAACGTAACTGCCATAGACAATTACTCAAAAAATCTAAATCCAAATAAACAGTAAAACAACCTCGACATAGGGAAAGGATATATGTAATGGGGAAATCTCTGGCATACTCAAATAAGAACATATCAATCACATCAGATGCACTGAATGTCATTGAAGATATCAAATATAGCGGCCAAATTTTAATGGGTAACATGTAATAGAAACATTAGTTTGCTGATGAAACATCAATATATGTTATAAATAGATGATCATTTCACAGCAGTCGCGACTATATATAACGATCTGGCCAAAATTGCAGCATGAGCCAAAAAGTGATAGTGATCATAAATAGATATGCAGAGAATATCATTTTATTTCTAACAAAGGACTGAACTTATTATTTGATGGTGACATTATCAAAAAAGTTTAAAATCAGAAGCATTTAGGTATACCACTTCAAAGTGATTGTTCTGGGAAAGTGCATATTAATTAAAAATTAGTCCTGTGATCAATTGTCTGATTATGTCCTTGGGGATTTTTTCTGTTCATCTTTGTAGAGTGACCATTTTTATTTCACAGAGATTAAAATTGTCAAAAAGACTTTAACTATGAACAAAAGTCTTTATAAATTATGAGTTCTTTAATTAAATATCAGTAATTTTTGTGTTTTTGAAATCAATTATGACAGTGAACCGAGTTCTTCTAATAGTGAGAGCTGGTCAAAAGTGGCACTAATTAAAACAGGATACAGCCCCACAATCACAGTCAAGTAACCATCTAATCCCCTCTTAATCCCTAACACATACAGATGTGTGACAGGGTGAGGTGTCACCATGACACAATATGTTAATCTGTTTGTGTTTAAAGATTAAAACGAACCAACTATTTAAGAATACATTACAACTAACTAAAATATATCATACTCTGCACCAACATAATATATACTAATATATTATATAATTTGTGACTTTTTCTTGTAACATGTGTCCCTACATACAACTGTACACGGCAATATTATAATTGTAAATTAGTTCCTTATTCAGAGAGAAAGTAGTTAGCAAACTTTCGAGTCAACTCACATAACTTTGAAATTGAAAGTTGAAACCGGTAATTGAATTACTTTTCATATTACCAGGTCCTTGTTATAATGATTTCAGGAAAGCTTATATTCAACCTAGATATTAGTTAATTAGTTGTTTAAGAAGTGAAATAATTGTTAGAAATAAAATTATATTCTCTGCATTGTCCTAAACCTATCTGTTTATGATCACTTTGGTTTAAGCATATAGCAGACTAGGAGAATTTAACAATAAACTAAAACAAAAATCTACAAAACTACTTCAATATCTCACATTGATCCAGATTCTGCCAGATAATTCATTCTCGTCTTTGGCTTGGGTGTAGTGGAATGCAGAATGTAGTAAATGGAGATAGATTCACAAGATTTATTTCAAATAACTCTGGGGGCGGGATAGCGCAGTGGTTAGCGCGTTCGGCTTCGGATCAAGAGGTTCGAATCTCGCCAGGGGCACGGCAACTTTGTCTGCAGTAGAGAACTGTTCTACACGCAGTCAGGTTTGGGTGCAATGCTACACTGAATTTCAGTGCAGTACCACGCTAGTTTTAGCCGTTTCTCGCAGGTTTCACCGCAATGCATAGCCACATGGCGTTGCGGGCTTTCTCCCTGCCATAATACTAGCAGCTGTGATATAAGTGAAATACTCTTGAAAGCGGCGTTAAACCCTAACTCACTCACTCAAATAACTCTGCATGTAACTGCAGAAATGACAACGAAGATGTGTTTCACTTTTTTCCTTATCTGTCCTATATTCAGTGATATAAGGTTAAATGCACATTTCTTTTCCAAAGGGTTAAATTCTCTTCAATTATATTTGGCAATTCTAGCTCATCAGAACATGTTAATTTAGAACTGTTAAAATCTGTACATATATAGTTTCATGACATCATCCAAAGAGATGTTTGGAATTTACATGAGTATTGATTCTCTGTTTTGTGTTGTATTTTGTTTTTGTATTGTGTCCATTAGTACGTCACGTTTTATAAATAACTGCTTATATGTACGGGAGCGGCATTCACATAAGTGTTTGCTTGTTTGCCAATCCAGATTTCATGGAAATAAAAATATGTTTAAACAAAACATATATTTATTTCTTTGCTCTTGGTTGATTTTCTGTAAGGCTAAAAGTATAATATCAAATCTGCGGATGAAGATGCATATCATTATGGTTTAAACATATTTCATTTCATAAACATGAAAATAGGATCGGCGAACATGGTTATTTCAATGAATGTATGAAAACAAAGTACAGGAAAAAAGTAACAGTTTTTATATAAAGCAACAATAAGGATATGGTATTGACTTGAATTATTTTGAAAATCTTGTCATTGAAAAAGTTATGAAAACAACATTGATAGTACTTTTAAGGATAAATTAAGTAAAGTAAAACTAAAGTAAACTCGTTATTTGTAATAACATAATTAAAACAGGATAATCTTCTTGCTCCTCACCTGATCAGCTAACTTTACTTTTAGCTTAACCGAGTACACCAATTTACTATAACAACAAACAACATTTGTAACCTTTGACCTCGAAGACTGGTTTGAGTGTTTCTTAACAATGCAAGTTAATATAAAGGCTGTCGCTCACAACATGTGTTAAAAGTATTGTTGTTGACTTTTGTAAATTTATGATATATTGTAAAATCACCATGACACATAATTTCCTGTATTCTCAGATAAACTTTAAAAGCGTGTTTACCAATACATTTCATGAATGAAATAAATATGTTTAAACCATATTTAAACGTATATTATTTGATAACATGAAACAATTATTGGCTAACAAGTCGCTCCGCTCCGGCTCATATATGTATTTTATGAGACAGAAAAATGAAAATTAACATTTCTATAACATCACACATGAATATTGTTATGTTGTTAGGTGTGCCTTATAATGAAGTGCAGCGCAGAATTTAATCATTAACTACAAGATACTTTCAAAGAAACCGGTTGCTTTAACTGATAAACTGATGTAATGCGTTCAAAATATTAGTCGAGTCGAGTTTGTAATCTTTGCACAGTATCGTCTTAGAGTGTTTTAATGAACCAAACCAAATAACTTGTGTTTTACTTGTATTGATTTTAAGAACTGAGAATGAGGCATATTGTGTCAGTGTCTGTAGTGTCGCTTAGAGGCATGCTTCAGACCCATCTAAAGTTAAAGAGTTATCGTCCGCAAGCTGAGTAATGAGGTATTCACTGTCTCCTATTTTAATTCCTCTTAATTTTTTTTATTATCACGTATCTTGATGCTTAAAATTTCGGCACATATAATAAATACATATGGCGATAGTGGGTCGCCTTGTCTACATCCACGGGTTATTTTTTAAAAAATCTGATGAGAAACCATTCACAAGAACACTTGATTTTATGTTTTTGTAAAACGTGTATATCCGGTTTTTAATATCTGGAACAAAATTGAAAGAGTCGAGAACATTTTGTATAAAGGTCCAATCTACTGAATCAAAAGCTTTTTCGAGGTCTATCAATAAAAGTAGACCAGGTATTTCCATACACTCTGCATAGTCCATGATGTCATACATTTGCCTTGTACATTCTCCTATATATCTATTTGACATGAAACCTCGTTGGTCTTCATTTATTAGGTCTTCAAGACGAATGTCTGAAGATCTATTGTTCTTATCCGAGTTTTTCTTCTTATTATTTGCAGGATTTTGTGCTCCCGATTCTGAAGTAACGGCCGGACCGATTTGCACGACATTTTCAGGGATGATACGTCGGCGGATTTTTTATTTTCGATTTGTTTCTGCGAGTTATCTCCCCTTGAATTTAAAACTTCAAACCTCAATAGCTCGAAAATTAATGAAGATAATTTCACAAAACCTTCACCAAAAATGTGGGCATCAACATTCCCCATCGATTAATCCTATAGCGGTTTTCCGCCGTAATAATAGTTTTTTTGCAATTTCAAAAGAACTGAAATTTTGTTGTACTTTCTCGGTTTTGAGGTTAATCTTTTTCTAAATAACGGCAATACATACAGCTATGTATTATAGCCCAATGTGAAGCTGAATAACTGCTGATTAACTTGAAATCGACCGATTTTGGAATTTCGATTTGGTATTTTAGGAATTTACCTTTGAAAATTGTTCATGTCTCATTG
This sequence comes from Gibbula magus, assembly GCA_936450465.1. Lineage (NCBI taxonomy): Eukaryota > Metazoa > Mollusca > Gastropoda > Trochida > Trochidae > Gibbula > Gibbula magus. The sequence continues at coordinate 47,952,115 of OW388300.1, read as the reverse complement.
TCTCCTGTTCAAAGGGACATCACTCTGTCAAAAATGGAGATATTTCAGAGATACTTATTGCAATCTGATCCCGATACGTTACGAAACATTTCTTTTGATCATCTATACCATGTAAAAGTTGATAGTTTTGCCACAATTTTTAAACATTGGCCCAAACATATGAAATTCTGTGATTTTGAGACTTTTCGAGGGGCATATTTTTAAAAGAATTTCCGATCACGAACCAATGAAGATAGGAAGACTTTTAATAGCTCATTTTGATGTAGAAACGTCATTTATTAAGAACAATATTTTTCGAACACGTATCTGTCTTAGTTTATATGTGAGAGTGATAGAAGATTGTCATTTTTCGAAAATCGCCATTTTCAGCATACTTGAAAAGATCATAACTGCTTTACTGCTTATGCTATGGAAATTTGACCTACGTATGCACAATTTCAAGAACAACAACTTTTATGTTGACACCTTTCATCAAAAAGTTGATAGTAAAGCTAGCAAAATCGCAGATGTTGTCTAGGGGTCCAAATTTAAGCACTTTTTAAAGTATTTTCTTGAACATTCAGAACAACATAACGCATTACTTATGTATGCAATCTTAATGATGATTACATCTACTTAAGTGGAAATTACAGCAAAACTTTTTCTATGTTACACCTTAGTATGAAAATATTAACCATTTTGTCCTAATCGTGCGAAAGATCATGTAGGAGTCCATTAATGAGCGATTGTTCCATTTTCAGATGGTCATTGTCTTTGGAGAATTTTTGTAAAAAAGTACTGGAGATAAAGACATGTTTGATAGCTCATGTTAAAGCGGAGAAACTGATGAAATAACCGAGAGTCCAACATGGAGTGCAAGGTCAAGCAAAAGTCTTGAAGACCTAAGTATTGACGAGTCAATCCTAGTTAATTTTGGAAGTACTCTCTTTATCCGATTTGCAATTGTAGCTGATACTATCTTGTATGATACATTTAATAGAGATATAGGCCTCCAATTACTTAAGAACTGTCTTTTTTTGCGATGCATGTTATAAGACCTTGTTTTTGACAGATAGACAATTCCCCTGTTTTGTGGGACAGGTTTAAAGATCGAATCAAGTAGGGATGGATGTCCAACCAAAAGAATTTGAAAAATTCAACTATGAAACCTGATGGATCAAGACTTTTGAAATTTTTCATATTTTTTAGGGATTCTAAAACTTCGTCATATTGTAATTCGCCTTCCAGCATGTTTTTGTCTAAATTGTTGAGTTTTGGGACTTCACAGTCTTGGAAGAGGTCATGGTCAAGGTCGCTATGGCGAATGCAGGCAGCTGAATCGCGCTCCGACTAAAATGATGCAATTACCGACCAAAATAACCTGTTGAAGAGCCAGGGTAAGGTATATTACCTTTATAAGAACTTATGAACACTTGACCTATATACCGTCATATAAATTCAAACATAAAGGGCTCACAACACATTTTCAATACTCGTGCACGAAAACTGGGGATCATATCGTCACACAATAGTTTGAGGTCGAGCTCTAGTCAACCCAGCCTTGAAGATATCAGACAACTTATTCTTGACTCAAAACAATCACTTCTAAAGAAAATCGGCGAAGTAAAATCCATCCTGCAGGAGTCGAATAAAGTGGAGGCATAACTTTCAACAATCAAAACAAGAGTGGATGATTTTGAAACTGTCACGAACATGCAAAACACTCGTATTGACACAGATAAGGTATCAGTGTTACAGGCTGATTTCGACTACAAACTTGCAATGCTGAAACGAGAAGCAATTCAAAAGGAACTCCATGATCGAAACATAAACTTGCTCTTTAATCGGATCGACGAAGCACAAGGCGAAAATACCGAAGATGTGCTCCGTGAACATTTTACTTCAAAATTGAAACTGGCAGATTCTTTTGTAGATGAAATCAACTTCAAGTCAGTCCATCGCATTCGCAGACCAAAGTATGCTGATTCCCAAAATGAAAAACCTAGACCCCCTACTATCATTGCTTCATTTGTAAAAATGAAAGACAGAAATACTGTTTTTTTATGCAAAATCGAAGCTATGTGGGACTGGGTGTAACATTCAGACAGACCTGCCACCATTTATGAAGAAGACGAGGACACATCTGAACAAGGCTGCCTATGATTTAAGAAAAGAGTATGACTTATACACCAGAATAAGAGTCAAAGGAATTGACTTGGTACTAGAAATAAAGAGACCTTCTGAACCAAACACTGCATGGAGACGCCACAGTGTTGAGTGCAAGTAAGCTGTTTTATTTAAGAGTTTTAGACAGGTTAAAGCAATTCTGGATGATTTTGAATGTGTATATGCATAAAGATTATCCAACAAGACGTGTGTGCATGTATGCATGGATATTTGCATGTGGTATGTTTGTATATGTGTATGTAGGTATGGGTATATATGTATATGTATGGGTATGTATGTATGTATGTATGTATGTATGTATGTATGAAAGTATATGTCTGTATGTATATGTGTGTATATGTATGTATGTATATGTATATATATATATATGTACTATTCATATGCATGTGCATATTTCTTATATATATTTTTGGTATAAGCGTGTGTGACAAAATGCATAGGTGTGGTTGTATTGTATGGATATGCATCCTCGATAATCCAGCTCTATTGTTCCGATAAATCTACACACAAGCGCTGGAAAACAGTAAGGGTATTTATCCTTAACCTAGTTACCTCCCTTCGCAATGACTCAGCGAAACGCTTGCTTTCTAACAACCAATGAGATCACTTGAAATCAAGGGTGAAATAACAAGCACTCTCGTGTCAGGATATTGGCTTTCGCAGTACAGGGATTTTAATCATTTACCTCCACCCGTTTTGATGGACATGAATACACCCTTTTTCTCGTACAGACTTCTTAAAACTTTCTTTTGAGTTTTTGTCAGGTTTTCTACGCTGAATGTGTTTCAAACTTTATCGTAATCGAGTGAGTCGACCGCCGCTATGTTTGTACAACGGTAGTGATGCGTTTTGATTGGTCGAGTTGTTTACGCAGATAGTGTCTGCGTTTCGTTTCTGATTGGATAACATGGACCCAAGAGGAGGTAACTAGGTTAGGGATAAATACCCTTACTGTTTTCCAGCGCTTGTGTGTAGATTTATCGGAACAATAGCGCTGGATTATCGAGGATGATGGATATGTGCCAAATATAGAAAGTTGTATAATGCCCCATCTGCATATGTTCATATCTAGTATGTGAAATGTATGCATGAACAATGCAATATAGATTTAAATTAAGTATGTATATGCATGATGGTTCTCCAATAATACAAAGATAAACATAAATTATGTATGGATAACACTTAATGTAATTTAAAATAGTCATATCCACATAATGACCAACATCGATGCATAGATACAAGTAAATTTGTATTAAGACATGTGTGTATATGTGTACATGTATGCATGAATGCATATATCATTGCATATGTATATATGTGTACTATTCATATACATGAACATATATTTTATATATGTTTTTGAATGAGCATGTGTGTCAAAATGCATATGTGTGGTTGTATATGTGCACAATGATGAAAGTTGTATATTGCTCAATCTGCTATTTTCATGTCTAGTATATGAAATGTATGAATGAACATTGCAATGTAGATTTGAAAAAAATATACAAAATCAAAACTTACTCACATACTGGTAGAGTATACTTTCATTAAATTTATATGTATTTATTTTCATGTCCTGTATGTGAAATGTATGAATGAACTTTGCAATGTAGATTTGACATCATCACAAACATTTAAGGCTTATTCATATACATATGCATATACTCTGTATTTTAATTCATAGGTATCATTTGCCCCCCTGTATTGTTACATTCCATTTTGAATGCCTGAGCATGATTGTAGCAAAATGAATAGATAATATGTTTGATATCTGTTACTACATTGTTTTTGTCATGTTATTACTATATAATCACAATACTTTTTATATTGAGAATACAGCTTTTTAACTTTTTTCCCAGGGTAAACTATACCAACATAACATGTGCTCATACTTGTAATAATGGTATGTGTGTGTGTGTGTGTGTGTGTGTGTGTGTGTTACATTGAACAGTCCCATTGCATCCACCACAAAACACAGGGGAGACAACTTCGTTAGTTTCATATTTACAGCCACTTTGCAGCCGTTTCTTTCCTGATAATTAATCGTTGATCGAACAAAGGTCATCATTCTTCATCTCCTAGCAGGACTTACTTTCAAAGTAAAACCCCTACGAGGAAACACCACATAAAAGGTTATTCAAAGACCAAGGTGACATTTCGCAAATTGCTGGGTAAGCTTGTCATTAAAGCATCACTACCACTATAACAGATGACGAACAATCAGAGACTTTTAAAATTATTATTATATTCTTTGTTCTGTTTTGTTTGTAGTTTTCAATCTTTTCGAATCGGGACAGTGCAGTGATTGAAAAGTATGATGAATGCACCTTTAAGAAAAAGGCCGTCCCAAAACCAAGCTTTGCCTTCTATAAGCACGTGCTATATAATCAGCTTTGCTTCTCGTCTCAGGATCACAATTCTCAAGTACATGACTGTTCTAGTTCATGACTTATATATTGGTTGGTATAACTCTTCCTTATATACTAATACTTATATACATGCTACACGTACCTCGTGTTCAGAGCCTGTCACCGTGCACCAACCAGCAACACAAAAACACAACACTGTTTGATACGTATTCAATTTGTTTGTACTCAGCGTTACACATTTCAATTGATTTTGAAATTATAGACTGCGAATCAAATAGCCCGAGAACTGGGTCCAATAGCCGTACCGTAAGGTTATGTCATTGGTGTCTTCAATCGAGGTGACCTTGACATTGACGTGGTTGCCCTTGTGAAGCTTAATGACGCTGCTGATGCCATAGCATTCCCAGACTTCCCGGAGAGATGCGCTAGCTCTTACCCAGTCTTGACGGTATAAACCAATAAATGCTTTTCCACCAGAAAGTTTGACCACACGACCTAGGAATTCGTACAGACCTGCAAAATATAAGGTGAAGTCCTTAGCTTGATGCGCATTGGTGGATCCGGGGTTGGGGTGGCGTGGGGTTGTGATTGGGATGCTGGGTGACGGTGTCCACCCCCTTTTTCTCCCCACCATTAAAATATTTTATTTGTAATACAAAACCCTGCCAACACCGCTCGTCCCTTCAATTCAGCGTAGTACCAGCCATAGCGATATAGTTTGCTACTTCCAGCCGATGCTCGCAAATATTCGTTACCATAATGTAGATACTATCAAAACACTTAAGAATGGGAAATCACCAGGAGTGGACCAGATCAACGCAGAAATGCTCAAAGCAGAAGAAAACATGACACCTGCACTGCTGACAAACATCCTAAAGAGCATATGGGAATCAGAAGAATCGCCCGATGCCTTGAACATAGGGCTTATAGTAAAGCTTCCCAAGAAAGGCGACCTAACGAACTGTGACAACTGGCGAGGAATTATGTTGCTCTCAACCAAAGTCCTAAGTCGAGTGATCCTCAATAGACTCTCAACAACAGTGGATCCCCTACTGCGCAAAGAACAAGCCGGCTTCAGGAAAGTTAAATCATGCACAGACCAGATATTTACTCTGAGGCAGATTGTGGAACAAAGCAACGAATGGAACGCCACAGTCTACACCAACTACATTGACTTCTCCAAGGTATTGACAGTGTCAACAGAATAGCTCTGTGGAGAATCCTTGGACATTATGGAATCCCTGACAAGATAACCTCAATCATCAAGATGCTGTACACAACCTTAGTGCAAGAGTTATCTGTGGAACCAGTCTGAGTGAAGAGCTAAAACTAAGAACAGGTGTTAGACAAGGCTCTCTCCTATCCCCGATTCTCTTCACACTGTGCATTGACTGGCTGATGAAGGAAACCACCAGGAATGTAAGCAGAGGAATCAGCTGGACCTTCAACAAAAGCCTAGAGGACCTTGACTTTGCTGACGGCATCGCTCTCCTATCGCACCGCTTCAATGACATGGGAAAAACAATGTCCTTGCTACGACAGGAAAACAGATATGCCTAAACATCAACGCCAACAAGACCAAGGTTATGAAGATCAACGGTAAGGCTACAGAAGCTATGACTCTTGGAGACACCACCTGAAGAGGTACAAGAGTTCACCTACCTTGTAAGTACCATCACTGCAAATGGAGACTCGGAGGCAGATGTACGAGTTCGGATAGGAAAGGCTAGATATGTATTCACGACCCTAAGGAACATCTGGGAATCAACCAGGATCAGGATCAAGACCAAACTGCAGATCTTCAAGAGCAACATCCTTGGAATCCTTCTATATGGTGCAGAATCCTGGAAGGTCACACAGAACATCAGCAATAAACTGGATGTATTCCAAACCAGATGCCTTCGTCGGATACTGCATATCTACTGACCAAACACCATCTCCAATGAAGAGCTCTACAACCTGACAAATACCACCCCATTGTCCCAGGTAATAAAGAAGAGAAAGTGGCGATACATTGGGCACATGCTACGGATGGAACCAGATGCCATTCCACGTATAGCTATGAGATGGACACCACAAGGAAAGAGAAACAGAGGAAGGCCAAGAGAAACGTGGAGAAGATCTGTGGAAAAAGAGATGAAAGACCTAGGATGGACCTGGGGACAGATACAACAATGGGCTCAGGACCGGCCGCATTGGCGATCTTTGGACGAAGAGGATTAAGTAAGTAAGTAAAATAGATACTTGGTGGACGTCTGTGTTAGTGGATAAATCGATGATAACATCATCAACACTTACAAAATAAAACAGTGTAATAATTGGGAGGATCATATAATGCATACGTAAAGGGTACCTTAAAAAAAACCCAGAAAATCTTCCCCAATCGTTTATTTCTTAAAAATGCAACGTATTTTCAGTGCTTAATTCTTAGAAGGACTCATGGGCAGTGTGATGCAAAGGAAGGCCCCAACTATTGCTATTATAAACTATTCCGAGTAATGTAACGGGGGATAAAGTAAGGCAATACAAATGTACATCAAGTCTTTGAATGGCATTGTGGCGTACAAAAGAACATGAATTTTTTGGATAACAACTTCTTTAATACGAAATGTCATGTATTTTCACATTGAAGAAGTTGTTATCCAGAAAATCCTCCAGAAAAATGTACTAATTTTGGACTTATCCATACTTACCAGTAACCGGAGCAGTGAAGACACCTGAAGCAGGGTTGTAGGCTTCTCCCATGTTGTATTTGACGTCTGAATACACGATCGTGTCCATCAATCCATACACCGTGCTTGTATCCTGTGCTAGGAATGCTTCGAAGAATATCACATCGCCTGAAGAATTGTTTGATTATACACGTTCAGCTGATTTTAGCTAATTAAAAAGAATTAATTAATTAAAGTACAAATTAGTTAATGAATGGTCGACACCTTTCATGATTAAGAGAACTCACAGCTCCGAGGTCAGTAACACCTTAAGAAAGGGTACACCTCGACCTTTGAGGTTTTCTCGACCTTCAGGTAGTGTTTTCCCCAATGTATAAACTGACAGGTCCATGTCTTCACGTCATATTTCTTTATGTATAAGAAAAATAAAGGGAGGGAACAACCCCGACGGTATAAACCGGAGTTTTTTTTCCCGACCTTGCGATTTTCGTACACACAGAAAACTTTGGAGTTGTGTTTCTCTAACTTATAAACTGATATCTTCATGTTTTATTTTCTCAGCATATGACACATTATCTCAACAAAAATCATCTCCTCTTTTCTCATTTTTCTATTTCCTATTCTCCTACGGAGGATTGTCCAGAAGATTACTTCAAAACCAAAAGTGTATTTCAACCTCAACATCAACTTCCCCCTCAACCGATATGTTTCTTAAACTGCATTTTCAAGAGTCGACTCTGTAAACACAACCTTTAGTTGACGTTTATACATCCAAATTATATTTTTTTTGTGATACGATTTTTTTTTATCTTCAGTTGATAAACCATTCATCTACAGTGTATACATTTAGTATTCAACAGTATCCTTTTTCTTTTATAAATCCATGTATTCGAGTACAACTCATCGTGGTACATATTTCAACAATATACAACACCAAATATTGGTTTCAATCTACATTTATCAATAACGTTGTCATCGATAGCATGTGTGTCCACAAAATCCAACTTAAAAACAATCATCTTATACATTTTATTTTGAAACATTCCCAAACAATACAACGTCACATCATTTGTCTTTACAACCTGTATTATTTACCCTTCATTATTTAGAGCTTGTGTATATGTAAAGGCATGTGCAACACAGTATCTATATCGTAAAATTCACATACAATGACTTAGACACCATTCATAAAGAAAGTGTATCATATGAAATCGAGGTTTCAAGATATTTAGTTCAAGATAGTCGTTCAACAAGGGGGCGGGATAGCGCAGTGGTTGGAATCCCGCCAGGGGCACGGAAACTTTGTCTGCAGTAGAGAACTGTTCTACACGCAGTAAGGTTTGAGTGCAATGCTACACTGAATTTCAGCGTAGTACCACCCATGGTTCGCTAGTTCAAGCCGATGCTCGCAGGTTTCACCGCAATGCATAGCCACATGGCTTTGCGGGCTTTCTCCCTGCCATAATACTAGCAGCCGCGATATAAGTGAAATAATCTTGAAAGCGGCGTTAAACCCCAACTCACCTCACCTCACCCCTCGTTCAACAAATTGGTGTATAGCTGACATTTTACATTGTCAACGGAACGATGCCAAGCTTAAAAATATGAGTTTACAAAAGTCATGTATTATGTTAAAGTGACAAAATTAAACTTGTATGCCCCCTTTTTTAAGGCTTAACCACAAAAACATCGTTTTGGAGGAACCGTTGTGGAGATTAATACGTATTCAGCTTGCACAAAGCCAATTTACAGCAATCTTTCATTTATTTTGATGTTTGGTTGGAACTTCTTCAAAAGAGCCGAAGTACATTGTCAGATTGTCCCTTAGACAATAGTTCAGTTTCAAATGTCATTTTAATGAGTTCTGAGTGCAATTTGATCACGCTTGATCGCTATCACAGTCGACCAGTGGCCAAAGTCAATCTGACTGCCATCAGACCGTGATCAGATCTACAAGTTCATGTAAGTATTTTCAGAATTTCAGAATCAATTTAATTGATAAACTTCACCCCCAACCCCGGTACCATTTTATTCTTATTTTCATTCAACATATCAAGGTTTTAAAGGTGCATCCATCGTGTTTCAATTTTTTTTAGTTGGCTTTAATACGTTCAAACACACCATATGTGCTGTTTACAATACAAACAAATTCACTTAGCTTGCATATTCATCCCCAATCACCAAACATATCATAATTACTAGTTTCCAATAAGAATCGAGTAAAATCATTATGCATGTGCAGAAACCGAAAGTGCACGTCCTATTTACATGCACAGTAGTTATATGACCTATTGAACATTATAAACCCAAATTTGTTATTTTGTCTGGTGTACATAAGATTCCAAAATTACGTTTGACTCATTGGCGCGCGCCACACGCGGTGCATTGTCCGGTTTTCGATCAGAAATCACTACTTTTACCTTCATATCATCAATATATTAAGACGAGTATCATTAAAATGGTTGTTTTCGGTAACAATTGGTACTTCTCGATAAAATAAGACCATTTATAACGTTTGTCATATTTGACCCCCAACAACAAAATGGATGTACCTTTAATTGATTGTTAAGGAGCGATGGGACCCAGAATTGAACTCGCTTACGGCAATATTTTGCGACAACAATTTATTGTTGTGAATAAGTCTCAAAATATATGGATTACGTTGTTTTGGGCATAGGCTTATCTGTACACTAACGGGGAGTGCTTAAATTCACCGTAACGCCTTTAAAACGGTAATTTTACGACATGCCGCATACCGTTACCGTCACCTATTTTCGCGGCAAATATGTTACTTCGTGTGATGTGGGGTTGCCCCGTTAAAGATGGAGACTGGAAGGTATGAAAATTTGCCCACAGACAAAAGGATATGCTTCCACTGCAAGGATAAAACAGAAAATGAACCACACGTTCTTTTACACTGCACCCTGTATAATGAAATCAGGATTTCCCTATTTACAAAATGCAACGATTTTATACCTTATTTCAATGTTTTATCTGAGGATGAAAAGTTATGTCATGTTTTAGCCAACCCCTTATTGATTTTTATATGGGCCAAAACCTGCAAGGATATTTTAGATACACGTCGTTTATATTTATACAAATAAGTATTTATTACCTTTTTACTGATGTATGCTTTTAAGAATGTTTATGTACATATACTTTTGTTTTAAAATATTTTATTTATGTATATATGACTTTGTCTTTAAATAGTCTCTCGTAACTCCTGAAGCTTGTATATTTTTACCCACATTTTATATAATATGTATATCAGATGAACAAGGTGAGACTGTAATAAAATATTCTGTCTGTGTTATTCCAATTACATGCGTATCTCAAGTTCGTGACGAATTTAAATAGCTTGGTATAATCAACTGATAGTTATTCTTTCACCGTGCACTCTTAGATTGATAATATGTTCAATAATGATTACACGGTAGGCCGTCAAAGTTACTCTTGAAATCATCAAAACGTTTATGTAGGTAATTTAAAATTTGACGTTAAAGTGATGAAAAACGTTCGGTGACCCCCTATTGTTATTTCTGAATTCGTTTGTTCAGTTAACTGCGCACATCATGTTAAAGTTTTAGCAATATCTAAAACAAGTGTGTTAGTGACAAATCCTGTTGAACATGCGAAACACGATGATAAAAATGCCGTTTTTGATTAAAAAGTGCTTAATTTGATTTTGTTCTCTTTCCAGCATCATTAATTTTCAAAATATAGAGTTGCTATACATCCCCGTATGTGATTAAAATGTATCTTAAAGGATTCGGAGTTTATTCGTTGAAAGCGAGCGCTTAATTTAAATACACCAAATCAGTCAAAATGACGTAATTTGCCGACGGGTGCATTATCATTAATGCCGATAACTCTTTAAATCGTTCGGTGACCCCCAAATTTTCTTACATTTTTGGATAAAAAACATAATAAACTTGCTATTTTGAAATAATAAACGAATTCTAAAATATTTGATTTCATCGTCCCATCTCTCCTTAAACATACCGTGTGCCTATTTATACACATATATTTGCCATTTGTGATAAGGGCTAGTTTCAAGAACATAAGGGGCAAGGTAGAGGAATCTGGAGGGGTGCACAAGTAACATTTTGAAAGCCTACCGAATGTACATTTTCCTTTCTGTTCTATAAATCCTGCCTTGTCGCACGTGATACTGTTGAAAGTTATTCCCGATCTGTCATAGTTCTGGCTGCAGTAGTAGTTCTGTTGCACTGTGTGATCGGCAGATATTGAGGGTTGGCCCTGCTTTTCCCATCCATCCGGAATAGTCATACTCTTGCAGTAAGGGTCTAAAAGAGAATATATATATATATATATATATATTCTGTCAGAATTGTCAAGGGTAAAATATCTTAACAAATCCTTAACATTTGAGCCATATCGTTATATGTCCGTTCAAATATTAATATGCATAATATACCGATGATGGCAATTTACATTATTGCTCGATATCGCGCATGCTTTCTGAAGCTTGTTATAACGTTTCATGTCTATATTTAAATTGCCTTCTTTGAGAATGATTCAATTAAGCGCGATCAGGGGTATTACATTCCCCCAGCTTGCTGTTCTCCTCAAAAAATCTACTGAATGAACTATCTTTATATATTGTCCATCTGTGACTTCCCCATCTCAATGTTATTTACCGTAACTCACATTGTAACTGCATCATGCATACCTACAACCACCATGTGTCCATCAGCTTGATAACGACAGAGAATCTTATCGAAACGTCGTATATCATAAATGAAGTAGTTGTTGTATATATAAGTTTCGCAATACTTATATTCAGATTATTTAGATATCAAATCATCAGTCGAATTGATTAAGAAATCATTCGAGCATCGATATGTGTAATGTCGCCCCAATAAAGTTGTGCAACTTAATTTATGTTTTAATTTTAAATGAAGGTATTTATCAAATATAGAAAAACCTACTTTAGAATTTGAACCGTTGGTATTGAACGATAGAATGTCATGAGAGCGGAGGAACAATAATAATTCTAATTGATACACTTACTAATCTGTAGATATGTACACTTGTTTTCCCCTGATGGATACATGAATTGATGGATAATATCTGTCTCTGTCCCTGTCTCTGCCCCTGTCCCTGTCCCTGTCCCTGTCTCTGTCTCTGTCCCTGTCTCTGTCCCTGTCTCTGTCTCTGTCTCTGTGGGTGAACGGAACACGTTGCATCCGTAGTCGATCCCTGCACCAATGACTACATCACCGACCGGGTTACTTTCACACCACACAGCCAACACGCAGTCAGGATCTTTAAGGCAGTGGTCTGCACATGCCTTGTCATAAAACGTGTTAGGAACATTTCCATTGGCTACATAGGGGTAGCTTATATCCGAAAAGCCATCATCCAGTTGTTTGAAGACTGAGGGTCTCGAAGCAGACGAAGTGGCAATTGGAAATTCGGGTACTTCCATGTTGAATTGCGGAAATGCATCTAAACATGTGAACAGACAAAGGCACAAGAGTGAACCCAGAGCTTCAGCAGCCATATTGCAGGTTTGTGTTGGTCGATGCGGCTTATAAATGGTTTTACAGCACACTCAAGGTCCTGATAGTTTTCACAAAGAGATGGTTCAGAAGGCAAAGTGGATTGTTTCTAAAAACAGAATGTTTGTCACAGATGACGTGTGCATAGGTGGTTGGTCTCTCTGGGTCTGTTCCTTGTAAGCAAACTGGATGTCGTGCAGGTACCACCCCGGCCGTCTCGGGTTGTCATACAAGACTTAAAGAGGGACTACAGCGACCATAAACTGATATCTTTTTCTTTGTACCAGCAGTGATTTTAGCCAGGTTAAAAGCTCAAATTACACCGACATTCGCTTTCAAAAAAATAGCCTAAGGATATTTGAAATAACTTTGCTTTAATGATTAGTTGAATAATGTTCATGGTTCATATTTGGCTGTTTTTAACAACTGATCAATCAATATTCAGTATATTAATTAGATTCAACATTACTGATTTGTCATAATTTGATCTACGTAACCGAATAATTTGTTTTCAATAAGTTATCATTTCAACAAATCGGAGGACCAATGACAGAAAACCAGGATTAATGGATAGTCAACTTCTTTATAACAATGAATGCGACGTTTCGGTGTGGGTATCGGTTATCAAGAAAGTGGTACAATATTCTGACTTTGCCTTTGATTGTTTATATTTTTAGTTTTCCAGCTGAATGAGCAATAGCTAAATTCCAATCTTCATCTTAAGCTGCGGATTCATTGTCAAAATTAAAAATACTTTAAAAAAAAACATTGGCAAAGATATTATGATCATGTTGGCAGAAGTTGGTAACATAACAGAGTATGACATTTTGTGTTCAGAAGTTTTATGATCAAACCCTCAGAATTGGTTACAATTTGTGAGGGTATATGTTAGAGTGGAACTAATTATGGTAATTAAACCAACCAAAATGACAGTTTAACCAAAAATGTCATAGTAATGGAATAAATAAATGATTGAATGAATGAATGAATGAATGAATGAATGTCTTTATTTCCTCCCATATGCAAAGATCATTTTTACACGGTCACAAACAATAAACATAATTTACTAATTTAATTATATCAGAAACTATACATAAGAGATGATTTCATTTTCGACAGATACACAGCAACATGCAATATGATATTTTTGTTGATGTAGTCATCCAAGGCATCATATTCGCTCCACTAAATAAAGCTATAACATCTTCAAAATCATTTTAATTCGAACATACAATTCAATATCTAGTGTATCAATTAGATTTTAAAAAAACGTCTTTCGTTTGTTCATATAGTGCTCAAAGTGAAGAATTATATGACAGTCATGATCAGAACATTTAGTTTGATAGTTTATACAATATCGTGGCGTTTTACCTAGTGAACTTTCATGTTAAACAAGTAGTATATCAGATCTTTATTCTGGATTGTAATACATTAAACTATACAGGCTAATTGAGTCTGAAAATGGTGTGATTAGCATGTACGAAACTCTATTCAATCAAAGGAAAATCTTCCTTGTAAAGAAGTCCATGTTTGCTTTTGTACTTGACTCTTTACATTACTGACCTTTGTTTAATACACTCAGGACAACATGCAAATAGATAAAATATGATTCACGCTCTTTTTTTCCTCATTACATTAATTGTTATCTTTAAGTTTCTCGTATGTACTGGCAATCCCAAAACAATTAGTCGAATTTTTTATCTAAATTTATATAGATTGTTGTTTGAATAATGCAGTAGTACATTCTTGGAGAGTATTTTATGTTGACTTGAATACAGAATTGTTAAATGAGGATAATTTGGCTTAGTGGCAGATACCTATACATAAAAGTACTTTTCAGAACGTTATTTCACAAAATAAATAATTATCATCATGTCAGACAATCAAGTGTTATCGTCTGTAAAATGGTCAAGAACCTACAGCTTACAATATGGATGTTTATTACACGTCTGTATTACCATCCTACATTGTACGGTATATGATGCAGCTAGTACAAACTAGATATTGGCTGTATGTGATAAGACGTGGGAAATCACGATATTATTCTCCGCACAGAGGCTGGTATTGCTGATAATATTTCAATCAATCTTATTTGCACTTAAAAGGCCACAGGCCTATAGTACATACATGTATATACAAACGATATCTTAGGTAGTTGAGAGTACATTCTTTCTATGTATAGAGGCATGATATACATATATTGACAGATTTTCTAGATTAACTAGAACAGGAGAATAATGACACAAATTTATGAATACTGTGATGTGTAAAGTAATATTTCTTAACATACTTATTTCTTGAAGAGTGATAAGTTGGACATACACATACACATTTTACAAATTCTATCTTCTCTTTTTAATCCAGTATATCTTCCTGCATCCTCGATAATCCAGCGCTATTGTTCCGATAAATCTACACACAAGCGCTGGAAAACAGTAAGGGTAATTATCCTTAACCTAGTTACCTCCCTTCGCAATGACTCAGCGAAACGCTTGCTTTCTAACAACCAATGAGATCACTTGAAATCAAGGGTGAAATAACAAGCACTCTCGTGTCAGGACCTTGGCTTTCGCAGTAGCACAGCACAGCACAGGGATTTTAATCATTTACGTCCACCCGTTTTGATGGACATGAATACACCCTTCTCACGTACAGATTTCTTAAAACTTTCTTTTGAGTTTCTGTCAGGTTTTCTACGCTGAATTTGTTACAAATTTTATCGTAATCGAGTGAGTGAGCCATGTTTGTTTCTATAAACAACGGTAGTGATGCGTTTTGATTGGTCGAGTTGTTTACGCAGATAGTGTCTGCGTTTCGTTTCTGATTGGATAACATGGATCCAAGGGAGGTAACTAGGTTAGGGATAAATACCCTTACTGTTTTCCAGCGCTTGTGTGTAGATTTATCGGAACAATAGCGCTGGATTATCGAGGATGATCTTCCTGTTTCTATCTGTAAATCATGACATGAGCAATGAACTTTTGTAAGGGAGGGTCTATATTTCCGGACATTTAACGAGGATAAATACACAGGGGCTTGTATTGTCGAAACTCGCAATTAAAACGAATATGAAGTCGACGATCCAGCCCCATATACTATAAAAAAGTAAAGGGATGTAACGGGGTCAACACCCCATGTCCGTTTGAAATTATATTTCAGAATGTTGTCATCATATTATCATTCAATGTTATATATCACGGCAAAGCCAATACATTTGTCTTTAAAACAAGCCATCAAACGTAAAAATCGAACGGATAATAACAAGGATATGATTTTTCAAAGCCCAAAATATTAGCACATTGCTCATGTAAGCCATTTGCCTGGCCCACCAAAATAATAAAATATTCGCTTGAAAAAATTATTATAAAATACTTTATAATATCCTGTCAGCTAATAGTGACCCAGTTACAAAGCCCAGTATTTGTTGCATCAGATCGCGCAAGCGTAGCGGAGCGATGTTATACTAAATTTGTTGCTATTATACTTCGATAGAGGCACAAAACATGTAAAACAATCCTTATAATTACGAAATCTAACGTTAAAAAGATTATTTATGAAGTAAATCGTGTCATTAATCTCTGATACACCGACGTACATCGACCGGAGTTCATTCAACAGCGGCGTAGTAATACATGGTGGAGTGATCTAGGTCATACCGCGTTACAACCTTATCCGTACGCCTCGCATTTCATTCTAACATGACAAAAACACAACAAAAACACGTTTTAAACATTTGAACAACATTTTATTTGCAAGATATCATTATTTCAGCAAATTATGAGGTAACACAGTAAAAGAAACAAATGTTTCATTTGACAACATTCATTTTCAAACATGGCGCTATTTTGTGACGTCATTAAACCATAGCGGAAGTGAACAGTTACGTTTGAACGTCGAAGGCGTTAGGCGTGTGGCATGTAGATTGAGAACTGGCAGTTTTCAAAAGAGGAATTGTTTAGGATACCACGAGATGCCAAAAGGGATTTTGGAGCATTTATGTTGACTGCAGTGTTGGATACCGGGGCAACGGGCGACTGCAAGGACACAGCATTTCTTTCAGGGTTGGGGAATGTGGCGGCAGGTACTCGGTTTTGAATGTCGGGGACTTGTGAGGACGGGACAAGCGAAAGCACGTTTGATGGACTCTGAACAGCAAGAATATCGCTTATTGCGCGCTTTTGGTGAGAACTACAGTCTCTACTGTAGCTTCGGACAGAGGCCTCATTACGGTGACCCGACATCAACATAATGTGTCGGAGTTCCACCCCGGCTTCGCTAAGAATGTGAATAGCTGTTGCTCTGAGACAATGAGCTGTGTATACGACACTGCACTGTGCAAGTTTTGAGACACGTGGCATGAAATCAGAAAACATACGTTTGCTAATTGGCTTTGTCGTGTACCAAATATCGTCGGAGCTGACGTTTTTTCTCCACCTGCAAAACAAACTTGTTGCCTCTGGATGGCAGTGTGACAGAAAATTCTTTAATGTTGCAAGTGGACAAGTTGCCCCGCCAGTTGCATACATGCGTTTTTCAGAATGGACATTCATTTCCGACAACCCCCCCTGGATATTTTTTTGCTGTGTATCATGTCTGAGAGTAACATATTCCCTGCCCGTATCATCCTCACTGAAAACAAACGAAGTTGGCATTAGCTGAAAGTGGAACTCTAACCCCCTACTCACAAAATGGACAGCAAGATTGAACCAATTACTCAGCAAAAGAATTTCGGCATTGGATTCAGCACTCAGGTAATCTTTGATCTTTTCTAAATCCCCCCCTTGAATAATTTTTTTGTGCTGTGTTGGGCGTGACTGACCTGATTTTGCCATAAGCTTTAGTTTTGCGTTTAGAAGTCTGTTAGCCCTGTCAAAAACTTTATCCCTTACAATATCGACATCCCTTCTACAATCTTTAAGTTTTCGGTTTAATGCAGCTCTTATGTTTTTTAGTGAGTTTTTGTGGTATTCGGCTGCGAGTGACTCCGGGAGGGCTTTTTTCCTTGTCTCCGTCTGCATAGGGGTGGCACTAGCATAAAATTCCCTCAGGTAGTCAGCGATGACATCTGGGGAGGCCACATCAAAGTCGAGCTTTGGTCGACCGCTCTCTATGCACCAAGCTGTGAAGTATAAACGATCTACTAGATTCACCATGTTTAATTTTTTTTATTTTGTAATTTTAAAAATAGGACGCCTTGTAATTTTATTTTCAAATTTATTTTTCTCAAAACTTTAGCTTACTGCAGTCATAAACTAAAAGAAAACCCTGACTATTTTACAAAAATGTACGTGTTTATAATTTAAAAGGTTTTTTTTAATATCAATATGGAGTCTGTATATACCTTCAAAAATTTGCACTCCCCATTTGGTGTTCCGTTTTGTCGATTCACTTTGACCATGGCTTTCAATATTTTCAAGTTCTTCCTCTGAAAGCCTTTTGAATCGAGGTGCCACTGGTTTGTTTTCACGGTTTTCTGAACAACAAAATCACAACAATTTTACTCGATTTATTACTGTTTTATTGATGAGAAGTTCAATTTGAAGAAAGAAATTCGATGACATCTCAAGCCTAATTTTTTAAATTGAGTATATGATTTACGTTTTCGTATTTCGTCTTGATATTCATAACATTAAATGTTCATGATGCTTTTAGGCTTTATTGTTGTATACCTAAGTAACATTTGATTTTATTCGACTAGACCTCACCTTCGTGGACAATGTTTATTGACTGCATGTCAGTTTCACTTTGAATGTCCTCATCGTTCATCGGAACATCTAAAAAATGATAAACTTACTTATTCTACGGCAAATCGAAAATTTCATTCCATATTTCCATTTTCCAATTATTTTACTGCGACCGCAGATAAAGAAGAAAACAATGGCAAGCAGAGATGTTTTGATGATAATGTTTTTATGCTTTGTAACTTGTATATTTTAGACACACCATACAACGTTATAAACAATAAGAAATTTAATTTACCTTCGAGGAATTCCTTCTCAAGTTCATCTGATTGAACTAATTCAGTCAACATATGTTGCAGATCTCTATCACTTCCGAAATCGAACGATGTATTATCGAGAAAGAAATTCCCGAAATCGGGAGAAATGTCTGAATCGGCCATATCGTAGCTACAGTATGGCAGGAGCGGGTGCGGCAGCCGATAAGTATATAATATATATCGTAATTAAAAACATTGAAAACTGATGTATATGTTTCTTTTTATTGATTTGCAAATACTGCTTTCCAGTACAAACTAAAAAACTTGGCTCCTCAAAGCAAATGTTTCCGGAAATCCCCGATGTGGGAATCCCCATTTCTGCCTTATTAATAGACATGGCGATCAAGGTTAAGGTCAACTTGAAAGTAGTTCCCGCTTCCGGTGTGTAACAGCATTTTTTCTGCATTCATCGAGAAATGGCAGCAGGTTTTTGAGAGCTCTCGTCCAATCAGAAACGCGGAAATTAGTGTAACAAAACCATTTTGTAATTATATGTAGGTAGCTGTCAGAGAACGTTTTTATTATCAGCAATACCATCTCCGATGATCCTCCGGTTTAGGTATCCAGTTTCACTGTTTACCACCAGATAAATCTCTCCTCGTGACTCGGACGGATGTGAATAATGGTTACTTGACACCCCTGTATGGCTCGAATGTATTGATTTTCTAAATTCGTTTGAGTTTCAGCGAATGCAAAACAATACAAAACATAATGCTTCCCTCAACAATCCCTAAATATCCTTAGAAACAATTAAGAATCACCCAGTGAAATCGGAGGCTACACCACCCACTGGCATCAAGAAAGCTTCATTAACATTATCAAGCAATCCAAGCCCGAGCAAGTCGACTTCAATTGATGGAGAAGAGAACGAACTGAATTTGACTTAATTCAAATGTTTTTTTTAATAAACCATCTTCGCGGTGCAAAAGCTTTATCAACATATGTTATGATATCAGGCATTATTTGTTGACTTTTCTAAAGCTTTTGGTTCTGTTCACAGACATAAAATGTAGTAAAATGACGAAATTGTTAAGTAATATCTATGAGAGCGTGAAGATACTGTTAGGTATAAAGTGAAATATCGGAGTCATTTGATATGCGAATTGGTGTTAGATAGGGTTGTGTACTTGAATGAAACTGATAGAATGATGTTTTACAAAAGTAACGGGATCCCGATAATATCTGGAAAAAGAAGCAATTATGTACATTTAAGGGTTTTATTAGTTGAATGACCGAATCCACTGTTACAAATGAATGTATGTCTTCATCACTCTATAACGTCACGGAATACACGATAGAAACAATTTTATTTGTTTGGACATGTTTCCTCACTAGGCTGACTACACTGTAGTATACCCGGTTCTACCATTCTCCATGTAGGACAGTCCTGATGTATAGGGTCTAATACTCTGACATCTAATTGCCTCCGACAGTTTCCGTCAGCCATTGTTCAATAGAAGTTGTATCGAGAAGACTGATGATAACATACTTCATGCCAAAAAAAAAAAGGGTGGCATGATTCACGTGTCTATTGCTGCGTTTGCGTCATTTAGTACAGGGAAATAGCAAACAGCACCTAATGTTAATGGTCATGTTCTCTCATCTTTACGATTCGTCATTGTGAACTAAAGGATAAAAAGTTTAAGTCGGTTTTAACGGTGCTAAAATGTTTCTGACATCAAAGACAATCAATGGGGCGAGTAGAATATATATCACATTAAAATGGTTTTAATGCCATATCTTATATGGGACATATTCATTCATATACGATTCAAACGCAAAAGAGTAACATTCAACATTACGCCATATCGCAGTATATTTTTTTTTAATTCCGCAACATTATATTATTGTGAAATTAACGTAAGGAAACGAACGTTTCAAGTCTTAAAGTGACTTAATGTTGTACACGAAACGTTAAAGAGCTTTTGAGGTTAATAAGACTATGATCGAGTGTAAACGTTTGCTTAAAGAGGAAATGTCATTTTAAGGAAGCCTTCTAATACATTAGTTATAGTACAGTTTTGTTACATGTTGTTCCATCTTTCTTTTTGTTACTTATAATAATCCCGATCAAAGCACATTGCAGACTTTGGACCATGGACTTTGTAGCTCAACGGGCTTTAAATAATACATAATAAATGGTAAATCTACAATTTATAATCCATATTGGTCAAGGCGTTTGTTCGAAGCCTTTTGCTTTCTAAGGATTTTAGTTCTTGTAAAAAATAGTTTTCAATGTCGTAGCCTATGTAGGCATTGTTGGGGGCCACAGAGTAATGGTATCTACAATTTATAATCCCAATCTTCAAACGTGTACGTCTTTCTAGTGTAATGAGTTTTTTTCAGAAGAAGACACTAATTGATTTTAGGACTATTAGACACTAATTGATAATATTGACACCAACTTTACAATGTTATATCCCTGTTTACTAAGGAGCCTATACACAACATTTATGTTCTAAAATAGAAGAGTGAAAATGGTTATAAAGTCATTCCTTATGTTTATGACAGGAAACAAATCGATGTTTAAAATTCTGAGACAGTATTCATCATATGATAATAATGTACAATGTAAAGAGATTATATTCAAGATATTTCTGAATATTATATTGTTTGTAGTTTGGTGCCTCAAATATTTATATAAAATCTTACAGCAGCATCTACAGAATGATAACGATAATGGTCGTAAATCTTAATCTAACTCAAACCATGCAATATTGCCTTGCAGTTATCTACTTGTAAACGTTTTGCATGTGTACATGTGAAGCTCATGGATTAGATATATAAGTTATTTAATTTATCGGCATGTAATTATAGAAACACATATTTTCTTTCAAAGCCAAATAAAACAATATTTTGATGTCAAAGAGTCTTGTGTCAGCAAACTTTGAAATCACAGAATGCGCACGTTAATATTCGTACTTCAATGCATGTAACATGTCTTAAAAGTGTGGTTAATCAGGTTTTGAACACCAGATAAGAATAGCATTCCTGAAACATGTAACAATTTACAACTAAAGCTCGCTGAAATTCTATTTCTGTGACTTAATTACTTGAAAGCATTTGTCAACTAAAAGCTGGAGATGTTGTGGCCAGTGAAGGCACGCAATAGATCGTCCGTTCTAAATATCTATCAGCCGTCACGTTACTCAGGGAAAATGATATATTGTGCGTACTAAGAATGAAGGAGATAAAGTCACATAAAAATATGCCGTTTTCAGACATCAAAAACAAGCTGATGGTTCCAAGCGAACATACATCACAATAACTGGACAATCGCTGCAACATAATGGTCATTTTAACATTAACATCCGTAATGAAAGGGTAATTTAAACATTTTCTAGGATTGTATTACAATGTATAACTGTTTGAGAAAGCATTATAGGACTGGACAACAATATCATAAAAAGAGTGTTTGGTGACAATTCTATTGTGTCCTCAAAGGAATTGAAACAGGAGTTGACTCTAAAAGACCTTTGTGGTATACAAAACAAGCTGATAACCAAGACACATGGTAGTACACATGCAGGTACATGTATATTGAAAATGGCCGTGTCCCCTAAAAGCCTGGTCGATATATCATACCAAAAACATTCTCAACTTGGAATTGGGCGATTTCAAACATGTTGTACAGGAAGATGCGGCGAGTGGGCATGCATTAACGGGATATGTTGTCATAGTAATGACAACACATCTTGTGTGGTCACTTTTAGAAACTTAATCACTAATGGATGAACCTTTTAAAACTATGTTCTAAGTCTTTGACAATGATGTGTAATGAAGTACTTGTCACCTGAATTACATATTGTCGATCTGCATATGACGATATCAATATGTGTAGATAAGTTTAAATGAAATCTTACGTAAAATTATCTTTTCAAGTTATTCATCTGTTTGAAATCAACGAGCGAAAATAGATATCACAATAAATTTTTCCCAGGAAAACATAAAATTGTTACACTGGAGTTTTACTGTGTATTCGCCAGCATAAATAAAGTATAATTTTGTCAAGGCTGCTACGGTATAGATTAATTACTGTTACCATTATAAAGCACTATCTTTATGAATATAATTATCTGTGAAGCCAATTGTACATTATTCTTAAGTGACATTGTAGGACGAAATGAGTATATATACATGTCAGAGAACTACTTTCAGGAGAAAAGGGTCATTTCTTCTATCATGATCTACTTATGTACTATTCAGTTTGAAGATTAGGTGTCTTGCTTTGACAGACAATGAATATATTTGAAGAATAACCTGTCTTTCTGACAAATTGTCTTTATAAATGTCATGTTTGTGTCAAATAACAGATAGGTCCCGTCTGAATAAGACGTTTTATAAAAAACATTAATAGAAACAAAAACAAGTTTACTTGTATGGTTTGGAGAGACAATTCCATTTGATCTACCTTCTTAAATGGCAAAAGGTTAATAATTTCTTTGATACACATTATGTTGGTGATTGTTATTCAAATTCAACCAAACAATTTTGCGAATCAATTACGACACTTAACCCTGGATAAGTGGGCATCAATGGAAAAGTAAATAATGGCCAATTTTCCTGAATATCAAACGACATATATTTAATATAGGATCATGTGATTGAAATTCATCAATGACTTCTATGCAGTGTATAATGACCTGATATAATATGATAAATCCACATAAAAACAACATATGTAGTTATTTGATGTATCAAACCTGACTAATTTAGTTATAATCTAATTGCAAATGTTGGATAAGAATATGGATTCAAAGTTGACAACTCGTGTTATTTATAATGTAAAAAGTAGATAGATTTAAATAATCTGTTTTCTTCGACATTTGAACACATTCGATGGTATAATTGCAGTCCTTTTCAGTGATGAATGCCGCGAAAATCTTCTCTTCAACGACGGTCGTTATCCAATTTATCGAGATGTAGGTGACCGGTTTAATGACATTGCCGTTGTAGCGCATGCATTTTTCGGAGGCGGTAAATGTAGTGTTTTGGGTTGAAATCTGAACCGCTGATCATTTAGCAAGTCTATTGCTTAGAAGTATAGAGGCAACACGATTAGTTCAGTAACTGTTCACCATTCTACAATTTGCCAGATAATATTGTTATTTCCTATAATATGACAGTACATTTTTGATAAAATTGTATTTGGTTTTCATAGGTCATAAATACCAGAAGCTAACTGACCTTGTTTCCATTTTTAAACATAATTTAATTATGATTCTGACATACACGCCTTTAATACGTCGTCGTTTTAAAATCTCCTTTATTCACCAAGATAAGGAGAGTGAATAGTTTGTTTATGTTTGTGTCATGAAGTCTAATAATGCATCAATGATGTAAAGTCTAAGAACACACATTATGTCGATGACATCTTTTATCAACATAATTTCTATATTTTATAAATTTTATACTTAAATATGAACCATTTTGTCCAAACAATCCTCTTGAAATAGCGATGTCATTGCCCCATCGGTGTTTGAACAGTTGTAAGATAAAAGTAGCACACCATGATGAGAGAATTTTTTATTAATTTTTTTCGAAACATATTTATCAAAGACATTAATAATCTACTTTGACGGTTGGCAGTAGTTTGTGGTAGCAACACTTACTTTTTTCAATGAAAATCGAAGCTGAAGCTGAAATTATACTAATAATATGACCTGGCAAATACTTCCAAACTCAATCTGTCCTTTTATCTGCTATACATACATGTACGTTTCAAACCTCACATCTGAGTATTTAGCGAGTGTCAGCCGATGTACATTATCCTGGTTTTGATAAATATCACGTTTTACCTTTTTACTGTCATTCGCTGTACAATGATTACTTCTCGATTCAATGAGACAATTGAAAACGTTTGACATAAATACATGTAGATCCAATAACATAAATTGTACTCTACGTCCCTGTGATAGCTACGTCAAAGCGTTTGAACAGAAAGTTCACATTTTCCATTAGTTTTTGAACGGTTGAGTTTCAGAGAGATAACTCTTAATTTTTAGTGTCGTTTTAGTCATAGGTAGTGTTTATCTAGCAATTATACATTGTGAGGGGCTATTTTCCGAAAAATGTGATAAAGATGTTCATTATAGCGACATAATGGATGATCTCTGCCAAGGATTATGGATATGTGAGGCTTTCTTGGGGACAAATTTGTTTGGAAAATCTATTGACAAGTTTAAACATCTATTACTGTGCAATTGTTCATGTTTGAAATAAATGCAATGATAATGAATCTGTCATAAGAGCATTGAGAATTTTGTAAAATCGTGTAGCTGCAATTAGTTATCGACTTGCTATTCTATGTTTGATAACTTTTACGTATATTGCTATACGTTGTAGTGCATGTCCCAATACAGGTCTATACCCCAGAAGAGAAAATTAACATTTCCCATCACTTTTTTTATGGAAGTAAATATTTAAAAAAAGCTGTTCTGTTGCAATAAAGTTACCCCGTTTTACTAAATAATTGAGAATACCGAGTTCCTATCAGCCAGCAGTACTATCAACTACATGTATTTCTATACAGAGATACTGTAAACAGTGATTGTACCTTGGGCAAATAATGTTTTCACTTCAGTTTAGTGAAATGGTTGTCATAATTTTACAGTTCATTTATAACAATGTAAATAGTTTTGAGTTAAATGTCGGCAGATTGCCTTTTTGACAAGGGTTGATAGATATATATTTTATGGCAGAGGGGTCTAGGCTCTGCATGACAAGATAGATAATTATTCTTGAAAACATTAGTTTGTTTGTTCAAAATAGATATAACAGTTTCAAAAGTGATTGTTCACATGGGAACATATTCACACACTGTTTCTTTTCAATATATATGTAATATCAAGATTTTGTAGGAACAGGTCAAAATGGCCATACGAAAAAATAGCCACATTTACCTCACAGTAAAGTGGCCATACAAAAAGTCAAAATGGCCACAACCCCTAGTCAAAATGGCCATATCAAAAAGTCAAAATTCTTTGACATCTCTTTATCATACAATGACTACCTTTAATGAGTTGAGATTAATTTTCTATCAGATATAAAATCAATGATTTCATATTTTGTCAGCATAAAAAGCCAAGATGACTTACAAGATAATAAAACAAATAAAGAAATATTTACCCTGTGTTAACGTGCACGCTTGCTTGTAAGAGCAGAAGTGTACGCTCGGCAATGGATGACGTGACTTTATGTGTTTGTTTTCAGTATAGTCTTTTTGCAAATATCTCAAGGAATGCAATTAATATTGGATAGTGTAAATGAATATATGTTTAGTCAACTGTAAGCCACAAATCGTCTTTGTATTGTCATGAGTAAGATAGGGGTGTGCAAAAACAGACGACAGAAACAAATGTCTTTCATGGTATTCCATTATTCATGTATTATTTTCTCATAAAATCAAACATCATTAACAATCAAATACTATGTAACGCATGAATGGATAGTATCATCATTGTGTCTATTTTGTCAAAATTTCGGTTATTTTCATCGTGTTGAATTCGAGAGATTAATAAATTATCATAAGTACTAGCTCGACCACATGTGCTGTTGGTGTATGCTTGTGAAGGATGTAGAAAGCACTGACACGTACAAGCAGAATTTAGTTTTCATATTGATGTGCTTCCAGACATTGTAACATACTTTTTTTCTTAAATGAGTAGGAAATCATGTCCTCAGATGTAGACTTGTAATTAGTTCTAGTTTTGTTTATATAAACACTGCTCTGTTCAGCTATGAAAGCATATTAATTGCCAGAAATTGGCATTTGGAGAGTGAAGTCTATATTTTGACTTTGTTTTACGAAATAAAGTATCATTATCCAATTCTCAGTTTGAAGATAGTAAATTAGACAAAAGTGTTGAGCACGTTTCCTGAAATAACACTTTGCCATTGCCAAGCGTACACTTCTGCTCGGGCGTACACGTTCACACGAGGCAAATTGTGTTCACGAAAGTTATTGTTTTGAATAATCGTCCCCTATCACAAAGTCAGAACACTGGTCAGAATAAATGTTTCCTGATTCAGACATTTTGTAAGAATATGCATGTGGACGAACAAAGACAACCGAGGATTCATACAATGCAATGGAGTCAGACACTATTTCATCTCATTTGAAATCTAGACCATTTGCCTTGTACCCAGTCCTTTTTTGTTGCCATTTTGACCTGTACGTTGTGTGGCCATTTTTTTCGTATTTCCATTTTGACTAGGACCGGCATTTTGTATTCAATGTCTATAAAACGTCATGATATACTTTTACCGCATTTTTATCTGTGCACAATGGATAACGTACTGAAATGACCCTTAAACAATTACATATGTCAATCGAAATGAGATAACTAACATCAACATATTTTCAATTGATGTTGAAAGACGCCATTGTAAGGCACTAATAGGTTGTCTGAAAGCACTTTGAACTGATTGCTGAAAAACAGCTAAGGTAAGAGAGATAATTATTACATCTTGTTGTCTTTGAACAATAACATATCTTAATGGAGGTTTTCCGTGAATATTGCTTAATGCGTTGATGGACAAACTTGATATGCTGGTTTTACAGCGTGGAAGAAGCGTTATAATTGCTATGTTATTTATATCCTGACAGAAGGGAATAGGTAGAATTGTGATTAAGATAATAAATTGTGCGAAGAAAATAGAGTTAAAAGAGTAAAGTAGCGAATATCGAGAACATTCTGCTATGCGTTACTGTTGCAAACACACAATGAACTTACATTTTTCTCAACACCTAAATGGAGGTGTCACGTTTTAAGCAATCAGAAGTTATCTATTTGCATATTCCTGAAATACTATTTTGTGACAAATCGGTTGAATGAAACTATCGGGTGGACAATAAATGTACATGAATGAAACTAATGATGTCCTGTATCTGTATGGTGTATTTATCATAGTAGATGTTCAGTCAACCAATTTGTCCATTTCTAGTCTGAAGCAAATTTCCGTCTTGAATTTCAGCAGGAAATAATGTAGTCAAGTTAACATTGGCTTCTTCATGTGCCATTTTCAGATTAATTCTGTCCGGTTTCAACATTGTCGACAATATGCTGTCAATGTTTTCAAAAGGACGTCAAGCTACCCAGTCATCGTCATGCAATTCTCAAAATTAAAATATGTTAAAATTAGGATTACGAGATTGATTTTTTTTGGAAGTTAGTTAGATGTTATCAATCTCATATTACTGTCATTTAGAGAAATCAATTGAGAGCCCAATTTCCGTGAATTATGATCTTTGAAATTCGAATATCAGCTACATTTCTTACATCCAATATTACTGAGAAACATGATTACATCTTGGAAATGTTGTTATGTACTTCGTTTGAATAGATTTTCATTAATCATCTTGACCTTTTTTCAGATTTTAAAAACAAAATATAAAATTTACAGAAGTATGTGTATTATTGCATACTGATGAAATCATGTAGAAATCATGAACTTAAAAGAAGAATATATGTTAAAGGCTATAAAAGGGTTACGTCCATACCAAGTAGTTTCCTGACAAATGAAATTTCACGCCTTTGAGATTTTGCACTGAAGTTGGTGTCGTCACAGCATGTGCATCTGTCTTAGGACTAAAGCTTTTACAGTTATAGCAATTATCAATTATTACTTCCATAGATTGTTTTGTCAGACACTTTATGTTATGTTTCCCCCTATAAAATGTGTTAGTGTAATGAAATGCAGTAAACTTAGGAATGATGAAGTATTAACAATGACAGTTGAATACATATCAAAATTGTGTTGACATGCTTAAATGAAATTCTATATCACGCCTATTGAATTTATCTGACTCGTCAATAATAATAAAAAGGTCAATTAGGTCTTATGGGACAGTATTACTGGTGTTTATCACGATGAGATTCCATCCGGCAGTGGCTATATGGCCATTAATACAATCATATATCATAATCAATAACGTAATCTGAATAAATATGGAGATTCTGACATTAATAAAACTGTTTTTGTTACATTGATATGAATGCAATGACAATATCAATTTACTTGATGTATCTTAAACGCATTGCTATTTCGGTTGCATTATAATTGAGGTCATAGTATCTTAGATGCTCGTTTGATTTGTAATACGACAGAAGATTTCAATCACATCAATAAAATTCTTCAAGACCCTTTCACGTAGCTTATGGGATTTATATCACAATGGTAAAGAAGGATTTAACTTGATAGACCATTTTACCATCATCGATCAGGTTGTTACCTATTACAGACAGAACTATTAACCTTTATGAGCATTACATTTGACGGGTTTAATGAAAAGTTGAGTTTGTGTTATCTGTAGCTGTCATCACTAATGAAGATTCTACGAAGTAACGAACGTTCAGTTCAGTTCAAGGAGATATTGAATTATATAAATACTGCATGTTTGAGGATGTATTCAATCCATAGGCAATTTCACTTTGCCTTCAGGTAGTTGTATTTAGTGCACCCCCAGATCATAGTCATCGTTGTATTTATTGTCACTGTCTAACAACAGAGATATTTACGAAACGAATACCGAAAATTCAAATTAGTGACATTCATAGTGTAATGTAATTACCAACAGTCATGTCAAAGTTGCTGGAATTCGCGTTTCTGAAAAGCATTGTAACTTATATCTTTACAGACTTCAATGAACTTGATTCGACTTTTCTGATTCCTGAATATTATGAAAGGAAAAAAAGTGTAAAATAGCAACAGGACTTTTACAGATCATTTTTTAATAAAATTGTTTGAAATTTCCATGATTTTATGAAAGTATTTGTAAATGAGATTTTTTTCAGAACTTGACTTTTAAAACGTTTCTGTTAAAGCACATCTGGTTTTAGAAGACCCTTTTAGAAAAGCGATTGAGAAGTTTGGTCCAAAATATATTTGTGGAGATCTGGACAGTAGCTAGGAAGTAATGCATATCATCGGACTTAAGTTTTCGTTACAGAATTAATCACATCACATTAAAGGTACATCCATTGTGTTGTTTTGGGTCACATATGCCAAACCTTATAAATGCTGTTAATCTTTCGAGAAGGACTGATTGTAACCGAAAATTGCCGTTTCATGATAGTCAATTCAGTATATTCACGGTATAAAGGTAAAAGTGTAGATTTTTTTTTATCGAAAACCGAACAATGCACCGCGTGTGGCGCATGTCAATTGGTCAAACGTATTTTGGAAACTTATTTTTACCATACAATCATTTGGGTTGATAGTGTTTGATAGGTCTTATACTGTGTATGTAAATGGGAACCCGTAGTTTCGATTTATGTACATGTATAATGATGTTGCTAAATTTTAATTAAAAACTATAATGATATAATTGGCTATTGGGGATGAATATGCAAGTTCAGTGAAATTATTTGAACTGAAATCAGCACATATCGTTTGATGGCACGTATTTAAGCCAAATAAAATTTTATGAAACACAATGGATGTATCTTTCACGCATAAAGAATCCGTACTCAAAACATGGAACTGTTTACAAAAATAGTGCAACTAATTATTGTACATCAGTGACTATGTCATGGTTGAAGTAGAACATATAAAACAATAACAATATCATAATTCGAAATATGTTATAAGTATACCTTATGATGAACATGAAAGCGTCATTTAAACATAATACCATTTTCCGTTTATCCTTTATTAAAATTGTGGTGTTGTTTGAAGTAAAACTAAGTTCTCCCCAAGTAACACATTAGTGTGCCCAAGTAACACATTAGTTTGTATCATTTCTTGACAAATGAGATTCCCGTTTCTATCAGTTGCATGCCCTGCAGGTGAGCGAATGTAAGTAAGCATTCTATCGACAGTCTGGAGATATTTTGTGTCTTTACGTGTCTTTATTGAAACATATCTACCATAACACACATATTCACTACGTTCATGCCAATACGATGACTTTGGTAATGAGGCTGTATAATTGTAGTAGGACACAAGAATCATTTTATCCCACATTTGTATTTCCTTTCAGGGTTATTTACATATCAACATTTACAAAACACGGCTGTACTTATCGCAAGTAAACTGATCTAGAAAATCAGCCCAATGCTTTAACCATTTGTGAGTGATTTATAATTTCATAGGAACCCACTTTATTAATTTGAGTGAGTATTTTTTTTATAGATTTGGCTTTCTATCTATGTCTATCTCACAGGTCCGACAAATGGTCTTCGTGCACGTAGATTGGCCTCACGTAGACCTCTACATCAACAATGATTTCCTTGGTTTGCATGTGCAACCGACTTTATGCACATAACTTTTTCGCTCATTCTCAAACAAAATCGAATGAAATGTCAGAGTGCCTAACGAAGACTACGTTTGGTAGCAAGTTCTAATCACTAAGAACATATTAAGAGTACATGATAAAACATTCTAATTTAAACTCACTATTTTGTTCAGGGAATACTGTCAGATATTGAGATAGGGGTTCCGTCTGCGGGCATATGCATGATGAATATGATATGCTAGGTGTGATCTACGAGGACTATATTAATCATAACAATAAATAACGTGTCTCGGGCAATACATATTCCGTCACTCAGTCTTTAATGCCAATATACTCATAGCATTTGACCTCTATATAATTTGTCTGGTATGTTCTAAAATAGCCGAAATGTCATTGAGGTCAGCAAATGAGACTGCTCCGTTGATTTGATCTTCACATGTCACTTTTGTAACTCGTCAGAGAGTTCTGCTTGCTGTCGAAGATTTAGCTCGCATACATATACGGTATTTTAGTCAAGCAGATTATTATGTTGATCCTGCGCAAAGAACCCGGATAACATTATTTCATATAAAAACTATGCATTGGGTAATTGGTCGTCTTAACAAAATTCAAATTTCCCTCATGAGTACAGGTTTCCCTGATGAAAGTCCTAGTAAAATACTTGAAGAGTATCGGAACATTCAACCCTGCCGGAGATAGTGCCGAGGGAAGATTAATATAATATACTAGATATGGTCTACAATGGTGATACTAGATCTAGTAATCAGAATTGACATTAACATGACATTGATTAAAATATGGGATGACCTCATAGACTCAATTGGTACAACGCCGTTGTTAACAATCAAAGCAATGTACATGTACAACAATGTCCATCAGAGATTACCGTTTAAAACAAATGCCTTGATGACAATTTACAAAGTAGAAATAAAGTTTTATACTCTGTTTTACATCAGGTAGTCAACCTATTTTTAAAATCGCTAAGCTGTACATTTTATGTCTTTATGTCATACACTATTATACCATTATATTTTAAATCCTTATCAAACAATAAACGGAACTGGATTTCAATTAACCATTTAATTTTGAACAATTGGAGTTGGAGTTATTGCCTTAGAATAATGAATTTCAGCACGATACAAAAAGGGGTAATATCATCACAATGAAATCTTGAATCTTGAACAATGAAATTTTCAATCCTCTTTGAGTACGTTTCACTGAATTTTGTTCATAGTATGGTAAATTATTAATCAACAGTTCAATAACAAATTGAACGGATACAAGGGTGATTGATTTTAACATATCATCTCGATGAGATAAAGCATAGGTAACATCGTAACAATCGTCGTAAGTATATTCCCAGTCTACAATATACAGTGCATCTCTCTCATTAAGTTCAGCCACACTATTAGAATAAACACTTTTCTATAATTCACATTTTGTTCCACAGAATCAGAGATATCCCTTGAGATTATGCAACATTTCCTGTGATAGAGTACAGTAGATGCTGCGTATTGCTCAGACTTTAAACTACATCATATCATCGGCAACATGACTCAAAGTACTATGACATCAAAACCCTGAGAAAATTGCGTTTCATGGATATTCAGACGAAAGTATCAATTCCAATTGCATTACATTAGTTTCAGTCATCTGTATGAGTTTCTCATTCTATATTTAATTTTGGCACTTTCCCGAATCAACCTTCTGCTTTGTCTCAGTTATTAGGTCACTCTTGGTGTCATCTGTCTTCATTGTGGCAATGTTAAGCAAACGTAATAACGATGATACAAGATAACACATATTCAATCACAATCGGCTGCTGAAGGAAGTTGTTAGCTGATGAGTGAGTGAGTTATCGTTTAACGCTGCTTCGACAGTATTGCAGCCATTAGCGGCGAGAAATTTGCTCCAATTAAATACAAATAAAATATTTGCAACAAAAACACGAAACGGCATGTAGTCAGAAAAGACAAGCAAGTTATCACAGTCTTTGTGAAATAAAAATAATATTATAATAAGGTAATATAAACATAAGAGCTTATCAAAATAATGTACAGCCTTTAAATATTCTAAAACTCTGTGTTCACGGAAGTGATAAGAAATTTGATATAATGATATATTTGGAATTAAAAGTTCCCGTTATTTGCACTGTCCCTACACTCACATGTGTGTTTAACAGTGAGAGGACACTGCCAGGAAATACAAAATGAAAGACATTCACCCTTAAAAGGAAGAGAACGATTTAAACATAAGCTTTCTGACAGATATCTATAACCTAATTGAGGTTGTATATTGTAAAGTTTATTGTGTTATTGTTGGTCTCATGTGGACCTCCAATGCTGTTTAATGTAAAATATAATTGCAGGTTTAGAATCAGAATAAGTAATTTTAGTAGACGAAATATGTTTGAAATTAAAAGCTGATTTTGCTGCTGTATCAACTTTGTTATTGCCTCTTAAAGGCTCTTATACCCATATTTTACCATTTCTTTTCATTGCCTGTTATATATAGAGTCTATATCGGATAAAAATCTGAGTCTGAAAATATAATATAAATATATGGGGTTGAATTTTTAATGTGACGAATGGCCTTTAGGAGGACTTTAGTTTATGTGGTGAAGATGCTGCTGCCATCATGCAGCCTTGAAGTTGTTGAAGGTGTGACAGTTGCTATTGCCAAACCCTTCTTTGAACCATCAGTATATATTGACTTTTATCATCCAAAACTGGCTCCCACAGTAGATATCGCCTGTGTGAGATAAGGCGATATCTACAAGCGATATCTACATTGTAGATATCACTACAATCAAATCGTCATAATCCTATTACATCATCAGTTAATGACATCACAAAGCTTTGGCATCACTGAGAACACTGATGACAATGCTATGACGTCTCAATGGTGATGACGTAACATTGCTATGATGGCATAATGCTTATGACGTCACAATGTTATGACCTCGGATATCTGTAACTTTAATCAACGAGTGTTGATATATTTGATATCAGAAGACACTTGGGTGAGATTCTCTATGTAATCAAAGTATTGAATACGGATGTCATTGAAAGCGTGTTGGTAAATTAATTGATTTGTATCAGATATTTTATAAGCTGTTAGATTAACACGGGGCCTGACCAGCTGTGGAAAGCAAACATTGCTCTGCTCAGTTGGTAAGATCGAACTTGTACTTGGGTGAGAATAATAGGCTTAGTGGGATGGTTATGTTGATGTTTTCCAGTGGATAACACATTCTCACACTGGACTACTAAAGGACGGTACTATCATTCAATATGTTTTAAAAAGGTTTTTGTATTTGAAAGTAAGACGTATACTGTTCATAATACATAACAAATGGCTTTGATCATCATAGTGAAAGGTACTTTTTACGTTATGGCCGTTTTCTCCAGATTCTTTGGTGGTTTTCTCTATTCTCTCATTGGCCATTGGCTGTTTCCCTGTTAGCCGTTTTCTCCAGTTCCCAAGCAAGATACCGAGAGTTGAAATTGGTTTAGGTTTTGAGTTATATGCTGGTACTCGCAATTGAATAGTCAGTTGTAGGCAGGGTTAGAGGTTTAATTAAGTGATATATTGAAGTACTATTTTGATGCACTGATGTTCATTTGATGTCTCATCAGCTTCAACATAAAGGCTTCCAACAGGTGAAGTTCAGAAGGTCCCTAGACAAGGTATGAATATAGTATCTAACATTTTGATATAAGATGGACAGGCAGATCCATTATTTATATATAATGGA
Organism: Gibbula magus; assembly: GCA_936450465.1. Taxonomy (NCBI): domain Eukaryota; kingdom Metazoa; phylum Mollusca; class Gastropoda; order Trochida; family Trochidae; genus Gibbula; species Gibbula magus. The sequence continues at coordinate 47,917,390 of OW388300.1, read as the reverse complement.
CGCATAAACCAGTTTGGAGCGGATGAGTGACCGATAAAGGTGAAGATATCAATCCCATTTATCATTTGATACGACACTTAATAGGTCTGGGGCATAAACATGCGTCAGTCAGTTGTCTTCGCTTTTGCAGTTTACATCATGTTTTCTTTCTACCCAATGTTATGTGAGTATCACTTTGGGAAATAATTTTAATTTGGACTGATGTCTTGAAAAATGAAACTACAGTGCGTTCAAAAGTCGCTTCAGTTAACAGTGAACGACGACTATATGGCCAAGTTGCTTTGCCATGCTTCAATTACACACTTCTAGTAATTCAAGTGACCTGGTCGCATCCTTATTATGCTTGTTTCTTCAAATAAAACATACTTATTTTAAGCACCACACTCACTGCACAACAGTGATAAGCCGTAAGCGAACCGGTTTACGTTCCAATAGAATGACGTTATAAGCTCAAGCAGTTATGACATCACACGGAATTGGCTCGACAATCGGTGGAGGAAAGAATTCAAAGCTGTGAAACGTTAAGATTTCGAGTTTCTATATCCCAACCTATAGGTCATATTTAATTAACATGTGTTTCAACACTTAATAATCATCTTGATAAGAATGAGTCGTAATTTCACTAATGATTCAACATTCTACCACATCGAAAACAACGGAATGTGATGCGTCAAACCTGACGAAAATTGGACTCAACTGATTACCATATCACTCAGTTTCCTTCCGCAATGTCAAAGAGCACGTTAAAAATACGCTGACAACTCACTGACGCGTTCGGCTCCGAATGATAAAATTTGGTATTGAATGTATTTCACAAAAAGTTAAATACACAGTAGTTTTATCTCCTGATTTCACGTTATAAAGTCGAAATAGAATTCGTTCTGTCCTGCGCCATTTATCTGTCTGAGTTTCTAATTTTATCGTAAACTTTGATACTTCCCCATATCAATCCTTCTGTTTTGTATCATCATGGACGTCTTAGGCGAACCTTCCAAGTTATCAAGTCACCCCCAGTGTCATCTGTCTTCTTTTTGTCAATTGATAAAACTGTAATAACGATGATAGAGTGACACATATTCAATCACAATCACATGCTGAAGGAAGTTGTCAATGGATGAGGCTTGAGTAGGCGTCAATACTTTGAAGTACATATTTATTCATCAGACAGTAGTTTAAATAATTGTATTATGTACTTAGATGTTACATATTATATGATATATTGACAAGACACGAGAACTTGAGATAAGACAGCTGTCGTGTCTGTACTATGAGATACAATCAAATTGCGATCTGCATTCCACATAGCAATTCGCATTTCAATAAATCCTGCGTCATTGCATGCGCAGCAGTATGTATCATACAGCCAGTTTGTGTCAGCCGGATGGTTGTTGGTGTTGTTTTTGTGAAGGGTGAAGACCACTGCAGATTTGGTATCAGTTTTTCCTTGCCTTCAACACATCAGGGGCATACAGTGGTATGACGTCATGTGTACATTGATATGACGTCGCCAGATATCCCTCAAATGATGCAATTGTAACGCCACATCTCCGATGTCAAGCAATGAATAAACATAATATAGTTGTGTTTTTATTTCGGTCTTTCAATTTGTGACTGGGTAAATCATGAAATTTCACTCGTGGCTTCGATAAGATTAGTGATATAACACTAACACACATTATATTATGTTCTTTTATTGTTGTTTCATAAGACAATCAATTCTGAATGATGTCCTATACTTAACAATATTGATAAACACCGTTGATGAAATTTCACTTATATGTATATATTAGGTAACATGAAACTGACGTTTAAAAGGATACATACCAATTGCTGTACAATGGTTCAAACATCACACGGTTATTTTACATTCATGCTTCCAACTACCAAATATTGAAGAAAGAAGATTTTGAAACATATTTCTCTTCAAAAGACTCATCTTTTGAAAACTAAAGGGATCAACAATTCACGGAGATTTTGATCAGAATGTTCGGTGCTCTACAATTACCATTGTTTATACAGTTGGGGTATGCGTCAAATGTTGTTTGTGACGAATTGACTCAAGAAACAAGTTTATCCCGATAGAGGTGCTTTATAACCGAGGGTTTTCTTTAAAAACCTTGATTATTGCATAATCATACTGTCATAACTGATTACACTTTTATATCTGGGGTAAAGTATTATTCAAAATATTCAATATGATGTATTTATCACAACTTCACTTGTTTACCTTTAATGCCATTGTTTTCTGAACTGTTGTCTTTGTTATATCATACACCCATGTAGCATGTATAAAAGCTGCTGTTATGTCATATTTCATATGCTTGATAACGTCCCAAATGTTTATTTAAGAAGTTATACAAAGATAAAGCCATGGGATCTGTAGCTCACTAGGATTTGTATTGGTATAATAAATTTTCTCAGCTTGTTCAGAGCTTTTTTTAACGGAGAAGAAGATGAAAATAGGTGTTTAGGGTTGTGAACCCCGAGACCTTATTTGAGGTCAAAGGGTCACCAAATCTACAATTTAGAATCCCCATTGGCCAAGGAGTCTGCACACACATTTTGAGCTCTCTAGATCTTTTGGAACTTGAGAAGAACATGAAATAGGTTCTTAAGGTTGTGACCCCTGTGACCCCAAATGAGGTCATGGGGTCACTGAATGACGATATTGTGTATTGACATAAGTTGATTGCATAAACAACAGTCACAAACGTCAGTAATCAAGTAATAAGAAATCCCACACTTATCTCAACAAAATAATAAAACCTTCATATCCTTTGAGTGTAATCTGCAAATTCGTTTCAAATAAACAAACATTGACATACAATGCTGTCAATCATAGGTTTATCACATGTTATAAACACAATTAAGGCAAAGCTAGGTGAGGAAATACATGTAAGAGTAATTTCATTGAACCTATTAAATCTAACAAAACATTAAATGTAAGATAAATGTATTCAATAGAAGAGCTTTGTCTCACATGGATGGGTTGTCTTTAGTAAAGCTTTGACAAGACAATAATAAAATCCCTGGAATGAATGATGCGAGTAGCCAGATGAATCTCCATTTACAATTGGAAGTTCGGTGTTCGAAGTTTTAAAAATCATTTGAGAAACAGTTGTACTTATTTTATCTGAATTCTAGGAATCCATAAAATAATAACTTTTGGTAAATTTGTCTTCCTTTTTCTCGTTTTAATTTTTCCGTTTTAAGAAAGGTTATATACCACTGGACATATCATTATGAATAAAGTTAGTATACCAAGTTCGCAGGTTGGTTGACTCCAACATACTGGGCGCTGAAATCCTGGACATGGTGTCCAATCATTAATTGATTGGCAAACATTAATTGTTCAAAAAAAGTAATTTACTGGAGAAGGACGATTAATTTCATTTTACTTTTAAAATCGACGAATCATCATTGGTGCACTTTAGAGAATCCTGACCTTGATAAGGCAATGTAACCTGATATGTAGATGATATTGAATCGATATAAATAGTTTTTTAAACTAAGTATGCTTTTAAATAAATGCTTAAGCACACAACGACGTCAACGTTCCTAGAATGACATGGACTTACACGCCGGCTGTACAGTCAATGACAGTGCGTAATTAGGAGTGTAGTATTGTGTTAGCTTTTTTGTGAAAGATACGAAAGGCGCCACTGAACTGATTTTCATGTTATGCATCAACGTCAAGTTGACGTCGAATCTGGACTAAGTATCTTCTATCAGCTGCACGGTCAGTTGCGTATTTACTGCATGTATGTCTGTTACGTCTGGCCATTGATTACGTTTCACAGTTCGATGGTTGCTTTTGTTAATAAACCGTCTGTATCATCGGTAACTGATATAGCTGTGAACAAAGAATATTACTGCATAACACCTAGTACTCGGTTGAAGTATGCGTTATCTGGTTCTGGATTTGTGAGCGAATAATTCTAATTCATTGTCCCTGATTACTTGAAGTTACATAATCAGATGTTTCAAAATAAAAGTGTGGGAATGGTGACACTATTGATTGTGGTATGAATATAGGCAAACAGAAAGAAAAAAATTCAGCCTGGAACAACATTAGCGAGGAGGTGAGGTGAGAGAGCGGCCCTCAGTAAGTGATTAGTGTACTGCTAAGATAATCTTAACAATCACATTGGAATATAAGTATATATGTAATTTTAATGTAATTTACATTATATTGTTTTAGAAATGAAAAGGAATGATTCAAGTTTCTTAATGCATATTAAAATATTTTGAACAAATGATTTATTGTAATAACTCAAGCAAATTCATTAAAATACCTGCTTTCGTTGAGTTTGAAGGCAGCATATTCCCAATTGCATTATGACCAAGAGGGGCGGCATCATACTATGTGCGAGCATTCGGGTCTTTCGATGAACGCTGGAACAATCTGTCAGACTTTGTGCTCAGGCTTCTTTTGTACTTGATGAAGGTTTTCACTGGAAACAATGCATAATCTGAAATGTATCAATTATTAATTAAAATTATTAGTACATAATAAATTGCTCAACATGAAAAAGTGTCTGTATACTACATAACATATTTATTATTATTATCTTTAGTATTCCATGAATATGAACTCATTTTTCAATTTCTTATTTTTTAATTATATAGGCAAAGTCACTGATTCGTGTCAAATATTTATATAGTAGGAATTTAAAGATTCAATTAGATATATTATTGATTAATGAAACTTACCTGGAATTGCATACATTCTTCCCTCAGAACTGTGAACATCATCTTGATGATTTTTCGTTTGTTCATCTTTGACTGTATACAAGTTTCATGGCAGAAATCTTTCACGACCCTTCCTCCCAAAATACAGCATATATATCAACGAAGACTTTATCTTCTAGTTTTACAGGATTCTTTATGTCAAAGTATTCACACATCTTGGATATGTCAGCTTCTTCCATGGGAAAAAAATGTGTCCCCCCACCCTTTTCCTTAATCAATCTTTTAAGTTCGTCCATTGGCAAAGCGTTTCTTTGCATCGTCTGCCATAATTACCAAGGGAAACAACTCTAAACAGCGCTCCTCGTTAAGCTGCTCGCAGTGGTGATCTAGTTTTAGCCACAAGTCATTGGATTGTTATGTCGACCCCGCGTGACGCTTCCCGCGGTGAACATAACGTTTGATCATCGTCAATTGTCTCGGCTAATCAGAAAACAGAACACTCGTCCATCATATAATACTTAGTCTTATTAATTAACTAATAAATAAGTTCCAAGATTTTAACATCTCTTTGTCTGGATTTTTATCAAATTTATATATTCGTTTCCGTATAACCAAAGTCTGTGTTTTTGAGATTGCAAGTTACTGTTGCCTTTGAATATACGTTTTTAATTTGCCAATGAAGTGGCATTACTTTAGCGACGAAGCACATTAGTGTTATACCCATATATATATAAGCTTAAAGGGGCAGTAGCACGTTTTTTGCAAAATTTATTTTTTCAAAATTTCCCATTTAAATTGATAGTTTATGTCATTTAAATTAAATTTAGAGGGTAAAACATCTTATTACACAAACCAAGTATCCGTAGTGGTAATAACGAAGTTGCGTATAAAGCAAAAATTGCATGGCAGCCGTTTTATTGTGAATACAATTTATTATTTCGAATTACAAAAAACAATTCCCACGGGTTTACAAAACCACATTTCATCCACTTATTCGAGCGAAAAAAAGTGCTACTGCCCCTTTAAACGATAGAAGAGAACAGTTTTTTTTCAAAATTCAAACAACCATAAACCAGCTTTGATTCGAGTATTTATCATCAGTGTGGGTCGAACAGTTGTGTCACCTGTCAGTGTAACTATTTAATAATGTGTTCTGAAGGGAAGCATAGCTGTGTGTCATACCCATATAGATATGAGGTTAAACCATAGAAGAAAACAGTTATTTTTGGTTTGAAAATTCAAACAACCATAATCTAGATTTGGTTCGAGTATATATCATCATTGGGGGACGAACCTTTGTGTCACCTTTCAGTGTTATATTCAATAACCTTGTATTCTGTAGTGACGTTCCTGAAGACCCGTCTTTCTCAATAACTAGTTTGACAGATAAGTGACATTTAGACTGACCAACACCCACTGGACTAACGTAAATAACACGTCTCTGTTTATGACTGACATTTTCTTTTCAAAATAATTTTTGGCATGTGTAATGTTTCTTCAAGTAAGATGTCCATCAAAGCTGATAGGCCCAATGGACCTATTGTATGGCATGTCGTCCCCCCGTTCATCGCCCGTGAAGTGGTACGTTTTCAAATTCTTCTCCAGAGTCATTGGTTCTAGAGAGCTGACATTTTGTGTGCAGATTCATTTGACAAGATAGGATTATAATTGTAGATTTGGTGACCACGTGACCCACAATAACGGTCACAAAGGTCACTGCCTAAACACCTATTTTCGTCTTCTCCTCAAGAACGAAGAGCCCTGGAAAACTGAAATGTTGTGTACAGACTACTTACCCAATGGAATTACAACTTGTACATTTCGTGACCCTATGGTCTCAAATAAGGATCACAGGTATCACAACCTAAAAGCCTATTAGTATCTTTTTCTCCACAACAAAAATACATCTGAACTGTTGTGTACAAAACAATGGAAATAATAAATTGTCGATTAGGAGTCCCCAAATAAGGGTAACGGGTCACGCTCTAGAAACCCGATGGACAAAAAGTGGTTGAATCCACATGCTGGATTCGTCCAGATTCTTAAGGATCCGGGAAAATTGGGTGTCCGGCTATACATAGTTCATCAGGCCTCATCAGGTTCGTTTTCACATTTTCGAGTTTTCCTCCAGAACCGGTCGATCCAAACAGTTGAAATTTTGTGGAAAGGTGTCATGGGGTTCCAAGTTTGTTCATTTGGTCCTGAATCTCCTTCCTCGAATATGGGCGTGGGAAGCAGTTTAACTAAAACTTTTACAAGCTAAAATTGTAAAGGTTAATTCGACTTACTACCCTGTATTGTATACACATAAGAGTGCCCCTCTAGGATGTGTCTATTCAACGGTATTGTTTTCTCTATACACACATGATTGATTGTGTATCCCAAACAATCTAATTGCGAAGTTCGCTGACGACGCCGTGATTGTAGGACTCAACCATTTCTTACAGAGATAATATCCAACCACTTTCTGACCTCGTGTGCTAACCATTTTCTAATGCTTAATGTTTAAAACACAAAGGACCTTATTACCCATTTTAGGGAAAAACAGGGGCATCGCGACATTGTAATTCTGTAGGTATGGGTGTTGGCAATGTGGAGATTGTTGATGAATTAAGGACCTTGGCAAACTTAAACATAGTAAATTGAATTTGAATGCTAATACTGATGGTGTTTAATGCCAAAGATGATTGCATTTCTTGAGAAAGTTGCGATCTATTAATGTAAACGAACGTCTTTTATCTCTCTTGTATCATTGCTTCGTTGAAAACATTTTTACTTTTTTCTTTCAATCGATGTCCTGGTGTCTTATATCGAGTAAAGAAATCACCATGAGAAGAAGCCACTGGTAAACAAGCAGGAATTTCCTTTACAGATTTGTCATCTCCTTATTGAAAAAGGGTTTTGAAATTATGACTGATTTTATATGATCCAGATCATGTTTAACATCGTGAATATATCAAGCTTACCTTTTTACTTGTAAATATATGTATAGTATCATTATATCTGACATTCCGTTTTCGAGATGAAAAATCAAATTAGTTGAAACTAAACAATAGTTTTCAGAAGTAATTGTAGATACTAATTTCCATATATCTGTCTCCATTATTCTATTCACTAGGACTCGTGTATTTTACTTAATAGAAACGCATTTGTATTGATTGATCTATTCAGCAATAATTCCAGGTCAATATACATACATACGAACCACTTATTTGTCATGTGGTATAGGAGTTCCTTAAACTGTTTGTCCCCTTGACATGTTCATGCTTTACATACGTAGCTCCTTTATCGATTTTACTGAAAAACTTATACCTTTTGTTGAATGTTCGTGATATTTTTTTATATTGTATTCAGAGTGATTCTTGTTCGCTTGGTTTTTGAATGTAGGGTGAATCTAAGAAAGATAAAACAAAAATAAGCAGTTGACTGTCAAGATAAATAACGTTATCTGGCCCTGACGTATAGCACTCGAATGAGTTTATGAATGATTTTAACATTTTTCAAATGCCATAGGGAACAACCGTACACTATTAAGTATCATCTTAGTGTATCGGCTCTAATAAAAGAATGAAAACTGGTATTAGTTTGAGATAAAGTACATCCAACATATTCACCATTCCTTGGAATATTGAAACACTGAAAGTTCGCGTTTGTTCTTTAGACATTTAAAATCAGTAATGTGTTCGAAAAAGTGATAACAGTTCGCTATTTGTATTGCTTCATCCATATCATACGAGTATGTATGACATACATTCATTCTTCTTAAAAGTAGTGTCAACCACATGCATTTATTATTTTGTTTGTCTTGATACATTCGTTGTTATATTTATTTAACCACTACTGTATCACCATCACTCACATCACTGATTTCTAATTCGCATCACATGTCACAACGAACAAGGATTTATTTAGGGTATTATTTTCATAATGATATATGGATTTTCTTCTTCTTTCGTAATGCATTTATTGGGCGCCATTTCAAATTCAGTAAAATTATCATAAAAAGCCAACCAGTTTACTGTTATCATAATGGACTGGTAGCTTACTATTTAAAGACGGGTATCTTGAACCAGTGAGAACGTTTATGAATAATGTATGAGAATGTGTGAGTGTTCAGTCTAAGCTTTGATATTGAATTTTGATCTTCTTATTCGATTGTTATATTTTGAAATGATCCAGGGTAAGGCAAATAAGTAGTTACTCGGTCCTTAGGAATACTGAATTATCTCTCCTCGTACATTATGCTTGGAGTTTATCACAATAATTTACTCGAGACAGTACTTAAGTACAGTATCACTGACCTGCATTCTCATCTTTTCATCCTCAAAGAATGTCAATGTGACGACATGTATTGGTATTGACGTTTATCACACTGACGTCCCTGCCATGTAATTGTTTCTGACATTCATCTTTAGATATTGTCAGCATTTGTCCTCATTGTTTTGAATGAATAATGAACTGTGGCAGGATCTTACCATGTTGATAGGTGAACAATACTTGATTGGTACGTGTCTGGACATCACAGTGCATTGTCTTTCAGGAAAGGCATGACTTAAAGGGACACCACGACGAGAATAAAAGTCAGATCATGTGTATCTACCTATGCTGATTAACAAGCCACAGACACCGAATTTCAGACAATTGACGTAATTGGTAAAAAAAAGCCCCGTCTACATGTAGACAGTGAAGGGTAACTCGTTGGCAGACACTCTAATCAGCTTAGTGAGATAAATATGAGACTCATTTTTATCCTCGACGTAGTGTCCCTTTTAAGTGAGGTATAAACAGTCAAAATGTATATACATCACAATATCCACAGACTTTTGTTTCTTTCTGACATTTGAACTGAAGTATAGAGATTTTCGGGTCATTAGAAACATATAAAATTAACCCGTTACCCAGAAGGAGGTTTAAGTGTTTAAATACTGTTGCATATTTATTATTTATGAACCTTTATTGCCAATATCCAAGTAATCTATCAGTACTCATCATCTGATAAATCGGTCTGGTATTTACGTTTTTGTGTTTACAGTCATTGGTTTCAGTTTCAGCCTTGGCGTATTTTTTGTGACTGCAGTGTATCGATTCTGATATGTTTGTACTGATTAAGTCCTCAACAAGTATATGTTACTGAAACCTTATGGTGAGGAGCATCAATGTGTCCAACCTCCATCGCAAGACATAACTTGCGTCAGTCTCCATCACTGACTAATTTAGTCTAGCCTGTTAGTGCGCCCTCTGAAGTTCAATTGCAGCGGCCGGACAAGCTAGCACAGAGGAGATAACGAAATGCAGGGGGGCCAAATTATTATGTTTACCTCTTTGATAGTTCGATGTCTACCAATGCAGATCTGTGAATTTACAACACTCACTACAAGACGGGATATAGAGCTTGCTATGACGATAAACATATTGATCAAAGTACCAAAAAGCTGTCCACAAAAATACCTGTTAAAGAACACTTTACTTATTTACTGAACCTCTCGTCACCAATTATAGTGACTATTCCTGCAACAAAAGTTTATTTACATTCAACCTCCACAGTGAAAATGATGCGACAAATATTCACATAGAGTTCTTCTGAGGAAATTAAAACAGAATATATCGTTTAATTTTGATAGGAATGTCTATCAACTTTTCTTAATTGTATATCCTAACTAAATTCACCGCATTATGGTATAAAAGTTCACATTGTGTATAATCCAATGGTTTCACTTGTCTGTAATATATTTTATATATTTCTAACATGAAAACATTCTAGTTTAAAGGTTAACGATTAAAGGAAACCAGTGAACAGTTATATATGATTGAACAGTACTGTACATGAGTATTGAATAGTAGATGAGTATTGTGCGTGAACGGGCAATGATTCGAAAGTGACAACTTACTTAAAGATATTCCAGAAACTGCAAAGGTGTCTGATGCCACTAGTACTGTTGCTTCGAGTCGGTTCACATTCAGCAACAAATTAGTGATTAATTCAGAATGAGAAACTGGGGAATAGTCGTAGCATACCTTAGCACTATCAGTGTCTACTTTAAAACGTTGAATGCATGACATCGATAGCTTTAACCTATTCTACCGTTTTGGAATTAGCCTTATGTATTTTAACGGTTTGAAACAAACAAGCACCATCTTTCAAACTTTAGAAGATGATTAATACTTTGGTTAATAGTGGGTCCAGTTAACATGTTCTGTAAGATGAAATTGTATTATTCCAAAACCTTTAGGACTGTCAAAGACCTGTATACACAATAACAACATGTGTTATCAAGACAATGATGGTGTGCATTCCACTTTTAAGACTTGATCGTATATGTATCTTATAGTATATGTCCTACACTTCCATGTGATTTCATATCAGTTTATTTATTCATTATATACCACAACTGCGATACCAATTGGTATTTAAACATAATTGTTTAAACACAAACGTTTAGCAGTTGACCAGCTGATTGAACTATTTGTTTAACAGGATGAGTAGATTTAAAACTTAAGATCTTAATATCAATAACATATCAAAATCGAGAATTCCACATTAATGTATGATATTGATTAGAGGTTTTAAGATGATAAACCCCATACCTCATGTCTGCTCGAGAGCCGCGGGTATCTGTGTACAAATGTATGCCAATATGATCTATAAAATGTCATCTTCTATGTTACCATGTATCTTACTATTTAACAATAGCTAAACAACAGAAAACGGTAAGAATAGTTTTAATTGAAGTGTGTTTTGATGAGAAAAGATACAAATATTTGCCGGGATATAAATTTGTGAAAAAGTAAAGGGAATCGTACCACATACACAAGAATATGAAATACTGCCTTTATCTCTATTACATAAGCAAACTTGTCCATATCATTGAACGGTATATGATACATTTTTGTTATATCATATTTTCATTTTCCCTTCATATACCAATCGAACATCTGAAAGTGTTTGCAGTCCATGACTTTAAATCATAATACGACAATGGCGATAATGGCGTGACAACATATATCTGATTTCTATTGAAGTACCGATGTGTTTCGAATCAAGATGATAGTTAATGGTACTATTATGTTGGCTTAACTATAATGAATGTGCCGAATCTTGCACGGAAAAACCGTCTCGGAGTATATCGGTGAGGTAAATATGTTGACAGCGAACGGAAACTATTTGAAGCCTTTTTTGTGAGAAACATACATTATAATGGAATTGACAGCTTGTGGTTTCTAACAGACATGTACCCTTTAATACGTTGTTGTGACAGCTTTGCCGATGCTGGTATTATTAGTTTTCCATCAGAATCGAAACAATATTATCTTTAATAAAGGGAACATGCCCAGACTTATTACCAGTTTTGTTTAGAATGGAAACATACAAACGATTACAAACAACAGTATTTCATTAATATAATATTTATTAATGATAACCTAAGTAGTAAAGGCTAACCATAAATGTTTTGGTTTAGGGATGTATCTGAGCATCCGACAACATAATTCAGATCCTGGGAATATTTATTAAATATTTCCCAAATACATTTTATTTTAAAGGGGCAGTAACACGTTTTTTGCAAACAAATATTTTTCAAATTTCCCATTTATAATGATAGTTTATGTCAATTAAATTAACTTTAGAGGGTAAAACATCTTATTACACAAACCAATTATCCGTAATGGTAATAACGATGTTGCGTATAAAGCAAAAACTGCATGGCGGCCATTTTATTGTGAACACAATTTATTATTTCGAATTACAAAAACGATTCCCACGGGTTTACAAAACCACGATAACTCATTTTTTTAAACTTGATTTTTCGAACAGAGAAGGATGTTTTACTGTTGGTGACATTATTTTTCAAATATATTTCATCAACTTATTCGAGCGAAAAAACGTGCTACTGCCCCTTTAATATTTTCATAAATACATTGATACATCTTTCAGCATTTCCAATAAGAAGAATGTATATATCATGAGTTGAACCTACTTTACCATATCAAATACATGATATATTTTACTTGTCAAAATTACCATTTTTGTGCTTGATGCTTATCTTCAATCTTCAGACAAGTGCATGTGAATATGTAGCAGCAGAATATTGGGACACAGATGGCACATTTACCGGATCCTTTAACAACACAACAAAACAAGTTGGGTTTTTTATGACACAGACAGACAGACAGCTTCAGACATTTAAATTTATAATTATGTAAGGTTGTATTTTGTAAGGTTAATATCCGTGTATTGGCCAATATTAATATGCTCACATTTGGATAGTACTGCATTCTTAAAGATACATCCAATTTCACTCAACTTCCATATTCATCCCCTATCGTCAATTATATCATATTTACTGTTTTCCAATTTAAATCGAGAAACATCATTACACATGTGCAAAAACCGAAACTACATGCCCAATGTGCATGAACAGCAGTTAAAAGACCTATTCAACATTATGAACACAAATTTTTCGTTTTGTCTGTTGTAAATAAGTTTCGAAAATTACGTTTGACTGATTGACGCGCCCCACAATTGTCCGGTTTTCTATCAGAAATTGATACTTTTACCTTTATATCACCTGTATTCTGAGTCGACTATCATCAAATTGGCAATTTTCGGCAAAAGTCATTACTTCTCGATAAAATAACACTATTTATAACGTTTGGCATATGTGACCCCCAACAACACAATGGGTGTACCTTTAAAGCTTGATTTACACTACGCTGAATATAAAGGAATATAGGAATATAAAGTAGAATGTTGTTCTGTTAAGTTTTGTTACGTTCCTCTCGTTCTCATACGTACTGTCACGTTTCTGTTCTAAAACGTTGCAAACGTGGCCAATGTGTTTTGCAAAAAATAAACTTTGTTCACAGAGCCTAACGGCAAAGCCGTTAGTCAAATTCTATCACGTTTCTACTGATCAGACTGTTAACTTCAATCAAGGTAATGTCGTTTTGGTCCAAACATGGCGACCGCGGAGAACGTGAGCGTAGTGTAAATCTAACATTAGTTGCTCATAAACATAAAACACCCCGGTGTTTCATTTGAGAAGTATTGGCAAGATGTCATGTTTAGTCATCATTTTGAATATAGTTTCCCAATAACAATATCATATTACGCCATTTATAAGTTGGCGAAAAATTATTCATAATCTGAGTTATGCTGACATGTGTACCATGTCCAGGCTTCAAACCCTTAATCTTATCTGTCCCAATATTCAAAACATGTATTGATGAAGTAATTTTACACTTGTCCTGAAGAATGGTAAAGGTAAATAAGCCATGTGTCAGGTTGCACATGCGATACATTAGTTTTGTGGTTTTCCTGTCCTCATAGCTTGTCACAAATCCCCATAACAATACAGTGTTATTTCCTTCATCAAAAGTTGTTCATTTATGCCATTATGCAGAATAGTCATGATTAATCTTTGAGCAAAGATTTTTAAATGTCCAATGATATTAGAACTGTGGTCTAAATTCATCATATTCAAATCACAGTCGAGGATCATTGGTAAGAATGGTAAAGGAGCCTATTTTGTTAAGTGAGTCATGAATTTGATTAACTCATCAGTATATAGAGAATACTACAGGTGGTCTCTTGAGATACGAATCATATGAAACGAGTGTCCTTCCGACGGTATCTGACCAAACGGAAGCGAGGTCAGATACCATAGGAAGGTCACGATATTGCATACTTTCGTGTTTGTTTTGAATTCAAAAGTAGTTCCGTTTCAACTTGACCCTAACTGAGAGGTCATTGGTTATCCACTCAGACCTTTGGAATTTGAGTCACGTTGTTACGACACAGGTCAACGTGGTACGACACACTCGTGACGTACGAAATTAGTATGTCATTATAGCTGTACGTTCACCAGGTGTGTAATAAACTCTACTTATCCCACTGCTGTAATGAGTTATACATATATTGAAAATAACTGTTTTGAAATCGAACAAGTTTTCACATTTAAACAGTTATACATCTGTATCTAAATAAAATAAATAAATAATCAATTAATTATAGAAAACATTAGCGTATAAGGTACAGAAATTTAAAAATATACCACACCATACTTTATGGAAACAATGGAAGTAGTGCTTAAACTTGTCATAAATATGTTATCCGAATAATAATAAATCAAAATATTTCACTTAGATTTCATTCTAAAAGGGATCAAGATTGTTATGGTGCACTAAAATGATGCTTCAATCCATACCAATCACAACAACAAGAGTTACATCATTTGGTATGGTGCTTTGTGTGATAACATGGTCACTTCATTGACTAAGAATCTGATTAATTAAGGGGAAAACTTTTGTCAATATTGATAGCATGTGATTGAACGAAAACTGAACCATTATAATGTCAAAGACTAGAGGCTGGGAAAATAGCCCAGCAAGTTGGACAAGCCCCAACTAAGAATGACAGTTTCGCCTTGACGATATCATACAACATTCTGTATTGGAATCGCAGTTACCAAACTGGAAATGCAAACACTTCACTCCTTTGTTCGTTTGACAAAAAATTATAGCTTATAGAATTTCGAATAAAATGGGGTAGACACGTTTGACTGGTTAAGAAGTTGGAGACAAAGTCTCAAATAAAACCCGAGTCCATCAGTTTGAGGTTTTAACTGAAGTGCTAAATATACGGAGATTGATAAGCTGGCTGGGAAATTTGATCTTAAACGGGATCTATATCCCGAGTATCACGGACATGATTCGACGATAATTGCATGAAAGAAAACATACTGACAATGTATAATTCAACGGGATTAAGGAAACAATGAATGAAGAAAATCTATACAGTGATTATATAGGGAATTTATGAAATAAAAAATGAAATCTTGATGAATTATTTGTGCAGGATACACATTTCAAAACTGTAAACCGTACACCAAAACCAGAGAACTTCACAAAGTTACACGATACTAACACTAAAACCATCGGCGTCATACTCTCGTTCCTCAACAATCCTCAAATATCAAGACAGCCCTCAATATCACTTTGAATGGAGTCAGTACTCATCTCAACTCCAAATGGCCGTTATTTTGTTGACATTACTTTATCTATCTTTATCAAATGTACAGAGATCCAATACCGTTGTTATTTCACGTGTCAGCATTTGTGGTATTCGCCGTATGTCATTATGTGCATACGCTGATTTACTCAGCTCGCACAGCATTTGTTAGTTCATACATCCATGAACGTTATACATTTTGAAGTCAACTCTTAAAAGAAAAGAGGTCGTACATAGCGTTACCAAATAGTCATTGACATTAAAATGTAATATTTTGTTGAACTAATTCACTTCGAGAAAAAGGCAATTTGCCCGTGTGTATTCATAAAATAGGATATATAGACAATATGGTTAACATTATACTTAAAAAGATATAACAAAATTAATTGTCATAAACATGCACCTGAAATCAAGTTTATATAATTATTAACATTTAAAACAATTGCTTACTAACGCAATGTTAAAAAACATGAAAGAATACATTTGTTTTTCTTTCTGGAATATTTTAGCCTTTGTTGTTTGCAAATATTTATTGACATATACATCATCAACATTCATAGACAGGGCCGCGTTCCATTGCATCCACCATGTCCGAGAACTCTTTACAAACTGGAAATGAAGAATAATATTGGCACTCCAGGTGGGCGATGACACATTTTGAAAAAGACAATAAAATCTATTAATTTCGCATCGAGAAAAGACATAAGTGTTGTAAAATCAATAAATTGTAATCATGTTTAGTCTTTTCACACAAATGGTCAAAAAGCGTTTTCAAAGCATTAAAAACGCGTTTAAAAATTGGCTATTGATTATCAAAATATTTTTTGTACTGGAGAACAGTTTGACACTGTTGTTAACATACAAAGAAATATTCCTTCTTGATATACATATTAATAGTGTTATGTGTGAAGGGTTCTAAATGTGCATGCACATATAGAGGAGTATTATGTTTACAGGACATATCACATATACAAACACAATATCATAGATGTAAATTGTATGTATTGCAGTATTCACAGTTTTCACATTCTTCACTTGTCTACACAATTGATAATAACGTATTCTCTTTTCAGACTTTGTTGTCTATATTGAATATAGATTAATGAGAATATGTCAGGCGGCATGCACAGTCTGTCATATGGTGTTTATTGAAAAGATTGATTCAATATCAGAGTGAACTAAGGTGATTTTTTTCATGTAAAGTTTATTTTGTTACTCTCAACCAATGATTAAACATAATCCATACAAACAAAAATACGTGGGAGTATTTACCGCAACAGTTTATCAGGGGGAAATAAAGTATTGGTCAAAGGAAAATATACCAACACAAATGCAGGTTACATAATTCAAGGAATGATAAATACGACCAGAACATTATTGAATAAGCCTTATAAACATCTAGTGACGTCACTCTATTGCCTCACCGAGGTCTTCTTTTACCGACTAAACCTCTTCTAGTAGTTTACTGGGCATTACTGGAGAAAGCCTCAGGCTTATGTAGGAATATATTTGTTTTTACAAAAAAACCGATTATATGAAATATGTCTCCTAATGTAAACTTTTTAAAAATATCGCAAATTTGAAAAGCCGATCTCTGGACCCTTTTCTTGCCAGCTGACCTAAGAAGGATACAAATATCAGAGCTGATTGTTTTTCAGTATACGTGTTATACATGAGACGATTTGCGCCTGTGTTACGAACCATCTAGGTTTTCGAACAATCTGCAGATTGTGAGCTCACAATCCAGGAATATTTCACCATTCCTAGATTGTTTAAACAATTAGCAGATTGTTCGACTCTAATAACCCAAGAATGCTGACAATCTAGGAAATGATATTTGTCAGATCATCTAAGCTGTTTGTCGAAACATGTAGGGTCGATTTTTAGCTTGTGCATGGTGTTATCTTGTGAGGATGTATAAATTACAATCTACCTATCACATGTTTCGATATATGGAATGATGAGTGCTTTAAAGTTTGTGTTTTTCTAAAATATGTACCGCCTAAAGTCTATTTCAAGATTGTGAGGAGCGTTGTACTCTTTTTCTTTTTCTATCTATTTTACAGATTATAGGGGTCTAGGTATCGGGTAAAGCTGCTGCTTATCTGCTGACTCTAGGGATCGATTTCTAGATTGTGAAGGGTTTTCAAATAGTTATTTTAAACTCGTTTTTATTATTTTTATTTTATGACTTTTCGTGGTACATGTACAGGCACATTACATATACATATTAGTTTCAACGAAAAGCATACAGACACTTTGGCAGAAGTTGTTCTTATCTACAGAGTATAGGCGTCGATTCTTAGATTGTGAGGAGCTTTCAACTCGTTTGCCAATCATATCTACCGACTACAGGGGTCGATTCCTAGATTGTGAAGGGATCTCTAACAAACCTACAATGCTTAATAAAAACCTCAAAAACACACACACCCTATTTTTCCTCCTATAAAATTTAGCTTAATTCATTCCATATTTCAAAATTTCAAAATCCTTCATCCCTTAAACTTTGGATTGGCTCACAATCTGCAGATTGTGATGATTCATAGATTGCACGGAACACGTGCATCTCCCGTGCACGACATGCCTTGCATGTGTGTAGCACGTGCAGATCGCACCTGTGCTCCCCTTGCATGACAACTGACGCCAATAATAAATGCAAATATCAAAATACATTTTGAATACTACGTTGGTCGGTTCACAAGTAAAACCAAAACCTTCCCCTCGGGTTTGATTGAGAAAGAAAGCCCTCGACTATTTCGTTTGAACAAACCAAACACTCGAAACTCTTAATAACATTGTTTATACTACTTTACAGAACCAATGGTTAATAAAGACTTTCAAAATAGTCTTTGTCATAAACACTTTTTGTGTGATTTTGCTGACAAATTGGTATAGTTTTTTTGTGTATGGTTGTTCAATGAGCAAATGATACTGAATGACCGTTGCTGACATACAATATCTAATAAACGAATAAATACTTTGAACGTAAGCCAGTTTGAAAGATATCAAGTCATTCACAGTTAAGATGATATGACGGGGAAGGAAGTTTGAGTTTTCAAATCATTGAACACCATATCAATCAAGCAAAATCGAGCTAAGATTAATGATATTGTGACAGAGATTTTAAAATTTGTAACTACAAACTAGCATGTAACAGAATTACACAAGTTCAATATTGCCACATATATTATAAGGACTATTTTGAAATTTTGATATTTTAAATACTGATGTAATTATTTCTTGACATACTAAGGAAATATTAATCATAAACCATCTAATATCCCTTACTTATGTTATCCAGTATATATATTTTACGCTGCGGTATCTTACAGGAGCGAGTAATAAAGTGCACATTATGCAGGTTGTACTGTTAAAGTATAATTATCACAGTAGGAGACATAGTGGCACCATCCGATATGTATCGATATTCACCTTGACAGCATAATTACAGGAACTGTCAGTCAATTAACTATGGTTGTAGTTCATGTGAACAAGATTTGTCTTATGACTATCATCAAGGGACAGTAGCATCTCTGCTCTATGATTTCGGTAATGCCGAAGAAGGAAATTATAGTCAAATGTGATTTCATGTTTATGTTTGGCATTGACTTCAGAATATATTGCTTCGTATGAGATTTAAGGTGAGCGCAACCATTGCAATGCTCGTGCTTAAGATTATACTAATATGGTTTTGATGTTCGCTAATACGTTGAATGCTTACTATGTTTATATATATATATATGTGTGTGTGTGTGTGTGTGTGTGTGTGTGTGTGTGTGTGTGTGTGTGTGTTTGTTAAAGGTGGCAACCGGGGACATTTGTATCTATACACACCCTTCAACCGGGGACACACACTCAACCGGGGACGTCCCCGGTTAACAGAACCTTGCCATATGCTTTTTTTCGCCCTTTTAAACCTAGGAAATGTATTTTTGGCCCAGACAGTACTTTGTCCCGTTTGCCTGTAAAATTTCATAAACACATACACACTGCATAAGGGATTAGCTTTTTTTGGTATTTCGCGCTGATACACACATGTCCCCGGTTACATGGAAAATGCGAGGTTAGTAGGTGTCCCCGGTTACATGGAATATGCGAGGTAAGCAGTGTGAAGCCAGCCACATGAGGGAAGGCCGACTTCTGCAGCGCCAAGGAATATTTAGGTGGTAAATGTTTTCAAAGTGCAGTAATAAAAAATGTTTTATTATATCATTCAATATTCAATTAACTTCATTCGTATTGAATCAAGCTGCCATCGTTGTTTCAAGTTATGTTAAAGGTGCACCGATTGTGTTTCATAAAAATTTATTTGGCTTTAGTACGTTCCAAAACACCATACATGTTGTATGTGCTGTTAACAGAAGACAAAAAACAAATTCATTCAGCTTGCATATTCATCCCCAATCGCTCAATATATCATAATTACTATTTTCCAATTAGAATCGAGTAACATCGTTATGCATGTGCAGCAACTGAAACTGCAAGTCCCATTTACATGCACAGTAGTTATATGTACTATTAAACTCGATAAACTAACACCATTTATAACGTTTGGAATATGTGACCACAACAACACAATGGATGTACCTAAACTTGCATTTAGCATAGGCTTCACGCATCGGGCGAGATAAGCATTTACAGGAAATTCATATTCACACTTACTTGTAAATGCATATCTCGCCTGATACGTGCGGAAGATGACATTTAGTTTCATTTCCAAATATTAATAAAACCTTTATGCAATGGTAGGATTATGAGTAAATAAGCATAATATTATATATTAACGCTCATATCTAGCTATTTCAATCGGGTTTGTTTCACATATCAGTGGCAAATGCTTACTAGGCAATACTGTAATTTGAAACAAAAGGAAGATTACATTAAGGGAACATTGATATAGATGTTGTTTTGTGTTTGTATTACTTTAACATGAAATAAAGATTAAATTGAATATACAAAAGCATCGAGGGAATACCTTTATTCCTGCATTGTACTTAAATTGTATATTCTGATATTTTGAACGTAACATATATATGCCTCAATTAATCAACACATTATCTCTCTCATATTGTGAACCGTCTTTATGTTCTCTGCTACTTAGTTAGTTAAATAGTGTTACTAATGAAGTCAGTTATGAAGCATGACTAACATATTTTGTTTTGATAAATTTAAGAATGGTTTCAAATTGGGAAGGCAACTTAAAGAGCCATCAAGGATGTTGATGAACATGTAGAAAATGTTCAAAAAATCCATCTCCGTGAAATAAATACACGTACTTTCCACCAAGTTGTTCAACTTAAAATAAGCAGAGAAATTGCATTAATTAGTAAAGGAGTTTTCCAGTCTAAATATAGATCCTGCCTATTATTTTCAAGCGCAAAGCATTATGGTCTGGCTCAAACATTGTAAACAAAGCCACGAAAGAATAACAAAAAAGTATGAGCAGTGAAATAAATCTAAACATATAATTTTGTGGCGGTTATTTAATTTAATTATGTATTTGCTACATATATTGGAATAATTGTTTTACCCAACTAGGTATTTTTCTTGAATTTCATAATTAATGAGAGTAAAAATGTGTCATAATTTGATGGTCTTATATACACATTATTTCCTGTTTAACATACTTTTTTTTATTGAGGACATTTAGAATCATGTAAAGCAATCGTCACATTCAGTAATGTCTGACAAGGGTAACTTGCAAGAGAGACACGTGCAGCACATGGGTTGTTATGGCGACTTGCGCTAGAGACGAGCTTTCACGCTTCGGAAGCGCTAACTGTTTGTGTAGTAAGTATTAGGCAAAAAAGGGGATTTCGTTTATATGACGTCAGATACCCTAAGCGCGCGCTAGTCGAAGTGGTTCTTCTCTTTGAAACCAAATTGCAATACAATGTCGTGATAATAAAATTATTTAACATATGCCATGTTGTAGAAAAAATATTTCTCTGACGAATGACGTTATAAGTATATTTTCCAAAAAATTGAAACACTAACATCCTTGATGACTCTTTAAAGGGACAGTCCGTATGTTATTATAGTAACATAGGTCAAAAGTTACCAAGCGTGTTATTTCATCGAGAAGTAATGAAAATTACCCTTTTAGTGCCAATCTCGTCAATATAGTAACCTTATTAAGATGTTAAATCGTGACTATGATCGAAAACTGGACAATGTTCCTCGGCTGGCGCGCGTCAATAGTTGATACGTAATTTTTTTTTAATTAATTTATATGAAGCAGACAGAGGGACAGATATTGGCTGGTACTGTTAAATGGAACATATATAACTGGTATACTTGTAATAAGAGCGCATCATCACGCATGAATCAGCTTCACATCGTGTATTAAGCCGCTAATCGAGTTTCATTGAAAGCAAGTTATTGTCAAATATTTGGCATTATGGGATACATATGCCAGTCGAGCGATAAAATTTAGACGTCAATCAGTGCAATTGATATTTTTGTAATTATCCCATCAAATAGAATTTTCATGAAAAACACGTAGTGTCCTTTTAATGCATAAAACATTGAGGATATACATGCAGATACGTTATTTCAGGGTACACATGCGCACATTAATGTTGTAAATTGTTTTCATCTGTGTTCTTGTACAAATCACCATTTGCAATTTCTATATTCATTTTACTATTATGCTGCGGAGATAACAACCCAAACGCAGGGTCAATATTTAGAGATCTGAAAATTGTTCATATCAATGTTCGTAGTCTTAGAGACAAACTTGATATTTTTGAAAGTGAACTTAGTGATTATGATGTTATTTGTATCTCAGAAAGTTGGTTGAATGACTCTGTCAAGAAATGCAAGGATTTCAATAACGCGATGTTATACATTTTGTTGCTGTTATACTTCGATAGAGGCACAGTTCGGACAGTGTTCTAATCTAAATACTTTTACTTGTTGTATTTTCAAAATGTGATTCTTTAACAGCCAACAATAAGTGGTCCAACAAGGGTTATTGTTCAAAATTCAAGTTCATTATATGAATTAATACCTAATTTAGCAGTTTAAGGCGAGTATACCAATATTCGGCTATGGTTGTGACAGTTTTGACCTTGGTACGGACAGGGTCGCCCGAATTTCGGACAGTTTGGTATCAGTCCTGCATGGAGACAAAACGGGTGACAGATAACTGCAGTGCGATATTTGTTTCCGCCTTTAACATAATTTTAGTCGTTTTTTAAAGTTACTGGTAAGCAGGATAATTACATCTATTAACATGCAGGTAAGAACGTGTTTGTGACACGTTTAGCCCTATTTATAAGCTCTGAACAATAAGAAGAGCTCACATTTAAAAATTTTGTATTCAAACTGATTTCACCTTAGCCATGGATCGGGTACAATATCATTTGATTACTACTTGCTTACGATTTAATACACATGCATCTGTTAAAAAACGTTTCAAAGCACCGTAAATCGTTCATTAAGTAAATTCATCAAGTGCTCAAGGAGTCTAAGCAGGCTGCCATTGAAATCATAATCATTCCCGCCTTCCTAAGTGATGCGCTTAATACTTTATCGTTTGTGGTTCAAATACATTTATCTTGTTGAACTGCTTCATTTATTAAATAAACTCATACACAATTAAAGAATTAAGACATTTCGAACAGAAAAACAATGAAAACATATGCAGGTAATTGTTCAAGTAATTACTCAGCTATAATTAAATGATTTACGGTTCTCTAAACTCGTTTAGAGATAAACCAAATCTCAAGGGGGGACAGGGAGGGTGTGCGTTAGCAACAGTGTTTTACATGTGTATTTATTCTTCCATTATTACTCTTTTCATATGTTATATAATACGATAATGCTTAGTAAAAACTACAGTGAAACACATTGAAGTTATTAATCCTAATAGTTATAGTGGGAGTTTTGTGATACACATTGTTTATTTGTAACACATTTAGATAACTTGGTATTCTTTGTTACAATGAGCTTAACAAAAGATAAGGCACAACACAAATATTTAATCAATCATTTCAACACAATACAGTGCCCTGTTGGCGGGTATGTCCATCAGTTTCCTCTTTTTAGTGTTGGTGAGTTGAGATTGTACCCTATTTTCAGCATACACAGTTACCCTTCCTTTGACCCGATCAGAAATAATATTGTAGAGTTCGCAACGCTAGCCTATACATCTTGGCAGATATTTTATAGGTAGCAAAACTTGTCTTACAACTTTAACAGCTTTCATAAGCCTGTTTTCTTTTGAGGGACTTGACATGTTTCTAATGAGGCTATTACCTGTCTGGCCGACTGGTCACCGGAGATACGGTCAGAATGCCGTCAATGTGCATATATGATGTCATACGCGCATCGAATATAATGGCGCAAAATCATTAGAGCAC
Organism: Gibbula magus; assembly: GCA_936450465.1. Classification (NCBI taxonomy): domain Eukaryota; kingdom Metazoa; phylum Mollusca; class Gastropoda; order Trochida; family Trochidae; genus Gibbula; species Gibbula magus. Next base: position 47,893,327 of record OW388300.1, on the reverse strand, counting down.
TGTATAATGCAAAGCAATTCTATTTTGTTGTTTTACTGTCCATTATGAAATTCCCGCGTAAAACCCCAAAATGTTCCCGCCTTTTTATTCAGTAGCCGGAAGTGTCCGAGCATTGGTCCATTTGTGTTCGAACGTTGGTCTACTTGTGTCCGAACCATGGTCAAACCTGTCCGAACGAAAGTCATTTTGACTTGTAATCAAAATCTCAATTCTAAACCCAAGAATAAATTTTAAATTACGAAAATACAAATGTTACCGACTACCTAATTGTTTCTTCATATAGTGCATATATTTGAAACAATATGATCGCTTCCTTCGTTCCCTGAATTGTCACAAAAATAATTCTCTTCACACAAATATTTCGTCGATTTCATTCCTGAAACCGTTATTGGTACCTCCATCTATTGTCAGAAAATGAACAGAAATATTTTGAAACCAATGGAGCGTTACAATTTGCTTTGTTTTTGAGTCAGCTGTAATTTCGAGCGACTTCGGGTGGTGTCCGAGCTTATAGTCAGTTTGCCCTTAACAACCCTTTAACATTGCACGATTGATTTTATATTGGAATTGTCAGTTATTCATTTCAAAACATATTTTAGCCTATAAAATACCCTAATGCTCCGCTCGATTGGGTAAAGAACAAATTTAAACTAAAACAAGCGGTTGAATATCGAAAAATGCTTCAAAAACTCCGCGATTATACTCCCTACAGATGCACAAATATCAATTCTATCGGAAATTTACAATGTCAAAAGTGTTTATTATGTTTTAAAAGAATCATCGACGAAAATCGCCAAATCGCCTAAGTAATCCATTGGTAATAACTCCTGTATATATGACGTCACATCGCTATGCTACACTGAGTGGCCACGGAAAACTGTTTCAAGAATGATTAATTAGCAGGCCAATTTTACTCACTATGAACCGAATAAGTGTCCCCGGTTCCATGGTGTAAATGATACACACTGTCCCCGTTTGATTGTGAAAAATTATACATACGCACTAATCAGAGTAAAATGGATTATCATGCTGAGTATGACCGTAAGATTGCATGCGCAATAACTTTTTAAGTACACACATATAGCCGTGATGTGTAAACAAAAGTAAAGCCAAATATCCCCGTTTCCATAGAGAATTACCTCATTGACACATGCCCCCGCTTTAGGTACATGTAAATGATACACACTGTCCCCGTTTACTTGTGAACACATACATGTACACATACGCAGTTATCGTAGTAAAATAGATTCTCACGCTGAGTATGACCGTCAGATTGCGAAAACACACATAAAGACTTGATTTGTATACAAAGGTAAAGCCAAATATCCCCGTTTCCATAGGGAAATACCTCATAGACATATTTCCCCGCTTCCATGGTACATGTAAATGATACATACTGTCCCCGTTTGCATGTGAAAACCAATTTTAAAGGCCAATTTTACTCACTATGAACCGCGATACCTTGCTAAGAAGGTGACGCTTCGAAATAATATTTAGTGTTGTGTTTATTGAAAGTATTGTCTATATGAATAAACGAATTAACATCGAACAAAACAGAGAGGTTTTATTATCTTTTATATTACATTATTATATTATAAGACCCAGTCACACTTACGTTAGTTAACGTAGTGATGCAGAACGTAGCTTAACGTAGTTAACTGTACTTTAAGCTTAGTAATCCGTAGTTAATCTTTGTTATCAGTATTCAAAACGTAGACATAGACGTGAGAAAATATCGCAGTTTGTGAATAAACTTTTAAACATGTTCAAAGTTTAGTTTGTTTTAACTACATTTAAACGTATAAACGTATTCAATTTGACGTAGTGAATTGAAAATTTTAACTTAGTTCATTGTAGTTCAACCAAGTAAAGAATGTACTTAATGTTATAGGGCAAGTTATTAGAAATGGTTCGGCAAAGATATAACCGCCCAGGACATAACTTGCAAAAGTGGCGTAAGTCGTTTAATCACCCTCACTGCGGTCATTTATATTGAAATGAACTACTTTGTTGGGTGGTTAACCTATACATAGTACTGAATGTATTACAACTTGTTGCTGAATAACTACTACTTACTAAACTCACGTGCAAAAGAAACGTCCCCATACAAAATACAAGATATTTCAATCGACAGGCGATAAATGCGACTGAAACAGCGTTACGTCATGTTTTCAGAACCCAACAATACCATATATGAATTTTCAAAACACTATCTATTCAAATCTCTGAGAAACACAAGTCTTAAGAAATGATCGATTTGGAATCTCCTTAACTAGACGAGATAGAAGCCTCGAAAAGCCAGTTTTGGCTTGTTTTGTGATATCCTATAGTAATGGCCAGGCCCGTTGCAAATTTTTTAAAAGTTGCATAAAGTTGGGACTGTAAGATACCCGAACTATTCAAGTGTGACAAATGTATCAGGGATGTAAAGTGATATTAGAAAACTCTTTTCGAGATTGATTGCTTTTGCTAGGATTGAAATATGAATAATGAACCGATTGTGTTGATGTTTTTTTAATCGAACGAGTTATCATTGTGCTTTAATTCTACAATGTATTTTAGGTGTAAAAAAGTGTGTTAACGTTTTGAAATTTGGACTTGATTGGACAGGGGGTAAACTTGGCGTTGCATCCCTTTTTTATACCCCCGCTACGAAGTAGCGCTCAGCGCGTCCGTCCGTCCGTCCGTCCGGAACACTTTTGGTTCCGCTCATAACTCAAATACTACTTGTTCAATTGTTATGAAACTTTATACATGTACACTTTATGGTCCCTAGATGTGCCTTTTCTATGTTTCACTCAGATTCCATGATTATTTTTTTAGATGTTCCACTTTTAAGCGTCTTTGTGTGCGCGTCTATGGTCACACTTTTGGTTCCGCTCATAACTCAAATACTACTTGTTCAAATGTTATGAAACTTTATGTATGTACACTTTATGGTCCCCACATGTGCCTTTTGTATGTTTCAGTCACATACCATCTTTATTATTGCAGATTTTTTTTCGGGTCATATTACACATATTCTTACAACTGCAGGTAGAATTTACTTAGAAGTACTTAGGTTCACCATGTTTTCCAACTAATTTTCCTTGATGTTGGTGTTCGTCTTGATGTGCCCTTTGCATGTTAAGTAATTTCAATGATTATGGACTTAACATTTCTGTCTAACCACCTACTACCGTATATTCCACTTATAATGAAGTTTGTAACTTTCCCTTTATACACTACTGGCTTAATGACAATCCTCGAAAGACATTTCAGTTATTTTGAAAAAGCTAACATAGTTTACAACCAGGAACTCTAGATCCTTATTTTCATTGACCTCATTATCAATTAACATATTTGCACTGACAATGGAAACCTAAGTTAGTGTACTTTCTTAGTTTCAATGATCACTTTGAGCAGCGGGGGTATATGAGTGAGCATTGTTATTTATAAGTATAGGTATATCGCATCGTAGTATTGAACCTAGGAAATGTGTGTTTTCAGCAATACAAGTTCCTTTGGTTTTGTACACTTACTAAACAATTATATTCAGAAACAATTCTTTCAGCAAACTCCAATGAATATTTGAAATATTCTCGTTCACTGACAGGATGTTTTATTCGATTCGATGACCAGGTTCAGCTGGCCACCTGTACATTCCAATTCCTCCCACAGAAAGACATACAGGCTGGGGTCTCGCGTTTGATTAGCGGGTCAGGCATCAAGTTGAGGTTATCCTGTACCATCTTTAGAAGTCGAGCGATTGAATGAGCAAATCATGTGCAAAGATGCTTCCTATTGACATATTTTCACAAATGTAAACTATGCAGAAGTTTCAAATTTTTAGCAATCTTGCGTTGTGCCTAGTGGCACGGACTACCTTGGGGCAATTTACACCTTGGAAAAAATTAGAAATTCATTAAAAGTATTCATCAGATTGATTGGCAGAGAGTAATTTAACGACAATTATAGTTGTTATTTGAACAACGTTTCCTCTTGTGTTGTTCTTGTTATTACGCATCCTCGATTATGATTGCTTAGAGAACAGTATTAAACCAAATGTCCCCAGTTCCATTGTGAAAATGATACATGTTGTTCCCGTTTGCCTGTGAAAATTTACACATACGCAATTCTCGTAGGAAAATGGATTGTCACTCTTAGTATCGCCGTCTGATTTCATTTAATTCTGATACTTGTTCACATTTGAAGTCTGGAATTGAATATCTGGGCCAAAATGTGTATATCAACTATGTGACATATGAATTGACAACAGTGCCGTATTGAAGATAGGTTTCAAAGTAATCGCTCAATTAGCGATTACTTTCAAACCTCTCTTGAATTCGATTGTTCAATGTAGCGCTAGGTAGCAAGGCGAGCAAACTTGGTGGAATTTTCACTGTGTCGTTCAAGAGAGAAGAAGCGCTAATTGAGCGCTACATTGAGCAATCAATGAGCGCTATGAAGCGCTTCATTTTGTTGAACCGTCGACTGTAGTGTTTTCTTGAAGTTTCAAATCTGTATGAAGTTTCCAGTTTGGAGTTTGAATGATCATGTTACAGTTTTGCACATGCTCTGAGTGTTTTTCACCTTCAATAGATGTTCATCATTTTAGTTACTTTAAAAAAAAATGTGTATGTGTTATTTCCCATTAGATGTTTAGATGTTCAGGTTTATAATTATACACATTGATAGAGTTGTCAACAGGGCAGTTTAAAATAATTTTAAAAAATCCAGTTTGCAGGTATTGAAGTTCATGGACATTTGCAAGATCTTTATGGCTTTTGATATCTATCTATTTTATTCTCAAATGTTATATCTCATTTCCCACTTGAGTAATACAATTTTCATTTTCTGATTTTCAATGTCAATGAGTTGTCAATGGCTTGACATAATGTTATAAAATGTTCACTTTCTGATTTTTACTTTCAATGAATTATCCATGGCTTGATATTAAAATTATATTAAATGACTCAAGTGATAACAAACCATTGTTATTTCTTAAATGTATTAAGGTATCCAGTTTGGTTTTCAAATTCATTTCGACAGTTTGTTACTCTTGATCTCAGCATTCAGCATATTCATAGTGGTTTAGATGCCCATGACTTAATATCGTACTAAGTCTCTCCAGTGATACCACATTTTGTGATTTCATAGTCAGTACAATAGTATGTGTTTTATTGTGTACCTTTCTTATAAAAGGGTGCCAATGTGCTACTTGTGTTATGTATAAAGGTTTACTTCATTTAAATATTGTTTTTGTTGTGAGATTTGTTTATTGTTGGAATACAATATCACTGTTTAGAAGCAAGCTGTAAGTATCGTGATACATATCCTATCGCCTCCCTTATATCGGGATCAGTATCATATCGCAACTTAGGTGAGCAATTTGTTTTAAAATATACCGTTGGGACTTTAATATTAGTGTTGTGATGAATCGTATCGCAGACTTAATGCCAATGCTATCACTAGTAATACGAACTTATAAGAATAGTTTCTTACATTTGAGTAATTCATAAAAACTATTCATCTCATTTACAGTCGGCAAAGCATAACTTAGCATTAACTAGTTGTTATATGAACAATGGTTTTCTTTCAAATCTCTGCTTGTGCTGTTCTTGTATGCGCATCCTCGATTATGGTTGCATAAAATAAACCGTACATAAATCTAGGAAATGTTTCCTTGTGTTTAATGTATTTGAATAAATTTCCAACAACCTTTAATGGAAATAAACATAATTTATCTTCCTTCTCAGCTGATCATCTTTTGAACTATAAGTATATGTAACTCTTAAATTGTATATTTGTCATCCAGTAGTATATACATCAACATTAGACTCAATGTGGACTAAAACATGTCTGCAGATTTACAGCTGATACACATATGATAAATAATAACAATACTGTTGACGTTCGTTTAGGGAACTGTGTTATACGAAATGTCCCCGGTCCCATGATGAAAATGACACATTTTGCCCCCGTTTGCATGTGTGAAACTAAACATGCACACATATCATAGGAGAATATATTCTCATTTGTAGGATGACAGTTTGACAGCAAAAGATACACATGAACGCATATTTCCTCAAGTTTAGGCCAAAGTGAAAACACTTATTCACACCCAATTTGTTTCCATAGAGACAATATCAATACTTATACCACTTGGGTCGGTTATGTCTATTGTTCTGAGAGGGGTTATTTCCAATAACCTTGATAACCGTCCTAGGGCAATTATTTGAATTAAAATAACATTTTTTTTCACTTGTAATGATCACTTTCTTTACATCTCATTCATTAAACGTACGTAAAAACAATATTCCCACGTGGTATAAGCCGTTTAATCACCCAAAATTGCGATAGTTATTAAGATTCACTCTGCTCGGGCTAACGCCCTCGCATAGTAAACCTAAATAACTACCTTGTTTGGGTGATTACCCTATACAAATTAGTGTCCCCGGTTCCATGGTGTAAATGATACACACTGTCCCCATTTGCTTGTGAAAATGTATACATACGCACTAATCGGAGTAAACTGGATTATCACGCTGGGTATGACCGTCAGATTGCAGTAACCTCTTACATACACACATATAGCCGTGATGTGTATACCAAATTAAAGGCAAATATCCCCGTTTCCATAGAGAAAACCCTCATAGACACATGTCCCCGCTTCCATGGTGTAAATGATACACACTGTCACCGTTTGCTTGTGAAAACTTACACATACGCATCGTAGTAAACAAAATTCTCGCGCTGAGTATGACCGTCAGATTGCAATAACCTCTTAAACACAAACATGTATCCTTGTTTTGTATAGAAAGGTGAACCCAAATGTCCCAGCATTCATAGAGAAATACCTGATAGACCCATGTCCTCGTCTGCATGTTGTAAATGATACACACTGTCCCCGTTTGCATGGTGTAAATGATACACACTGTCCCCGTTTGCATGGTGTAAATAATACACACTGTCCCCGTTTGCATGGTGTAAATGATACACACTGTCCCCGTTTGCATGTAGAAAAGCACATACACACAATCGGTGTGTGTCCCCGGTTCCTACATGAAAGTTCATACTCGTTCAAATGTATCCTGTAGAGCCAGTCAATGTTTAGAACTAACATACATGACAAGGCAAGTAAGCCATGCAAGTGGTACAGCTGTAGAGCAGCTAGAAAAAATGTCCCCGGTTACATGTGTTTTTTAAGTGTCCCCGTTTGCCACCTTTAACATCAATGTGTGTGTGTGTGTGTGTGTGTGTGTGTGTGTGTTTTATATAAATGTTTTGAAATAATAAAATATACAGACTTTCGTGTGGGTGAATCATGAGAAAAATGCAATGTTTATGTCAAATTTGTTAGTTAATGAATTTGTATTAGATGTAAGTTGGCCATATCTAAAATGTATAAGCATAACATGAACGTATTTACTGAGTATTGTGTTTGTATACATTCCAAGAACTGTTTGGTGTTTATGTAGAAATTAATTACCTGTCCTTAATGTGCTTATTCTAGCGCAGTTTGTATATATGCATGTCATGTCCAAAGATTGACGAGATATCGTTCCAAACAGAATCCAAACAAATTGACAATCAATATATGTTTGTACGATGAAGCTTTTATGAGGCTTTAGTAACTACATCAACACGTCATTGTAGAACAACTAACTCTACATATGTTAATATGATGCAGTCTTATCTCGCACTGAGCAGATGCCTCAACATTTGTTGCGTGCTATATTGGCTTTCAGCTGTCACAGTGAAGTAAGCTCGCCATAGTGGAATAAATTAGTATATATCCATTCAGCGACATATAGGATGAGGCGGTCCTGTGTTTACCGCTGTGTGAGCAACTTCTCTATTGACGTGCTGCTCTTCACTGGCTGTGTGTATAAAAGCGGTCCGCAGAACGACATCGCCAGTTCTTAAATGGAATAGCTGTAGTTGTACTTCGTATATGATTTCCTTTAGGATCGATTTGGATAATTCACATTTCTTTCTTTGGAATCGGAACTCTGTAAGTTAGAAACAAATTCCTTCTATAATGTTATACGTTAAATATTGTTGGGGAAATCTGTGTTGTTGATGTGTGTGTATTAATTAACTTTGTATTGAATTTGATATGTTGAAATGCTATAAGGTTGTTTATATTTGACGACAGCGTGTGATTGTGTAACTTGATGTATATGACTATGTAAACTACCTTAACACATACCTTTTTGTCATTTGAATTATCGTCAGTGAATATCTAATAACTAAAGAAAATATTGTGGGAAAGTTATAAGTTTTTTTTCTCCAATTTTAGATATTGTGTAAATAAATAGTTTTCTACATGAAATCGTGACACTCCTTCTATCGTGAACCGAATATATGCCTAGTAAAGAAAATTTATTTTTAAGAACCGATTCTTATTAATAGACGTTAAATACACATGTATTTGCAATGTACATGTATTCATTTTGATACACTAAACGCTAGAGGTGATGTGCTTTTGGAGTTTTACAAAACTTTCAAAATAATATCACGTCTGCTAGAATTATTTCAGGGGAAAAGCTGGCATCACCGTTGTGGTTATACATTGCGGTGAAACCTGCGTGCATCGGCTGAATAAAGCAAACCATGGTAACATTGCACCTTAATTCAGTGTTGCATTGCACCCAAACTCATGCATTTAGAAAATCACAGGTGGCCTAAAGGGTTGATATCAGGCAAACTGAAGTGATATAAAAGGGCGTTGGTTATATAGACGTGTAGTATGAGATTTGACATTGTCACGCTGTGATGGGGGGAGGGATTGTGGTGGAACTTTGTGCATTTTTTCGCAACTACGTCACAACGTTGCATTACAACATGGTGGTTGACTAGGTGAATTTACGTTCAACTACATAATGGAACGTTGTACTGCGTTAAACAACGGATAACTACGCCGGTCATTGCATTATCGACTAATTACGTTCTTCTACGTTTAACCACATTGATCTACATTAAAGAACGTTTATTAGTACGCTTACGTACCTTGAAGTACGTTTAAATACGTCAAAATACGTAACTAGGTTAAGCACGGTTATTTCGCCTTAAAGTGGTAGTGGTGGGCTCGATTCTTGACATCAGATGGTGAAATGTATCCATATCTACTGTGAGAAAATACATTAACGCTTCAGGATCTTCCAGTTATAATTCTTCCATCAGGGCATGGTATTGACTGTAGTGGCAAAACATAACATTTCTCTGTTCACTGTAGTTAGGTGCTGTATCATCTTTATCTGCCTTCCACTCATTGTCTCAGAATTGACAAATGAACAGAATAGATTATTTAATATACATTTTAAACTCATACCACGTGTCTCAGTCGTTTGTGACATCATGTACAGATAAATAAATGTACATAGTTCAGCGTAATTATACTTACTTAAGTGTAGTTAGACGTATAGAAACTTACTTTTACGTCAATGCGTCAATAACAAACCTACCAAAACGTAGTTTAAAAGTTTTTAGAATGTAGATAGCCGTAATAACACCTAGTCGTCTGTGCTGAAACGTTCTTCAATTTAAATGATACTAGTGTAGTTTACTGTAGTATATTGTAGTCAAACCTAGTATGACGTACTAGAATGCATTTAAACGTAGTAAAACGGACTTAAATACCTAGATACAAGTTGTAATACGTTTAAGTACATTCTTAACTAGGTTTAACTACAATGAAGTTAAAATTTTCAATTCACTACATCCAAGTTTCTAAAAACATAGTTCAAACAAGGTAAACTTTGAACATGTTTAAAAGTTAAATCACAAACTACGTTGTTCTTACGTCTATGTCTACGTTTTGCGGAATAAGGTTTACAAAGGTTAACTACGGATTACTAGGCTGCGTTCTGCATCACTACGTTAAATGACGTATGTGTGACTTGGGCGTAACAGAACGTTTTGTTGGTTGAAAGTAGGGTTGATCCTGTGTTACATAAACGACATACGTTGCTCCTGATAACATGGAAATGTCGCATTACAGCTGTCCTGCATTTTCAAGCTTTATGACGACCTTGAGTGATATTTATCAAATGTTCGAGGAAATATAAATTATTCGATTGTGCCATGCGTGAATTTAAGCCCGATGGGATGATGGCATGACATGGCGCCAGGCGTCCGTCCGTCTGTTTATCCATCGTCCATCCGTTGGTAAACTTTTCGCTGTTTGTTTTCTTCTCCTGAACCGCTGGTTCCAGGGAATATAAAATATGTGTACAGACTCGTTGTGCAATGGGGATTCTAAATTGTAGATTTGGCGACCTTGTGACCCCGAATTATGGTCACTGGGGTCACGACCTATTTTCGTCGTCTCTTCTCCAGTACGAAAAACCCTTGAAACATTTAATATTGTGAACAGACTAAGGGAACTACTCTTTTTTTAATATGAGTTCTAACATGTGCTTAAAGAAGTCGTTGTTAAGAAAGAGAAGTTGAGATTTGAAAACTAAGAATTGTGGGTCTAACTAAAATGCATGTAATATTTATTTTGTGAAACCATTTCTTTTTAACTTTTATCATATTTCATATCAGTAACTATTAATTCTTATTATTTAAAGCCTCATGAGCAGCAGACCCACTGACTTTTTTTTAAATCAAACAAGTATCGTCTTAATAATATGCTACACGAAATTAACAAACACAGTTCAGAAATATTTGTAGCATTTCATGTTGTTAACGTATATTGAAAACGTTGAACCCTTTGCCTTCAAGCTTTCGCTCCTCAAACGATGATGTCGTATTGGACATAGTAATGTTACTATTTCATATATATAAATAATGGAGATCCCGGGGTGCATACCCTGACAGCGTCCCCTCATAATTAAACACATTCTGTGTTAGTGGTTGGACCCGGCACAGATCAGCTAAATGTTTATTCTCTCTTCGATGAACATCGTATTCAAGATTTTTTAAAGGCAATACATCTTCTTGATAAATTATAACTTTAAAACTTTTCTCAATCTGCCTTACCTCAGATTAACTTTGTGATAATCTGCTGATGTTTTACGACCTTTGTGTCGTTACTTGTTTGTTTGTAAACTTCTCGCAATATGGCCCAAGCGACGCTTAACAATAACGCACTCAATCATTCATTTACGTGTTCGCCAATTTCCTGGTTGTTGAGCTCTATGCTTTCTAAATTTTGAAACTTGCTCTTGTATGCTTTCAATTAAATCTACTCGTAGAGTTTGTTTATACAAATGACGTTACCTTGTGATATTAATTGAATTGGAAGGAACAGCAGCTGTTGTTTACCGCATTGACGTAAATATCATGTTTCATGCAATGTAGTATGTACAAAACATGTTATTGTCACTGTATAATTATGAATATTCATAAAGTAGCATTTGATGAATATCACATTTGAACATGATATAGTGGACTCCATCAGATGATGATGTGATCAATGTATAGTGTGATATAATAATTTTTGTTTTAAATTTTCTATAATGTGACCTTTGACTAACATAAGTTTGATGGTTCCTATTTCTAAGATAAATAGATGCGTTCGTAAAATCTCTCTTCAAGCAGAAGTTCAATACATTGAACGAGGTGACTGATGGTTAATTGATTGGTTAAGTTTAAACAGATTGTTTGAACTTGATTAAGGGACAAGTGCATTTACAGGTGCATATATAAGTGCATTTACAAGTACAAGTCTGGCACAGGTTAAACTATATTTGAGATGTCTGTACTATTGATCATCATATCTGGAATTTGTTTTTAAAAATCTGAATAGATGTCAGCTTTACGTTGATAATACTGCTGTGTTCATGACACTTGACACTTTAGGGAAAAGAATCATTTGAGTGATTGAAATATGATTACGTCATTCTTTTCTTTAAGGGTTAAGTTCGGTTGCAGTTGACAATGTTAAGTAATTAGAATTTAGTTATCTGTGACGGATTCAAAGCCTAATACTATCATTTGATTGAAGTCATATATCAGGTAGCTATGCAATATATGATATATCTAATCAGGATCAAAATAAGACTTTTTAATGAAAATAAAAGTATTTCGATAGATGACTGCAGGATAATGCAGAATACAGTATATAACACTCTATTCCCCTCCAGTTATACACGATAAACGGATAAAATGATAAGGGAAAGAATATACAGTTCGAGATTCTGAGGAAATCGTGTAGGCGGAGATTTACATCCTCTTGTATAAACGATGTACACGTTTCTTATGTAATGAGCGATATAATACTGGGATTCATCAGTGAAATAAAATTTTCATCACTACAGTGAAGTTATCTAATATTTTCACCGTGACTAGTGACGATATGATATATAGACCGGTATCGATATGATATATCGTCACTGGCCAGTGGCCGGAACATATTTTTCCACTCACTTACGTAATGAAGTTTGTCAAATACCAGCTTTATTCCATGTCGTGACGTGGGTAAAAATAAAATTTCACTCGTGACTGAACCACTCGTACAATAACAACTTGACCACTCGATGAAATTTAAGAGATATGTTCTCTGCTGGTTGAAGTAGGTCATGTGACCAGTATACATTCTCATAAACACAAGATTGACAGATAAAAAGGATAAACTTCATAATCTGACGTTTACATAAAATAACCTGCGATACTACTTTATCACTGTATCATTGCGCAATTATGACACTGCTATCACATGCTCTTTTCTTGATCGAACTTCTTTAAAAACTTACAACGTGAAATCTAATTGAAGGTTGATTGAAAGTTTTATTAAAACAGCATGTTAGAACCAAAAATCAAATATCATATTTCTTGTAAACTACGTTTTGCGCATGGTGACACATAAGTGATGAGGAGTTATTGTGGGCGGAGCTTAGGGCCTGATCTAAGACAATACTAAACGTTTGTTTTATCATGCACTGTACATTTTTTGCAGAGATTTTTTATTTTCAAAAGTTTACTCACTGATTAGAATTCGCTTAAATTGCAAAGTTGGAATTTATAAGAAATAGATCCAATAATGTGTTTGTTCACTGGCTTATAAACTGTTTGAAAGTTCAAGTTACTCTGTAGTATAAATGCCGTCGACAAGCTCCGGAATTTATACCAGTTTAACCTGCACCTTTCAAACCGTTTATAAGCCAGTGAACAAACACATTATGAAATCTATTTCTTAATTAAACTTCGTGGCATTTGACAAACTCCATTAAGTATCATATGTGTCCACGATATGTTTTTAAATCAATAATTCGTATTCAGCCGGGGTTTAGAAAATACTTAAACGTCACTGGTATCGTATAAAATATATAGCTTCAACAATGACCAAAGCACATGGATTTATTTTGATGTACATTATCGGAAAACGATGTTCATTATTGAAAATCGATGTGTTCAAATGTGTGTGTGTCAAGGGGGTTTACTATTTCTAAGAGATTATATCTTGATGAAACCAAGGCAACCACAAAACTGAACCAAATAGATGTCACTTTAGGTTGTGTTTGCCAAGAGTTTTTGCAGTTCGCAATTGTCATATTCTGATGGAGCTGAAAGCGTGATTCTCGTGCATTGACTAATTGTCTGAAGGGCGGTGAATTAATTTCTTCATCATTGTCAGCAAGGGAGACAGAATACTCCCTACCACTCGCAATCTAACTTGAAAATGATTACTTGCTTTATATTGGTCGGTTCCTTAAAGGGACATTACATTTGTCATAAGAGTCACGTATGTCAAATGTTACCAATGATCTTATAATGGCACGCGTCAATTAGTCAAATGTAATTAGGAAAACGTATCAATATCAGATAAGAAAAAAACAAGATTTGAGCTGATAATGTTTAATAAGTCATAGGTCTCTCCTAAACATGTAAATGAAACTGGAAATGGACTTTTCGATTTCTTTTTAAATAAGTCACATAGAGGTGGGCTTTTGGATGAATATGCATCTTATGAGATGCTTTCAACTTATATCAGCACAGATTTTGGCACATATCAAAGCCAAATTAAAGTTTATTAAAATTACTGTCACTGTATTAACGATCACTATTGTAAGGCACGAGTTTGATGAAGATATAGATATATCAAGACAATGTTGTTGTTCTATTTCAACGATTACATTTGTACTCATTAAATACGAGTGTATGTAATTGAATGTACTTCTATATATACCTATAGCTATGTCTGACACTGAGGCAGTTGGTAATTACCATATAGACGTTGGTTGGTCGTGTTATTGATTACTGTCTGAGTATTGGTGCTATCTCCCTCTTTAAACTTGCCAAGGTGATTACATCTGGAGGGAGATGGCAATGGATAGTAATAGCAACACGACTTCAACATTGCCTCTCGAGACCTTGTAAAAGCATTGTTCAAAGTTCATGCATCTGATTGTGATTGTTGTAATTTGACATCAGTCACGACGACTGAATTAAAGATGTTTTTCTCTGTAAGTATTACCTAGACCAGAATATGAGATCATTATTGCTTGGGGCGCATACGCCCCAAGCAGTAATAAGGTGAATTTCTCCCTTTATACTGTCGGAATTTTCAAATAGAACCTTCAGCCAATGATATCCGTTGTCTTAGTATCTTTGAAATTCTATTGACCAATGACCAAAGCTGTAGCAAATTATGAACCACGTGACATGGTGGGTAATCCGAAATAATTGGCACAAACAAATGTGGATTTTGATTATCAATATTTGTCATATAGATAGAATTGTTCTTCAATGTTTCATTAGAATCAATGATAAACTTGTAATCTGCAATTCAAATCAATATCACAAGTAACACAGTGCTTTTCTATAAGTTAAGTACATTATTTGGCATTCCAGAATCGGAACAGTTAACAGTTTTACTGGTTATGATTGATTCGGAATCCGGCGCAACACCCGGCATACGCCGCCGAAAATGGCGAAACCGGCGTACGTCTAAGGCGTAATCCGAATGCTTCGGTTGAAATGACAGGCGAAGGTGGCGTATAATGGCTTACAAATGCTATCCATGCGACATTTAATAACTATATTTTCTTTGACTTTGTATTTGACAACTAGATACTTTGCCGAAGTGATTTATTTAAGAATAATACTGGTTCTTTAAAACAATGGCTAACACGCTAATAAAATGTCAATTCATGTTTGGAAGTAATTTTGTTTAAAGTTTTCTCATTTAAAGGACATGTTAATTTAAGCTAGTTTGAGGGATGATGACGTTTGTACGCCGATACACTTGTTAACTTATGTCTGGCTTCAGAACGGTGCATGTACTCCGGTCACTTGGTGAAAACATAGCCATGTCGACTTAGCGAAGGCAATGTAATAAAGTTGGTCTCCATAGATTAAAATCTAAAAATTAAAAGAATAATCGCCACACGGTAAATTGATATATTTGTTTGAGAGCTTTACATTGATATGATAACACACGGTTTTGAATAATTGTGTTGTGCGTTGGTTACTGTCTTGGAACTCCCGTTACATTTTGTCCTTAGGGTTAGAACAAGTCCGAATCCTATCGGTGATACTTTTTTTGGAATAATACATCCGATTAGGGTCTTTGTGATAATTGACTGTAAACATGTGATATTGCATTATTTATACAAAGCGTAGGATACAAAGGGTAATTCTAAGGAGAGAAAATAAATCATGAAAAATAATAAAAAGTTTTAAAACAATTAAAATGCCAGTCTATTAATTTCTAACAAATAACACTTGATCTAGACATTAAGACAAATATATATAACATTCAAATCCTATGTTAATAGTTAATTAGGCTCTAATTTGTTACAGAAAATTCTTCAAAATAAGATATATTGACATTTTATGATGTTTGGAGAGGACCATCGGACAACACCAATCAGGACTTCTTATGCAGACTTTCGAATTTTGTAAAATGGATATATTTACTTGTGCACTTTCATTGAGAATGAGTGAGTAAAACTTATCTCAGGTAATACATGTGTATGCAAGCTTACGTCACCTGTTAGATGTTACACGTGTAGGTCTTACGCCAACCTTTGTAATGTCAAAAATAACTCAAAATGTAACGATATAGTTATGCGAGGAACTCTTATTAATGACAATATGAAATTAAATTTGCATATGTTACTTGAAGTGAAATTATTAAGATACGGTTTCATACAGTTGTTGAAGGTTCCAATACAAAACTAGCTAAACCGAAATATAGAATAGAATATAGAATTACTCCTTCAGCTTTTCCTCACGCAATACCTACTTCCTTAATTGTATGTTCTTCCTCAACCCTTTCATCATACATTGTCGGACATCCATCCAGTCCATATCCAGCACCCATATTCACCTGGACTCACCTCCCACTAACAAATCACCGCCTCACGTTCCATACACTACATCTACCCAGGTGCCCCAAGCTTGCCTTTTCTTGTTTGTAGTACCATGGATGTTTATTTCTGCAATATCATATTCTGACTTATCAACAGCGGAATAAACGTGTTTACTTCAGTCATGTGTCTAAAGGACGACGATTATGCTTATGTTATTGCACTAATTAGTCTGACGAAAGCGACCTCTGGATGTTCGCAATTAACAAAGTCTAGACACGGCTTCATTGTATTCAGTGCTCTTCTGCACAACTAATGATTTCGTAGAAATATTCATACACTCGTATGAGTTTAACAGTTTATCTAGTGCAATCAATCGTTTCCTGACCGAAGACCTTTCATGGTGATGATTTCTTAGAGGAACGCGTAAAACTTCTATTGCATATACACATATTACATATTGAACATATCAAAATGAAACTATACAAGAGTAGCATTTAACATTAAAACATTCAAAGAAATTGGTGAGCGTGGTCAAGTGTAGGCTACATGTACATATGTGTAGAGAAGCGGCAATGGATCGATGGTATCTGCCTGTACACTCGGCCAGTTAATCGGAACATTGATTGGTATCTGTCTTGTTATATGCCCTGCATTTTAAATTTGTTCCGATCTTGTTTTCGCCAAAATACACCACTAAATTATTGATAAGTTGTTCATTACTTTCTGTCCTTTTATTCGAAACCCGCCCTGTACATATTTTCTTCAGTTGCAAGGCTAAATTTATGCTCTAACGGATATTACTAGAGAACATTTTTCACAGAGGTTCTTTATTTGCTCTGTTCACTCAGCAGTGTACAGGTAATTGAGTTCCTGAAACTTTCCAATAATATCAGTTAAATGCAACAGCTACACGTATCTCTTCTTTAGATCCCTTCTACAGTAACCCTTAAATAACATATATAAAATAAGAGTATTATGTGCAAAGTTGTTGCTAATTATATAAAACCAAATATACAAATGAAATTGAAAACCTGTACCATGTATATTTCTACACATGGTATACATAGAATACATATGTTTGAGGTGTATTAACAAATGTATGTAATGAACTATAATCCCTATACGTATACGGGAGATATGTTATGAATCTTCCCAGTGAACATAAGTGACATGTAATTATTAACATTTTCTATAGAAATTACCCAGTTTTCATTTCGTTTATTGACTGAATACGTGAAGACATTATATATATATATATATATATATATATATATATATATATATATATATATATATATATATATATATATATATATATATATATATATATATTCTTTATTCCTCCAAAGGAGAGTTACAACAATAGCAAAACATGAATGTACATTTACAACTTGTATTTACAAGTTAATATTGATAATATATTGAATGGATATTTTGATAAAACAAATTTTGAGACTTACTGAAAAGTATACAAGTTTGCAATAACAGTCTCAGCATAGAACTTAAGGTCATCTTATCATCTGCCTTTAGAGGTTTAATATTTCGAAAATAATATGCTAGTATTCACTTTTTATGCATTTAATGTTTGTTTATGAAGTTCCATTCACTAAAAATAATATATTCTCATAAACACTAGTAAGAAACATGAGAAATGAGTTGTATATCTTGTAACACAATGCAACCGTTGGATTTTCATTGTTCAATTAACGTTGGGAATTACATGAATGAATGTCTTAAATTGCCAGAAATCGAACATTTTGCAATTTCCATAATTCTATTATTTTGGAAAAGCGCAGTACGACATTGCTGCTTTAAAGGCGGTTTTGAGTTAGAAAGGCATAAGGTGATAATTGTCTCTGTTCGTTATGTTTCAGCTTCCTCCCAGCTGGTGTAACAGACTTTTAACTAAGAAACGGAACGATACCCAAAGCAGTAGTTATTCACCTTTGAAGCCTTACAAGAGTCCAAATGGATGTTAATTCGAGTAATCTGAGCACTGCTGACACTGATTGGGAAGCAGTGGACAAGGTCGCCTGGGATCTTCAGACATATTATCTGTGGGTGATCCTTACTTTGGGATTTCCAGGAAACTGTGCAACCATTGTGACTGTACTAAAGATGTCTCCAGCCAGATCATTAACAGTGTATATTGCTCTCTTGGCAGTCGTGGACAACCTTGCAATCTTGAATAAACTATTGATGTTTGTTCTACTGGATCATCGCGTCAACATAGGACACTTTGGTTGTAAATTCATGGGATACTTGGGTAATGTGCTGATAACGTTTGCGAACTGGTTGCTGGTCGCAATGTCTGTGGAGAGATTTGCTGCAGTGTGGTTTCCATTTAAGGTAGGGCAAATCTGGACGTTCAAAAAATCCTTGGTTGCTGTTATTCTATTAGCAGTTCCTTTCTGTGCGTTGTTTCTTCATCTGTTCTGGGTGATGGAGGTGGTTGAAGAGGATGGACAGATATTTTGTGACGCTCTTCCACAGTTCCAAGAGTTCATGAAGGTCTGGTTCTGGGTAAACATTGTGATATACGCTGTATTGCCTTGTGTGCTGCTGCTTGTCTTCAATCTGTTAATAGTAGGAGGGATTATAAGAGCAGGGAAAGTGCAGAAGTACCTAAACAGTTCAATGAGTTCAAATCATGGACCGGCTTGTGGGGACAGACACAGACAAATAACCATCATGCTTGTGACGGCGGCCGTGACATTGGTAGTGTTCACAACGCCACGCTGCGTAATGATGGTGTTGTCCTTCTATTGGACGCCACATTTACAAAGCATGGAAGGAGCCGTGAAATATCTCATTGACACGATAGCGTTCATTCTCTGCGACCTGACGCATGCTGTTAACTTTTATGTGTACTCTTTGAGTGCAAAGAAATTTCGTAATCAGTTTCTTGACTTAGTAATGTGTGGACGTCGACGGCGGAAAATGACGCCTAGTCACACCCAATATGTGTCAATGTCATCAAGGCCTTCAGTCCGGATTAAACTCTCTACACTTGACTGAATTGTAGATCGGCTTAAACTATCATGTGTTGTCCTATACAGAAGTGTTGCTGAAACTGTCATCACTTCAGTGACATAGTAGGTCGGCTGAAACTGTTTCCACCTTGGTGAAGTAGACCGGCTTATATTGTCATCAAGTCCAACGTCCATCTTCATAGGTTTACATCGTCCATTCCATGAACTTCCAATCGCTTCATAGCCTATTAGTGACACTAACAACACATTTTATCATCCGCAATATACAGACATTATGCAGCATCAGTTAAATAGTTATTCAGCCCCCAAAGCAAGGAATCGCCCATCTGTTAAAGCGTCTTGATAAAGGTAATGGGAATCTAACCCCGCCATACCGGATAGTGAGCGGAAGCTCTACCAATTCCTATCCGGTAGGCATGTAAGTTGACACCAGATTGTAATTAAGATGAGGACATTTTACATGACTTCAAGCATTTTCAAAAATGTCAACCAAGTTTTCCCTCTGTGAATGTTATTGTTGATTTTGTCCATTTGCTCAACTGGATGTTATATAGCAATATTGTAAAGAGTGTTTCACGTGATTAAATGTTGTTATTGAAATGTAATTTCGAGCATTTTTTACAATATGTATCCCATGAACAGGATACATTTATTGATATTAGCAGTACGCACAATTGAGTAATACTAACTGAGGTTATAGTCAACTAGTTTTGCAGATATTACAAAAGGCAAAACAAAACATACCAAACACAACATTTACACGAGATATTTCATTTAACACAATATATCAAAATCAATCTTGAAGCTTTAAAGTATTGAAAAGTGTTGAAACGCTGACGTTAGGCTTGTACGTTAACACTTGTGTCAAATAGTTTAACCGATATCTCATAAATAACGAGACGGACCTGGGTCATCATCCCGTGTGACACTTCGCACTTAACACATTTAAAGGGACAACTAAACTCAGTAAAAAAGTTAAGCACCCCCTTCTTTTTTTGATAGGGGTATGTTTCAGGGACCCATTATAGCAAAACACAGGGGAAAAACGAATTTCAGGAGCAAGTGTAATTAATTGTTTTATTCGTTGACATTTTGCCTGGAAAATGGTGAAAAACACAGACTCGTAAATGTATTGTCATTTCAAGTTTGACGGCTGAACATGATGAAGAAATCATACTGAATAACCCGTGCCATTGTCTTAGGAACGATTTAGTGTCAATATCGTGTGCTGCCACCGCGTGCCTGAAGTACTGCTGCCAGTCTTCTGGGCATACCCCTGACAAGGTTCTTTAATTCTTCCATGGGGATTTGCTGCCACTCATCGTGAAGTGCGGCCTCCAGTCGTCTTAGATTGTGTGGAGCAGGGTTCCTTCTCTGTAGACGTCGACCAATCATGTCCCAGACATGGTTGATGGGATTCATATCTGGAGACAATGCTGGCCAGGGGATACGAGAAACAGCATTGTTCTCCAGATGTTCAGTCACAGCTCGTGAACGGTGAGGCCGAGCATTATCATCCATGAACAGGGGTCGAGTTGCAAGTCTGTGATCATCAAAATGGTCAATCACAACTGGATCCAACACTTCTGCAATGAAGCGGGCGCCGGTAAGTGTGCCTTGTAGTGTCACCAAATCCAACTTGCAATCAAAAGAAAAGCAACCCCACACCATAACGGATCCTCCACCATATGGAACCCTTGGAAGAATGTTTCTTGGTGTGTATCGACTGTTCTTGACTCTCCAAACTCTGATTCGCCCGTCTACGGTATGGAGGAGGAAGCGACTTTCGTCTGACCAGTGGATACGTCTCCATGACCTCAGGTTCCAACGCTGCCGGTCACCACACCACATCCTACAATCCCGTTTATGACCATTAGTAAGGTTTGGACGTCTGATAACACGTCGAGACCTTAAACCTGCTGCTTTGAGGCGGTTCCTCACCGTCTGATTGCTGATACGTCTATAAGGTAGCCAGGCTTGTTTCAAGACGGTACTTGACGCAAACGGTTGACGTCGTTGATGGGTTCCTGTCCTCTTGCAATGTGGTAGCTCGGGGCCTTCCGGAACGTGGTCGATCGAGAACATGGTTAGTTTGGGCATGTTTCCTCACTAAACGACTGATGACCGAATAGTGGTAACCAGTTCTTCTCCCAATTTCCTTGTATGAGAAACCTGCTAACTGCTGTCCAATAATTTGCCATCTCGTAGCCTCGGACAATCTCCTTCGTGGCATTGTTCATGAATTTTGTGTATTGAACTGACATCGAAGCCGTAAAAGGCGTTTATTTAGCCATGGTAAGTCGAAAGGTGAAACTGCATTTTGCTGAAATCATGGGTTGCATGATATGCATGCCAATAGCTCCGTTCGTGAGAACCGTTCCATAACACAAACCACACCAGTTCCCATCCAGAATACCATATTTGGCCTGTCTATCGAATTGAATAACATGATCATAACATCCAAAATGGTATAAAACTTTTAATTTGGGGGTGCTTAACTTTTTTTACTGTGTATATATTAGACGATGTATGTGAGAATGAAATTCGAGGATCATTCAAATCAGTCAATTTGAAAGTATTGCTATTTGGATGATGATCAATGCAAAGATAAAGCCTATGAAGTGTGAAATGTGTAAGATGACTTGCCCCTTAAATGTGTAAAATACTACTTTTAGCAGTTTTGGTTATCAGAACTATATATGTAGAAAAGAGTAAACATCAAATGGGTTTGACTGGATCAATCTTCTTTAATACGATGAGCTCATTTCGACCAGTATATCAGTCTTTTTAAATACTTTCGTAATAGTTATCATCCAAAACTGGCTCACACCATACATATAGGAAATCAAGCTATCTACGTTGTAGGTATTGCTACAATATAATCGTCGTAGTGTACTTACACCATCAATGTATGCTACCACAGTGCTTTGATAACCCGAACCTTGGCATGATACGAGTTCGTGAGAACAATGGTATGAACAACGATATACTGATAACATCACAATACTGTGACATCACTATTTAAGAAGCCAAACGTCAGCTGAGTTTTGTGTCCGGATAAAAAGTTTGGGATGGTTTGGATGATAACCTCAACTCAACTTAATCATTGAAACTCATTGATTGATTGAAAACATATTTTATTCATTTAAGAAATGAATTGGGCACAAGTCGTGAAACTTATAGAAGCCCTCTCCAGGTAATCAACAATTATTTTACAAGGCTAGAATACATAACAAGAAAGAAAGAAATCTACAAGTGACGAAGTGGGTAAACATGTAATATACATTATTAAGGCAACACACAATTGGAAATGTTATTCTTATGACAAAATGCACTTTGAATATGGTAAATACGTACATTAGTATTAATTTATTATTTGAACCGTTGACTCTTTCCAATGAATTTATGAACATGGTGAAATATGTTTTCATTGACTGTTTGTGGAAGATTTGGGTTTCCATACAGGATTGTATTAATATCAAATTCTGCCTTTAAATTATAAAATCTTTGCTTTAATTCTAAACGAAGATCAGCATGTCTTGGACATCTCAAGAAGAAATGATAAACATCTTCAACTAAAGCACCACTACAGCTCATTGATTAAACATAGTTGTGTAACTGTTAACAACTTGTGTTGATATTATCCATTACGACACTAATGAGAGCTGTGTCCATGCACACACAGAAACAAAAGCTAGTGAAAGATTTACTGTTTATCGCCGCTTAAGCAAGATCACAGCCATTAGCGGTGTGAATTTAATTGATAGCCTAATCCTTAAGTTATTGCTTAATAATGCAAAGAAGAAAAGACACGAAGGTCGGAACAATCATCATTATGAAAGGTTAAATTCTATTATTTATCAAAAAGGTACATTGCCTTTCAGGAATCCAAAATACTATGCTCACGGAGCATTCGTGAACACGGACACTCAGAATACTCGCCGTGATCAGCGTGTAAAACCAGTCAGGCCGTCAATGTGTACCTGACAATGACGCCGTTTTACTTCAGAACTAAGGGTAATGTTGTCGTGATAGTTTGGGTATTAAAAGTTCCAGTATCGTGTATGTAGTTTTATGTTTCTAGTACTGGCATAATTCGCAAGTACACGGACACTGATCTTTATTCACAGTATAATACTCGTTTTTGATTGGCTAACGGCTCCTAACAGCTCCTAGCTAAGTGTAGGTGTCGCATTATGGGCAGATGACGTTATAGAATTACCCACGCGATGTACGGTGTTTTGAACAGTTCGATCAGCTGTTTACGAGTCTATTAATTACAGACTTATTTTCCCATTAGTTGCTGCTTTGTATGGAAACAAATCTTATTTTGCATCGCTTGCACACTCAATTAAACAAAGAATAATTCATTTGAAGGCGTTTAAAAGATTGTAGTAATACGTTCTACGACTTTTAACATTTCAGTTGAAACAGGTGACGCCAGTCTGTTTACATTTAGAGTCAATTCAAGCGATATCAGCTGATCATTCATCGGCAGTCAAAACCCAATAATTATAATAATTCTAATTTTTTGACATTACGGAAAGATAAAAACGTTGTATACTTCTCCCTCGGGTAATAAAGTCTCACGTACTATCCGCCTTTAGACTCGGGTAACACTGGTACAAAGATGGTACATGAAACCGTATTACCCTCGTGAGAAGCATACTACTTATAATATATCCTTTGGCATTATAATAAACATGATAACATGTTTAATCACCGCAGACAGTCCGGGATGACTGACGTAATATGAACTAGAAGCAGTTATAATCTTTATGGTGAAACATAAGGGGTGACATATTGTTCAAATGTGCACATATAACTTTTGCCTATCAACTAGTTCCAGTTTTACCTCCTCTATGACATCTTTGTATCGATGAACACAGATAAAATGTGTATTCAGACCTCGTGCAGTCATACTTTGCGACGTCACAATCAACCTAACAAACGGCCAGTCTTTAAGTTTGTATTCACTGTGGAAATCAATTGAACTGATATGTGATATGTGATATGTGTCTGCAGTGTGTTTGACAGCCACATGATAGATCACCAAGATACACCACGTCAGTATATATATATATATATATATATATATATATATATATATATATATATATATATATATATATATATATATATATATATATCATAATAGCGACTGAAGTTGTGTAGGTGTGTGTGTAACAAGCTGCAACCTCCCGTACTAAACGGCATTATTTTAGATTTTTGTTGAAGAAAAGAAATTGAAATATTGTTGATTTCGTTTTTGTTAAGGTTGTTAACATTGTTTTGTGCATCTATCGAAGTATAACAGTCTTATATAGTGTATTTATAAAATACAAAGTCATCTGAATATTACCGTAAATAATATAATGTGTAATAATCGTGTATGTTTAAAATAAACCCGCAAGGAAGGAATGTCTTCACAAACAATACCACGCCAAAAAAACTTCATCCTTGGTGAATGTATGACAATGCCAGGTCCAAATAAATAGAACAAAACCATCACCTCTACGTTTTATACAATTGGCAAAGTTAGCTTGCAGTTGCTCTGTATCAATATTTGTACCTATTTATATTGGGAAATGTTGCTTTATGCATGAAACATGTTTCAATTGTCTATGTATTTGAAAAAGAAATAAAATTATATTTTAAAAAAGACAAAAAACCTCTCCATGTATTGTCTTCACGACAATATTGCACTTTGTCAAACTGTCGTAAAAATATAATATATATGTACAACATGTCAAAAGTCACAAAAGTCATTATGTATAAAGAGAACATATGGTATGTTATAACACGATTATAATATCATATAATAATGAGTAACGAAAGTCCACAAAAAAAATACACACAGTTCTGTCGGAGATATTATGCAATGTAGACACAACAATTGCATTGGTACCTGGGTAAAAGATTTCTTGAACGATCCCAGGTAAAATATGTATATTACATGTATTAGGCACCGAGCGACTTATACCTCTTATTGTTTCTTAGCCCACAGTGTATCCTTGAAATTAAATGTTAATATCAAGATAATGCACACTGCTTTCTTGATAAATGTAAACCTTTCATGCATATGAAATAATTGTTTTAGTTAAAGGCGCTGAAGCACGTTTTTCTTCCTGAAAGAAGGAGCACTTACGAAAATGTAAATAAGTGTTACCAACATCTAAATAAACACTCCGGGATCAATAAAAAGAGTTCTAAAACGTAATGTATCTGCATGCGAATCTAATTCCTTTCAAGCGGCCATTTTGATGTGTTCACGTTGAAATGGCCGCTCAAAGGCAGTTCAAGTTTTCTGACTGATGTGGCGATGCCTAAACACTCGGGGTAGTCTGTTAATTGTAGCACCATAATGGAATGGTCAACACTCTTGCTGTCTGAACTCTCTCATAGTCGCATGATCACTACACATACATACATATCACACTGAGGAGTTCAACAAAATTTTCTTTGAATACAGAAAAACTTTTTTTTTTATTGATACGGCTTATCGGGTTGTGTAATGAGATGTTTCACCCTCTAACGTAGCAACATACTGTAAGAATTTCAATAATAAATGTCAAACTTTAGGAAATATAGTATACAACAAACGTGTTACAGTGCCGTTCAGCAACCGACAAGCTTGGTATGGAACTAACGGAGTTCACGTTCATATCCCAGCAACTTCGCTGCTGGTGCTACTAGCCGTTGCTAACTATGGATGAAGTAGCGGA
Source organism: Gibbula magus (assembly GCA_936450465.1). Lineage (NCBI taxonomy): Eukaryota > Metazoa > Mollusca > Gastropoda > Trochida > Trochidae > Gibbula > Gibbula magus. The sequence goes on along the minus strand of OW388300.1, from coordinate 47,867,362 downwards.
TATACCAGTGGTACCAGTCTTGATACTATATTGATGAAGAACTGTTGATTTCATAAGATCAATCACCACATTCATTAAGTAAAGGCGTATCTACCAATCAGACATCCAGACAGTTCCTAATTGTGACGAATTGATTTCAAAATAATTGAAGCAAAGCAAAGCTTAGGATAAATAACTGCACAAACATTGTGTTAGTAATGTATGGTATTTCAAACTCCATCCTATTCATCTTATTGCATATCAATAATGTGATCCTCGCATTTAATAGATAATAAATGGAAACATGATCAAAAGAGGTTCATTCACTTTTAAACTTTACCAATTTGCATTGTAGAATTGTAAATAGAAGAGATGTAGAAATATATAGAAAATAAACTGTAATGTGCTTGCAATATCTGCATGGTTATTTTAGAGCTATTATAATTCCGTTATATACCACTGATTTTCAAACACTGTATGTTTATTTCCATTCTACCATATCAACGATTTGATATTGAACTATATTCTGACGTGTTGAATCGGTAGTGATTTGTCATTCGATGCTTTGCAGGAAAACAACAGCCTGGCTTTAAGACATCACATATTTGGTTATCTCGAATAACGTATCTTGTTATAAGGCCTCGGAAACAACGTAAACAGTTTCCAAATGCTTTAAATGGAGCTCAGGCTACTCTGTACACAATAGCATTTTGGGATAATTTCTGCAATAATTTCAAGACTGTATTAATTATGTCGATAGGTTATATGGAAAAGTTTGAGGTAACATTATTCTCTATTCCGAATGTTTTCAGTGGGGTTTGAGACATTAATGAATTAATAAACGGTGAATCTTTTCTGTTTTTTAACAGCATTTTTACGTTGAGCCGTTTCGGGTCTTGTTTTTGTCGCTTTCAGATTTCATTCTTGTAAAATATCATTCATTTGGTGCCCTTTTAATCATATATAGAAATGGCCTAAGTTAAAAAAAAAGTTTCGTGCATGCAGACAATTTAGGGATTCCAGCATCCATACTCATTGCTTGGTTACAAATGTATTCAAGCGTGAGAGGAGGTATAAACAGAGCACTGCATGACCAAATGATACCGTCTCTGATTTATCACAGTAGCAACTCAGAATGACTATTTAGCAAATTTATGGTAGTATTTGACAATACGTAGCAAACATCGAAAGAAAATGAATAAATGAATCATTTCAATAAGAGGTAACACCAAAACAATCCTAAAAGCGTAAACAGATCCTGACTTACCCGCAGCAACCGTGAAGATTCTGCCAGTTGGAGTGAACATTAATAACTTTAAGTATTTACAGCATTTTCTCAAGAAAAAAAACAACATTTGAGAACTTTTCTTTTGTTCAAGTCAATTATTGTTGAAGACACTTCGTCGAAAAACTTTCACTGAGACAAAAAATAACGCTCGACGTCAGTTGGAAGTTTTAGAAGTGTTAGAACTCTTAGACGCAATCGAACATTTTCTGCGATTGCTACAGAGGTCCAATACATTCTTTCTTAGATCATCAGGATGCGTTCATTTTTTGTTATTCCTGTTAAACTATTCATCGTAAGTAACTATTTCACAGTGCCATAGAAAGAACTCCTCTTTCTTGTTTTCAGAAGAGAGAGTAATGTTAAACGAACATGTTTTTCATGGAAATAAGCTGGAATGCAGCGGTGTGAGTTGAGCTCATATTGAAATAGCATCGATTTCAAGAGTATTTCACTTGTACCGACTCCCCTCGCAAGTCATAGCTGGCGCCAGTTTCTATCGCCGGTTAATTAAAATATTTTCCTTAACGTTTATGTACTAGCGTAGTGTACTTAAAGACGCTGAAGCACGTTTTTTTGCAATTTTTTTTCAAATTTACCGTTTATTATTAAAGTTTGTACAATATATTGGTACGTTCATGGCTAAAATATCTCATTACACGACCAGATAAGCTATATCCATAGAAAACGGCTATCCGTATTCAAAGAAAATGGTGCTTCGTATAAAGCGACTTCAGTGTAAAATTATTCAGTGTGAGAGGTACATGTGTATTAATAGGCCTTATGAGGAGTGGATAGTTAATACAGCAAAATGGTTGACCATTCTATCATTGTATCATATCTAAAACATTTTACTGAGTGTTTAGGTATAGTTCAATCATTCAAATCACTTGAACTGCTTTCGAGCTGCCATGTTCATGTTTGGATGCTTGAAATAGTAACGGAGTAAACTAGGAGACAATTACGGCTATGCATTGTGTTGACAACTGCGAGCGTCATCTCTCGAATAATTGGATGTCTTTAAACAAATTCTATTGTTGCATTGCACTCAAACCAAAATGCATTTAAAAGTTCTATGAGTGAGATATGGAGGCACACAAGGTCCCGGGACTTTCGATGAAGGTTCATGAAACTAGTAAACCATATCTGTCTTATCCTGCTTCGTCAGCGTTTTTGTTTACGCAACCGAATCCTATTATAATTAGGGTAGCCGATACTAATACACTGATAAAACAGGATGTATCTGTCTCTCCTTAGTGCTAAACGACAACATCAAAGAAATCGAAACGATTTCTATGACAGTTTGTTTCAATACAAATGACATATGATTCTGATTTACCCTTCTGTCTGGCTTTCTTATAGCTAAGACTCCGATCATAAGATGAGGTACATTAAGAGTAAATTTATGAAAATGACCAAGTTTAGTCATTATCAACACACAGTATTGGTAAATAGTGGATTGTCAGGAAAGTTGTTTCTTAGATATATATAACATCGAGAATGAATAACACTGTTTACTAATAACTGTAAGGATATTATTTGCTCTGATAATTGACTTCTAGAGAGCAGTAGATGTATATTAGAAAATTAAATACAATATATTCTAATGAATGAACGTTTTATTTACAGTGATAGAAACGAATGTATGCTGTCATGTGGAAATAATTTAGAAATGCCGGTAACCGCACACATTGTATGAAAAAGTAGCGTGCATGGTATGCATAGAATATGGGATCAATGTCAGATACAAGGTGGACGTCTGTCCATTAGTGCAAGTAGCCCTAACTTGTATCTAACTCCAATTGCAACAAGAAAACCCTTTAAAAAGGTATGGTTGGAGGCATCTTTTTAAGGCTAGAAAATAGTATAAAAATAGAGCCATGGGCTCTGTAGCTCATCAGGATTTCATTGATTTAAATTAAATATTAAAGTTAAATATCTAAGTTATCTCAAGTAATGCATTTTGAACAAGCAAAATAATATTGGTTTTAGAGCATGACCCCATTTGGGGTCATTGGGTCACGAAATCTACAATTTAGAATCCCCATTAGCCAAGGAGTCTGCACACAACTTTTCAGCTCTCTAGACCTTTTGGAACTGGAGAAGAAGATGAAAATAGGTTTTTAAGGATGTGACCCCTGTGACCCCATTTGGGGTCATTGGGTCACGAAATCTACAATTTAGAATCCCCATTAGCCAAGGAGTCTGCACACAACTTTTCAGCTCTCTAGACCTTTTGGAACTGGAGAAGAAGATGAAAATAGGTTTTTAAGGATGTGACCCCTGTGACCCCATTTGGGGTCATGGGGTCACGAAATCTACAATTTAGAATCCCCATTGGCCAAGGAGTCTGCACGAAACTTTTCAGCTCTCTACACCTTTTGGAACTGGAGAAGAAGATGAAAATAGGTTTTTAAGGATGTGACCCCTGTGACCCCATTTGGGGTCATGGGGTCACGAAATCTACAATTTAGAATCCCCATTGGCCAAGGAGTCTGCACGAAACTTTTCAGCTCTCTACACCTTTTGGAACTGGAGAAGAAGATGAAAATAGGTTTTTAAACATGTGACCCCTGTGACCCGATTTGGGGTCATGGGGTCACGAAATCTACAATTTAGAATCCCCATTGGCCAAGGAGTCTGCAAACAACTTTTCAGCTTTCTAGACCTTTTGGAACTGGAGAAGAAGATGAAAATAGGTTTTTAAGGATGTGACCCCTGTGACCCCATTTGGGGTCATTGGGTCATGAAATCTACAATTTAGAATCCCCATTAGCCAAGGAGTCTGCACACAACTTTTCAGCTCTCTAGACCTGTTGGAACTGGAGAAGAAGATGAAAATAGGTTTTTAAACATGTGACCCCTGTGACCCCATTTGGAGTCATGGGGTCACGAAATCTACAATTTAGAATCCCCATTGGCCAAGGAGTCTGCAAACAACTTTTCAGCTTTCTAGACCTTTTGGAACTGGAGAAGAAGATGAAAATAGGTTTTTAAACATGTGACCCCTGTGACCCCATTTGGGGTCATGGGGTCACGAAATCTACAATTTAGAATCCCCATTGGCCAAGGAGTCTGCATACAACTTTTCAGCTCTCTAGACCTGTTGGAACTGGAGAAGAATATGAAAATAGGTTTTTAAACATGTGACCCCTGTGACCCAATTTGGGGTCATGGGGTCACGAAATCTACAATTTAGAATCCCCTTTGGCCAAGAAGTCTGCATACAACTTTTCAGCTCTCTAGACCTTTTGGAACTGGAGAAGAAGATGAAAATAGGTTTTTAAGGATGTGACCCCTGTGACCCCATTTGGGGTCACCGGGTCACGAAATCTACAATTTAGAATCCCCATTGGCCAAGGAGTCTGCACACAACTTTTCAGCTTTCTAGACCTTTTGGAACTGGAGAAGAAGATGAAAATAGGTTTTTAAACATGTGACCCCTGTGACCCCATTTGGAGTCATGGGGTCACGAAATCTACAATTAAGAATCCCCATTGGCCAAGGAGTCTGCAAACAACTTTTCAGCTTTCTAGACCTTTTGGAACTGGAGAAGAAGATGAAAATAGGTTTTTAAACATGTGACCCCTGTGACTCCATTTGGGGTCATGGGGTCACGAAATCTACAATTTAGAATCCCCATTGGCCAAGGAGTCTGCACACAACTTTTCAGCTCTCTAGACCTGTTGGAACTGGAGAAGAAGATGAAAATAGGTTTTTAAACATGTGACCCCTGTGACCCAATTTGGGGTCATGGGGTCACGAAATCTACAATTTAGAATCCCCATTGGCCAAGGAGTCTGCAAACAACTTTTCAGCTTTCTAGACCTTTTGGAACTGGAGAAGAAGATGAAAATAGGTTTTTAAGGATGTGACCCTTGTGACCCCATTTGGGGTCACCGGGTCACGAAATCTACAATTTAGAATCCCCATTGGCCAAGGAGTCTGCACACAACTTTTCAGCTTTCTAGACCTTTTGGAACTGGAGAAGAAGATGAAAATAGGTTTTTAAACATGTGACCCCTGTGACCCCATTTGGAGTCATGGGGTCACGAAATCTACAATTTAGAATCCCCATTGGCCAAGGAGTCTGCAAACAACTTTTCAGCTTTCTAGACCTTTTGGAACTGGAGAAGAAGATGAAAATAGGTTTTTAAACATGTGACCCCTGTGACCCCATTTGGGGTCATGGGGTCACGAAATCTACAATTTAGAATCCCCATTGGCCAAGGAGTCTGCATACAACTTTTCAGCTCTCTAGACCTGTTGGAACTGGAGAAGAATATGAAAATAGGTTTTTAAACATGTGACCCCTGTGACCCAATTTGGGGTCATGGGGTCACGAAATCTACAATTTAGAATCCCCTTTGGCCAAGAAGTCTGCATACAACTTTTCAGCTCTCTAGACCTTTTGGAACTGGAGAAGAAGATGAAAATAGGTTTTTAAGGATGTGACCCTTGTGACCCCATTTGGGGTCACCGGGTCACGAAATCTACAATTTAGAATCCCCATTGGCCAAGGAGTCTGCACACAACTTTTCAGCTTTCTAGACCTTTTGGAACTGGAGAAGAAGATGAAAATAGGTTTTTAAACATGTGACCCCTGTGACCCCATTTGGAGTCATGGGGTCACGAAATCTACAATTTAGAATCCCCATTGGCCAAGGAGTCTGCAAACAACTTTTCAGCTTTCTAGACCTTTTGGAACTGGAGAAGAAGATGAAAATAGGTTTTTAAACATGTGACCCCTGTGACTCCATTTGGGGTCATGGGGTCACGAAATCTACAATTTAGAATTCCCATTGGCCAAGGAGTCTGCACACAACTTTTCAGCTCTCTAGACCTGTTGGAACTGGAGAAGAAGATGAAAATAGGTTTTTAAACATGTGACCCCTGTGACCCAATTTGGGGTCATGGGGTCACGAAATCTACAATTTAGAACCCCCTTTGGCCAAGGAGTCTGCATACAACTTTTCAGCTCTCTAGACCTTTTGGAACTGGAGAAGAGGGCCTGATGAGCTAAAAATGACATGTTTGTCATTTGAACATATACCGGTAGCAAAATGGAGACTGCATTGTGACCATTTTGGGGATACAATATTTGATTACAAATCAAACAATTAGCTTTTTTAATTTAGATATCACAAATATAAGAATTGTACCTCGATCGTTCAAGTTGTGTGACATTGTTATATACTGTATTTACAAGTTACATACATTATTTCTTCGTAAATAAAATGCTAATTATATATAATCTACCATTTGAAAATAAAAGTGAATATTCAACTTCCTTCATATTATTTGTATGGGTGTATTATTAACCCATTGTTTTATACAATAGTTATGTTAGAACTTCATATGATAGAATTGTCGAACTCTACGAGGTGTATCGGTTTGGCAGGAATTTATAGAAATGTTGTTGTTCTTAATAGTTTTTTCAGAAATTAGAGACACAGAAAACAGAAGTCCATGTTCATCAGAAATGGTGGTATACACGGTCTTTCAGTGGCTCTGAGGTAGAGGTTACAACTTTGGGCATTGGGTATCCTCAAATATATTATCTTGCTCAAAGTGTATATATTCTTATATGTAAGTTATCGACAATAATAATGCTCTATAACTCATTAACCGGTTGTTTATTAATTTCCAAGGATTGCCTGGCAGACATATATTGTATGTTAATTGTTTAAAATCAAAACCAAACCTATAATATTGTGTGGTGCCAAAGTTAATCGATTCCAGAGATAGCCGGTGCTAGAATGATATTTTAGCTGTAAGCTTGTGTTAGGAGTGAGCAAATGGAATTTTAGTAATGTTATGACTGAGTGCGGTAAACGTGAATAATTATTGTATGTTGGTTATCACATAATGTTTCAAGTATCACAGGACAAAAAGTGGTGGCATTCGCTTGCCGAATCCTTCCTGATTCTTCGGATTCCACCTTTAGGTGTAAACTTTTAAGGATGGAAAATAGTACGTTTCACCGGCACAGCTATCCCTTAATGAAACGACTTGATGAATCTGGTCAACAACGTGGGCGAGTTGTGTTGGGCAATAATTTATAATCAGTTTCGAATTTATTGATGTGTGACTGTCCCTGGATATTGGTAATACAGATAGGTTTTAAGATTATTTAGACAACGTATATTTAAATGTAATGTTCAAGTAAATATCAGTTACATAATTCCATCTGACAAATTGAGACATTATCTCAAGTAAAATCGGTTTTTGATACAGAGTATTAATCCTTTAAATTATTAATACTTGTTTTTAACCCATTCTAGCTCATTTGCTTCCGGTAAAATTTGCCATGAAACACCAAATTCTCTTGCGACGTTAAGCTACGGCGAGGTCCCTAACAATTACAGACGACGAAATACGGGAAGTCGCAGTGAAACAGTGGTTGTTAGGCAAACGTGATATGTGCTCGTATCAATAATATTAACTCGTTTATTATCAATCATATGGGTAATACATTTTTATCATGTATCTGTGAGATTGTACCTATAATGGAGTTGAAGATGATATACACTTTTTGTGTGTATGCCTTAAGTATAATCGGATATGGATCATCTGGATTTTCTGACAACCACTCTTTTTATTTTTATAAAAAAATTGTATTTGGTATAGATCATGAACGTATTCTGAATAATCAAAGTATGTTATATATTACTTATCTCTCCGCACTGTGGAATATTCGTCGTTTGTTTAATTTTTTCAATTTTAACAAGAACCGTAAGCCAAAAACGGAATACACTTGCTTGAATGAACAGTCGAGCGAAGATGCAATTATCAACGGTATAAGGACAGATTTGAGCTTTCAAACATTTATGTGTTCTAACTAAACAATCATTTCACTTAAATATACATTTAAGTTAAATTAATCATTTCCTATAACTGGTGGAACCTGTACCTGACCATCCTCGGTTACCCATGGTTGTATATATGTTCCGTTACTCTCCACTATATATCACCCATGGGAAACTCTATCAGAGAAAACTGTACTCAAATTACCCGCCCTTGGTCGGCGTGACGAAGTCAGTAACCAAAGAAAATGCTCAATAGGATAAGACGGAAATGGTCAAGGGAGATAACTGGTGACGGATGGTTAACAAAATGACCTCGCGTGCTTTGCAACGAAGTGATATGAATTGTCATTGGTTTGCAGGTCCAAGCTGCGTAGCAGTTTGATTGGCTCACGCCGGCCAAGGGCGGGTAATTTGAGTACAGATTTTTTTCTGATAATATTTCCCATGGGTGATATAGTGGAGAGTAACGGAGCATATATAAAACCCTGGGTAACCGAGGATGGTACCTGACTAGCAATTACATAAAGTCGTTACTGTATACACATATATCGCAAGCAAAATGCAACGTTTGTGCTAAAACCCGAGAATTATACAGGAATGGACCGCTATTTAAACCATTGCACTACAAGACATAAAATAAAAATCAGAGTGTTACTAATAGCCTTTCAGTTTAACGTTTATGCAAAACGAAACAATTTAGGCAGTACTTGCCACATTGATCTAGAGGAATGGAGTTGGCGAGGACGTTTCTCGTCTTTCATTGGCATTCTAATATAAATCTTAGGCGGAGATATACAACTTCTTTATTCTGTAAATTTACATTTCGATATATATATTTACAAGTGGTGCATGGGGAAAATAATATACATTAGTTGCCAAACTCAGAAGACAGTGAACTATTGCTCTGCGTCTGTCAGACGCAACAACAATTAAGAAAGAATATCCCCCACACTGTTCTAAGCTCGGGAGAGCGTGCTCGGTATATCACATCTCCTTCCCCTGAGGCTGACCATGCTAACAGCCTGTCAGTGATGAAACGGGGGAAGCATTGATCCAAGCAATTGTTGTTGAAACTGAGCTTCTTTGAAGACAATTTATTTCACAAATGGTTTGTGATTTGTTAAGAATTTTTGTCATGTGATATCACATGTATTTCCAAATGGTTTGTGATGTAATGGAGAATGCATGAGGAGCTGTGGATTCGTTAAAAATAATCAACGAGTCCCGTAGGGGTGAGTTGATTATTTTTAACGAATCCCACTGCTCCGAATGCATTCTCAATCTTAATCCATGTATGACGTCACGAACCATGCATATGTGATCATTTTACATTTGAAACAATAGATTTCAATTATTGGACACCAAAATCAATTATTTTGCAAATTTCGGTGCTCATTCATCGGATATGGTACAAGTAGCTGCGACTCTCATGAAATGGATACTTCCACGCACGTGCAGCGCAAAACTTCCACGCGAAGCGATGTGATTGACAGCTAAAAATCTGCTTTTCATGCCTTCCCTGCATTACAAGTCTTGAATAGAACGCGGGATTCTTACTGACAAACAATCCTAAGGTTTCTAACAGCGTATTGTGGCCTAGTGGTTAGAAGCGCTGACTACCAAGCGAAGGGTTGCATGTTCGATTCCAGGTTGTGGATATTTCATTTCATCCAAATTTAAGTCTGAACTCACTGTCACCAGGTGTATTGATCTTTGAGACTCTAAATCTTCCTTCATGGACGTAACAAGATTCATTTCATGTAAAAGCAACTACTGGGTGACAACACTTGAGATTGACAAGTGACAATACTAGAATATATGTATATCCATATTGAATATATCACTGACGTCATTTACATATGACATGATTTGAAGCAGAATAATGAATGAAACACCCATTTAAATAGCCGTCTATCACACGAGTTACCTACAGAAACGAAGATATTGGTTGTGATGCAACAATATTTACATATTCCAGTTGCTCTCTTGTCAATCAACAACATATTCGGTCAGTTTCAGAAATGAATCATATATTCTGAAATAATTGCATATTACAAATGAATGGTAAATATAAGGGCAACATGTGTTTTATATGGCCAACTTTTCAAATGGTCTGAGTGCTCAAAGCGCTACTTACATATTATTACCATGAAGGAATTGTTCTTTCGATGCCACTTCTTCGCACAACTGTAAAGGTCCATACTTCCCATGGAACCCATTTAAACCGCTTAGAGACACAACACAGTATGAGACCCAGGTCACAAAGTTTGAGTGTCTCCATCAGGATTAGAACTAGAGCCTTTGGTTAATCACTCATTATTGAGGACTGCATATCTACAATTTATACTTTTTACAGCAAATTCTTCATATTTGTACTTTAAGACCTGTATAAACATGACGTTAAATCGTTTGCCTCCATAATGCGAGACAGAAATGCAAATGCATTACCATAAGTGTACTCCAGGCCTTTAGGGCATCGATAATGAATACTAGAAACTGAATCTGAAACATAAATATACAAAGAAGCATAGCACGATTTTACAATATTAAAAAAACAGGTGATCATGTGATGTAATTGTTTATCTGAATCAATGAACAGCATCGTTTCTGATAGATTCGTAGAGATTACTGCACGACAGGAAGTACGTAACGCAACGGACAGCAACATGGTCGTTGTATGATTCATTACCCACATGTACCATATATGTACCAATGTGATGCACTTGGTTATTGCAACACGTAAATATAAGAAACCACAATGTACAATGTTCTATCTGTCACCAATTTATACTTGTATATTATGAACAGGAGAGTAGAGTACAGAAGATATAGTATACATCATTGTAACAGCTGCATGGTAAGATGTGATCTAACACAGTTTCCTGTCCTAGATGTCAATGATCCTAGAACCAATATACTCCACATTCAGGAAATTGAATTTCTATATTTCTCATCATTGTAGTGCAGACGTCAAACAAGTCAATTCTGTGGAAGAACAATATACTGTGTAACAATCATATTTGCCATTTTCACTACAATAGGAAATGTAACATAAGGTATACATGTAGGATATGCTATAAAGGATAGAACTTATTATGTTAGAAAATGGCTTTTGTTTTGCAAATTGAAAAACCTGCCATTATTTATGAAATAATACATTAATAAAATTGACAACAGTTGACTGTGACTGTGAGGTAAAACACCCGTAAGTGTATCAATCTATTTGACCAGTACATTCGCCTTTAATGTGACATCTATATGTGAAGATTTGGAGATGTGAATGTTTCCTCTCGTGAACCCAAATAGACATTACTGTGAAAAATGTAACAAGCACAACAAATTGAAAAGAAACAAGATTCACATGAAGCGTTATTTGCACAAGCTGAATGAGTAACCTTCAAGCTGTTACTCTTATCCTTTTTTTAATCCTTCAGGTATCAGTTAGATATAAAAGATACATGTTTCGCCTTAAAAACCTTCATGCAACCTTTTGACTTTAGTGGTAAAAAGTATTCCAATCACACTCACACCCTGCCCTTCTGCATAACCAAAGGAGACGAATATAGAGGGTCATTGCGCTATTAACTGTGTTTGAGGAATATACAGGTAGGTCATTTAGACACCGAAGTAGAGCGCATTACACACAGCATGATCTGTTGAATATAGCCTCTTTATTGTTTAAAGCAATAGATTTTGGAGTGTATGCTTACGGCCTCATAGAATAGAGTAAGTTTGTATACCCATACGTTATGATTTCCTCACCTGATGATTTTATATGACACATTGTAACATGAGGGATCACACTATCTGTGATAGCATACATTCTTTGTGAGTTCGAATTCCATACAAAAGGACAAAGGGACAAAAACGTACAAGCATGTACATATATACTATTGCCTATAGTGTGATCCCAAATATAACGATGTTACATAAGTTCTCTTTCTAAATGCCATGTTTTTCTGAAAATATATATGGGTCATGTATTCTGATAACATAAACCGAGAGGCAAACGAAAAAATACCAAATTTTCAACAGTCACACACAAAAAACTTCTGCCATATAAAATTGATTTTTATGTCTGTGGTGAGAACATATATCGTATTCATTCATGAGAGTATGATACTTAATATATTATATCTGTTCAAACACCATGGGAGGGAGAAAGTGCTGTTTCAAAGAGGTTTCCTGGACATAATATTGCTATTGAAGATACTATTTTGTGAAATATGGAAATTATGTTATCAACATAAAACATCTTCCTGTAGTTCAATTTGTTGACGCATCATTACTTTGGGTCCCTTTTTGACTTTTCTATCCTGTCTACATAAGGGGAGTCGAATAAGACGATTTCTTAAAACGTCTGTTTCTCAGAAATATGAACAAAATAATGATTTGAATAATCATGAGTAGAGTTGGCTTCTGAATAAATTATGTAACTCTTTTTGAGTCGTATCTATCGCTCGTGGATTGAACTAGCTTGTATTTGGTATGGTATATTTTATTTTTACTCACGGGTGTATGACGTCACAAAGTTGATGACGTAATAATGCTATGACGCCATAATGCTGATGACGTCACAATGCTATGACCTCACTGAGATCACTGCTTAAGAAGTTCAATGGCAGTTTTGTGTTCATTCCATTGCTAATAATTGTTGAAGAATAATTTTGAATGATAAATAAAATCTCACCCTCGTGTTTTCTGATATCAAATATATCAACACTCGTTGATTAAAATAAAATCGGCAAGCCTCGGGAATATGTAACTTTAATCAACTCGTGTTGATATATTTGATATCAGAAGACACTTGGGTGATATTCTCTATGTGTTCCTTTAAATGACAATAGTGACACTGTATGAAATATCAAAAACTGGTAATTTGCAAAAGCAACACGAAGCCCCGTTGTAGACAATTAAAGCTTGCTGCGGAATTGATTGTGATCAAGGAAATACCCCGTTCGCTTGATTACACCTTGGAGCATGATCTGTGTGGTAATTGAATTAAAGTGCAATGGAACTAATGACGTGTCCGCTCGCGTCAGCTGTTTATAACGTTAATGGTGCAATGATGTCATATGCACGAATCTTAATGTTGCAAAAAGATATTGAAGCTGGTGGTGTGTGGCGTTGTGCCGTCTAATCTTGGAACTTGAGTGAGGATGAATCCATTCAAGTTGAATGTTTTTCTAATAATGGGTTTTGGCATTGAACCATAATTACGTTCCTTATTTAACATATATGTATTAAAGTAAATCGTATAAGAACACCATGAAAAGACATGACATCTAATAGATAAGAGATTAATGTTTATAATTTGTGTAACCATGTTTAAGCTACATCATCATAAATCTATACTTCAAGAGATATGTCAACAAAGATTTGACGACTAACAAGTGACCAATAACTAAAAAAATATGTTTATCATAATGTCAATAAAACCAAATTTTAAAAACACAACCTGTCTGAATCAAAAAACTTAAGTTACACTTAAAAGATGGTTAATACTTTGTTAAACTCATTTTCAAACAACGATATGTTCATTCATTTCAAGAATTTAGTAGTACACAAATAAAGTTATGGTCATGAGAAATGTTTTAGTTGCATTCTTGTTGATTCTATGTTTTAAGTCAGTAGAATAAATCATTGATATTATTGTGTGCAATTGCAGTTGTGAATATGTTTTGATATAACAATACAGATTTATAGAACGATTTAGTATGCATGTGTAAATTCTTATTTCAGGCATGATGGAGTAAAACAATATCTGTGTAACTTATATAATCGTTTACAGGATGAACATGGATGAAAAATCCAGGATATGAGAAGGATGTGATTAATAGTTATAACTGTTACCCTCTGAAGTAATGGATAATGAACAAATCAACAACGCTCGTGTTAGGATATACACGTTTGTATCGCCTACCGTTGTGCAGATGTTTAGGATACAGCTGAAACGTATAAATAGAATACATTGTCGAAATCTACCAGCTTAAACTAACACTTCGACTTAAAAAGTGTTTCGGTAAGGTTTTACTAATCCCTGTTCTTTCACATCACTTTGAGAGAAACTAATGAAACGGGGTTGCTTAGTCACGTATACTGAAAAATGTCATAGCCTGACGTTAGTATCGCCGTTGAACATTGGTAAGTACATCGTTGACAAACAAAATTACTACTTATAATGTCAGGAAAGTCTATGCCCAGAAGGCAATAACATACGAACAAGCACACATCAAAGCAAGTATGATAAAAACTTGAATCAACATTGACAGACGTTGTAACACTGGTTGTGGACAAATCATTATCTAAAATAAAGAAGATATATCATAGATTAATATGTAACACTGAATGAAGAAACCCGGCGGACCCCTAGCCACGTGGGCATGTAGGGGTGATACGTTTGCCATGAACCCCGCGAACCCCTAGCCACGTGAGTCATGTAGGGGTGATACGTTTCCCATGAACCCCGCGGACCGCTAGCCACGTGAGTCATGTAGGGGTGACAGGTTTGCCATGAACCCCGCGGACCCCTAGCCACGTGGGTCATGTAGGGGTGATACGTTTGCCATGAACCCCGCGGACCCCTAGCCACGTGGGTCATGTAGGGATGATACGTTTGCCATGAACCCCTAGCCACGTTGGTCATGTAGGGGTGATACGTTTTCCATGAACCCCGCGGATCCCTAGCCACGTGAGACATGTAGGGATGATACGTTTGCCATGAACCCCTAGCCACGTGGGTCATGTAGGGGTGATACGTTTGCCATGAACCCTGCGGACCCCTAGCCACGTGAGTCATTTAGGGGTGATAGGTTTGCCATGAACCCCTAGCCACGTGGGTCATGTAGGGGTGATACGTTTGCCATGAACCCCTAGCCACGTGGGTCATGTAGGAGTGCTACGTTTGCCATGAACCCCTAGTCACGTGGGTCATGTTGGAGTGATACGTTTGCCATGAACCCCTAGCCACGTGAGTCATGTAGAGATGATACGTTTGCCATGAATCCCTAGCCACTTGGGTCATGTAGGGGTGATACGTTTTCAATGACACCTAGCCACGTGGGTCATGTAGGGTGATACGTTTGCCATGAACCCTGCGGACCCCTAGCCACGTGAGTCATGTAGGGTTATGATACGTTTGCAATCGTGGGGTTCAATACTTATATAAAATATGTTCTGCTGACTGCAGGGATCACAAGTTTATTTGTGATTATTTCAACTTTTCACATTTCAGGGGAAAGTATTTGTTATTTTATGAAAAACACTCCTCACAATGACAGACCTATATGTATCTGTATAAACCAAGCAAGACGCTTACCTCTGCTGATTGAAAATCAATAATAATCACATTCTTACATTATGGAAATTGTAGTAATTTGTATCACATTTGTCAGAATAAAATTACCGAGACAACTTGACTCAACATGCATTAATTATAGGTCGACATATGTCAGATATCAAGACAACGTCTGATTGTAATCTAATCATGAAGTAAGCATAAGAGATGTAAGCGTTGATGTGAAGATATGAAGTAACACGATTATGGTGTGTGTTCCTTTTTTTAAACATGTAATTGATACTCCAGATATGTCAAGAGTTCATGAAGTTATATTTTCAGTGAATGACTGCGGATAATATACTGACGTTCCAAAGAAACGTCCCACTTTAAAAAAAACTGGTAATTGCCATGCGAGTCGTCCTTTTGGATCACACCTATATTTACACTAGTTATTGATTATTCGTTGCGTGGTTTGATCAACTCTTTGTACCATTGTATAAAATAAATATGAACTCATATATTCTACTTATTCTAAAACTGTATAACATTTTGCGTTTCTTTCACAAGCCTTCAAATTGAATGAGAAGTTTCTTTTGAAAATTTCAGTTACATTAGTTTACAACTTCTCGGTATTAATGTTTATGCGCAGAAAGAAAGAACAATAGCAGAATGAAACAATCAATCAATGGTATTATATTATATGTGAATATGTGAATATGAATTTAGATTCATAAAGTGAGAAAAGGTGGATATTTATATGGATAGTTGAAATTAATTAAGCGCTCGAATCAATAGGGATTGTTAATATCCGTATATGGGACATTTGTCAAGCACCATATTTCTATGTTGGTAGCGAGGTAGGATTATTTGGAAATTAACACCCCTTTTACGAGTAATTCTTTAACAACTTAAACAAACCAGTCGTTTCAGTTTGACAACTGTGAAACAATATTTTAAGAGTTTGTTAAGTGCTTTATTTGTCAAGTCTCTATGAATGTTCGCACTACAGACAGGCATCAGGCTCCGTTGTCCCGACAAACCTTATAAAACAACACAAGAACGCGTTTATATCAAATTATGTTGGAAACGTGTATTAGTTGTATATTACGAAAATTGCCCAAATATCAATATCATTTACGTTATGTACAACTTCAATGTTGAAGTGCAGAAACACGTTCATGTTAAAAGCAATATGTTTTTGTATTCAACAATAGATATTTATAAGTTCAACATAAAGTTTCAAGTAAGATAGATAACCTATCACCGAAGTAAGTATAAAGTCAACCCGGAAGATGCTCACTAATGTATCCCCCAGGACACGACTAACGGGAAGTGTCAGATCATGTCCAAATCAGTTTGTGATGTTTGTACAGGCTTCACGTTACATTAACACAGTCACAGATCCTGGCTATCAGGTGGCAGCTCCTTAACACCTTTCATGGCACTACAACATAGCTTCTGAGCTTAACATATCACTTTGCATCTCTATTGGTAAACTGTCTATCGAAAACTGTAGAATTCAAGTGATTGTTCTTTTAAGTGTTTCCATAAAGTGCGAGTTCATTTTGACAGATGCTGGTCGATATCGCAATACGAGAAGAAGAAAGAGAAGAAGAGGAAGAAGAAGAAGAAGGTGAAGAAGAAGGGGAAGAAGAATGCATTTATTTTATTAACGTGTCACATGCTGCATTGTACAGTAAAAGATCAGTTGGTATGAAAGCATATAGACCCCTTTTCGCGCGCTCATTTAAATACGACCTTGACCTCATTAGCATAACAGCTGATCGAGGTGGAGGCAAAACATGGCGGCGAGCGAAGCGGCAACTCGTAAGCATTTTGTTACAAATGAGCGGTAATATCAACGGCTGATAAGTTTCTAATACAAGTGAATGATATCCTGTGTGATTATAGAATAATAAAAACTTGAGGTTGTAGGCTGTCAATCAGTAGAATCCTTTGCAATCAGATTTTCAGTCTGCAAAACAACGTAAACATTGAAATTGTCATGGTTGACTTTGAGTGGTCCAACTGTCCGGAGAGAGATTAAGCGCCACACATTTTCACAGAGATAGTTATGGAGATGATAGTCCAGATGCATAAAAATGATAATTCAGAGTATCAGTTTACTTTACAACGTTATGTTCTGCAGACTTTAGATCGTTCTAGGTCGAATATTTGGCCAGGGGCGTGATGTGCAATTTCGTCACTATTTCACATTGTTGTTTTTATTTAACCTTAATAACGCTAGTTTCCTAATTTTACTGTACATAAATGTATAATTCCTTAATTTCACTTAAATATATATACTATATTTACTGCAATAAAATATATCATTGACTTGTTGAATTACAGTTGTTTAATTTTTCACATCACGTTTGCAAACATGAGAATTTTGTATATAAAATACAATAAATCCAGGGAAAATAGTGTTTAGGGTACTAAAAACAACTGCAGCAATTTATGAGGGCTGAAAGCATCCAAGAGACAAAATAAAAATACACACCAGCAGAATAAAATCCCATTTTGCCAGCAATCCATGAAATCATAACAACTAAAAAGGTTAGATTTAATCTGAATTAGTCACTGTCAAACCATTCATAAATTTAAAAACACAATTTAATACCTCCTAAGCAAAGCTTCACCATTCATATACATAATAATATATATATAAGTAAATGTGTTATATTTAGTAAGTTAACTGTTGTATTCTACCTATCTGTGAATAAAAGGGATATATCAAATTAATAAGAGAGATTTTGTGTTTGATTTGTACATGTTAGCTATCAAAGCCATGTCAATTAATCAATCAAGGCATGAGGGCCAGCAAGGCTGATACATGTGTGTATAAGCCCAGAATAAAGTAATATACAATCAGTTATTTAATAATGAATATGAAAGTAATATGGTATTATTGCTGTAGGAATGAATCTCTTAGATTATTGCATTTTTTTAATGTTTATTCATGTTGTTTTGCAGAACTTATTGATTGTCTTTTGGCATATCAAATTTATGAACAGTGGGAAGTTTGAGTAACATTTGTATTGTAAGTACAAGCATCCTAAAGTTTGATAACATTTACCTACCATAATAAAATGAAAATGATTTTAAAAAAGATTTTTAGGCATACAATACATAATCTATTTGCTCTGGGTTGGCATTTATAAAAAGTCTGAAAAATATACCCAAAGTGTTTATTTATTTGTTTTCTGAACATAAATTTAAATGGTTCACAAAACTGGTTGAAACAATCAACAGAAAGCCAGAATAGGAAATTAACAAATTATGGTAGATGCATTCATCAAATACAGATGTAAAGGTACACACTCACAGGATCACTTTGGGCATGATTTTGGGGATATTTACCCATTTATTATATCAACATATTCCGTAAAAAACACTTCTCTGAAAATAAATAAAATAACAAACAAACCCATATGGTTAATTAGACAGTTATTAAACTATTATCTTTATTATTTTAAAATCTCATTTTCTCCAGGGTGATCCCTGTAATACCTTAGACTCTCTAATCATGGATATCTTAAAGTCATTGCATTGTGTATGTGTATGAATGGTTATGGTTTGGACAACATCTGGATTGTCAATTGACATGAGCATATTTATAAATACAGGGGTTTGAATTTGTGAATTACATTTAAATTTAAACATTAACCTTGAAACATGGAATAAAATTTACTTTCAATCTGGGTTGGTTAATATATAAGATGTGAAAAACATGTCCAAAGTGAGTATTTGTTTTGGTTGTTTAGCTAACACTTCAAAGGGCTCCCTACATACAAAACTGTTTGTCAACAATTTGTTAATTACAGAAAATGAAACTATATTCATTCATCAAATATATGGATCAATATATGGATCACCTTTGGCATGAATTTAATATACCCATAGATATTTACCCATTGTTATATCTTAATATTCTATTGAAACACTTGCATGGGAAGATATTAAACATGTGTCAATTAGACAGTTATTTAAAAACAATATTATTTTAAAATGTCCCTCATTATTTTCACTGAAAATCTCACCATGTAAGGCAAACTGGGGATTTCTCTCACAGCCTTCTCCATAGTCTAACACTAACAAATTATGTATACTTTAAATATCACCATTTCATTAAATATTTAAAAAGGGACATGGAAAATGGGGTTTTGTTGAGGTTCCTTTTCTTTTCAGAGTGTAAGTGTTAGTCTATTTTCTCCAGGGTGATACCTTTAACACTCATTGGTTATTATCACTTGGTACCTCAATATCCGAGGCTTTGTTAATGCCATATGAGAAAATGTTTACCATTGGAATAGTTACTATTTATTAAATTTTATTGCTTTAAGTAAACATTGAATAGGAGATGGTATAACTTAAATGTGTATTACCTTTCATTAATTATTATCTATCTCCTGGCATGTATTTTCTTTTCACCTTTCCCCTAAATATTCATAGTTTTTAAAAAAAATAATGAGTTGGCCTCAAAATTGCCTTAAACTTAGTAAAATTAGAATGGTATTAACCTTATTATGCACTGCCTTTAATTAATTGAAATCTGACTTCTTAATTTTGTGTTTAATTTAGTATTTTCCTTTCACATTTCACCTAAATATTCATAGCTTTTTAATTATGATTTGGCTATTTCTCAGTGTAACCAAATATGTCATGTGACAATATTTAAAATCAATGTTGTTGATGAAATACAATTTGGTAAAGTGAGAACTACAGCAGTAACTATCAGTCGTTGATTTTGAGTTTTTGTTGAAAAAACACAGTGATTTTTTTTTTATAAATGACAGCATTGCTAGACCACCGATCTACTTGTAAAATTAACATATTGAACTCAGTCTAGTAGGAATCTACCCTGATCATGGGGCCGATACCAGTTCGATTTTATGTTCAAAATATATAACTTCATGCCAGAAGATTGTGTATTAACATGGATAATTTATATTTCATTAAAAAGGACAGAATTATACAAGCTGCACATTTATTCTTCATGTCAAACGATGTTTCAATGTTTGTAAACAAGACACGAGGGTCGCGTCACATGCCAATCCACAACTCGTCTAAATATTAGTTTACAAACTAGTCGGGTGAAAATGGAAACATGGTTTATTTACGAACAAAAGTAAAAAATAATGCCATTTACATGGCTGATTTACTTTAAAATATTTAAAAACTACGCGCTGCAAATGTTGAAGCGAGTGGAGGCAGGCTATGGAGCTTCCGGTCTTTCTGCCTCCACTGAATATTCATGAGCTAGACGTCGCGTGACGTTTCCCGCGAAAAGGGGTCTATTGATAACAGCATCCGGTCATGTGGCCTATAATACACGGTATTACTTCGCATCAACATGTACACACAATCGCACAGGCATGCATACACATGAGCACACATCCACCAATACGTATACACATCTTCATTTCAGTCTGATATATAAAACACACGGATGATGGTAGCTAATAGTCTTATTAGAGCAACACAAGGAAGAGATTTTCTACCAACTTCTACCTCTAATGGTAAAGTGCCTCAACGACATTTAACCTGGGTCCATGTTTTCGAAGCTGTCTTAGTGCTAAGATAGTCGTAAGTCAATGTTTACGTATGGCACTTACGACTATCTTAGCGCTAAGAGAGCTTATGGATCTTGAACGCTAATACGTTTACGTGCCTCATTTTAAGCATGTAGGAGTGAAAGGGTTAGTATATCCTGGCTGCGAGGTGTTGAATTGCACTAATACAACTATATTGCCGTGTTCCCCAAACCGCTACTCCGTATGACGGAATGGGCTTACGAAATTATCATATAACCGAGAACAGCATTTTAGCAACACAATCTACCATAGGCTTTAGTGACTACTCGTCAGGTGCAATCGATGCAATATCATCAGCACAACTCGCAACACTATATCAATATGACCATCAATATTTATACCGTTATGTATTACGTAAGCTGTCTATTCCGTAACATGTAGCTAGATCTTGTGGGTTTTTACACAATTTTATTGCAGAAAAACGGTACATGCTATATTGTCGACAAGGCAACATTGCAGATATTATCCTTGTGTCAATATCAAAGTTGCCAACAATAAAATAGAAAGAAAGAGGAAGTGATAGGAAATAGGTAAATAGATGGTGCAAAAAGTGAAAGAGTGCTTAGAGAGGTACTCAGTTTTTCAACATTAAAATAGATCAAACCATTTCCTTTGAAAGGCAGGATCTTTATCCGAAAAAAAATGCTTAACTACGTGATACTGGTATTTCAAAGAACTGGCGAGATGATTGAAATTTAGGTCAGCAGAGCTTGATCTTATTTTATTATATATTCTTTAGTTATTATAAAAAAAATTGCCCTTGGGTCCCCCAGTAGAAATGTTGTGATATCTACATTGAGGCTGGTGCACATCTTGAGGTTGTACCAAATTGCTAGTTGACAAAGAAAATGTTGGGTTTTCTCACAATGGAAGAATAAATGCTCCAGTGTTTCTATTTCTCTACTACCTAATGAACATGGTTGTCTTGGCTAATACCTATTTTGTACAGAAATGATTTTGTCGATATTAGTCTATGTATCAATTTAAACTGAAAATTTCTAGCCTTACTCTCTATTTACCATTGCAAAACAATCTGATATATAGGTCTAAGATAAAGCAATACCAAGTTTGGATTCCCACTTCAACTGGAAATTTTCTAACGATACTACTATATTTGCACAAAGGTGTTTATACACAAACTTACCATCAGCAGAGTTACGTAATTGTTTTCGAACTGTATATTGTGTATGTATTACTTCGCCAAACTGAGTTGTATTCTTAATTAAAGTAAGTAAAATATTATTTGGGTATATATTTCAGAAATTTGAAGTAAAGGAGGTATGTGTCTTGAATATTATACTCTTGCTTAAGTGTTGCAAATGTTTTGAAATGGAGAGTATCAGAGAGTCAGTACATCCCAAAAACATTTAACACCTTTACTATACCATGAGACCAATAAGCCTATATTATCAAATGGAATAAAGTTGAGGATTGGTAGATGTATAAATTCTAATCCTTTTCCTGTTACGAGTCTTTTTATCCATTTACTGCAAGATCATTAATATAAACAGAAATAAGTCTCAGCGACAAAATACAACCTTGAACAACACCCGAGTTTACTTCAAACACATTACTAAAGCTATCAATAAAATGAACTCGAGACGATGTTCTACCATACATGTACTGCATGGAGAAATGTACCGTTAATACGAGTACATAAGCAATTCCTATTGACCTTTTCAAAAGCTTTCATTGGATGCAATAAAACACACACATGTTGAGCGCTAAGAGAACTTTCGAAATTAGATATTTTATGTTAAATATAAATAATTATATATCATTAACAACGGCGTTTAAGCTGCATAAATGTTAATGTGTATTTCTGTATACAGAATGGAAGCCGTTTTGGACTTAAGCCAATATACCTCTATCTTCCAGTCAATCACTAAAGCGAAAATTGTAAAACATATAAAATCGCTACAGCCACCTTCTATCTACATGGTCTCACTAAATCATCAATTTATAAACGTAAAATTCTTAAATATAATCCCGACACACACAACTTTATTATGTTGCCATCAAATTCAATATAAGGCCTTTAAGAAATAAATTATGATTTGTTTATATTTGTACGAGATATGGTCAATCTCTTTGATGTCACGTATTAAGCCATCAGATCATCAGTCATCAGATCACAATACTCGCAATGTGCTTTGATATACACGTCCTTCTCAAAAGTCCAAGACGGGGGATGCCAGTATGCCACGCCTGCTATTAACGTATACAGGTAAACAACTCATAGATCTGTAATCTTTTGACATATCTTTATTATCAGGTATGAATCCCTCACCGCTTTGCCTTTAATTTGTTATGAACAGTAGTCATATATGTTATTGTAGAATTGTCCTCAGGCGCATATGGTATGTTTTTGTTCTAACGTTGCTATAAGCAAAGCCCCCACAAATCAAATTGTCTATTTAATCAAGAAATAATAAGAGTTCAAAGGAGTTGGATATACATTATAACAGCGCCATTTCCTGCTCCATTCGCAAGGCGCGTTTCAGTTTCTAATAAACCAGAGGCCCTGGGGTTCTGTTAGACCTCTTCCTGTAACTTCAGAACAGATGAGAGACCGTCCATCAGCATAGAATCCAGGGTGTGGCGATCTCATCCTGTGTCGGAGTAGCATGTTGTCTGCTTTGGTGCATACGAGTGAAACCCATTACACAGAAGTTGTGTTTTGAATGTCACCTGTCGGTGCTTGTGTAGTTGAGAAACGAGCTTGTTCACCCCAATTTAACTCGCGCCCCTTTCACTGGCTAGTTTATGCCTGGTTGCATTTCCAGTACTAACGTAGCAGACCGCAATATGGAGATCCTTGTGCTACTATGCTAGCGCAGAAAAAGTTAGGAAATGCAACGAATTTTAGATAAACCAGTGATGGAAAGTGACTTGTGTGGGAAGTTGATTCAACGCCAGTGTCCTCAATGATTTCGAGTTCATTGTTTACTTCGAACCTGTAAAAAAAGCAAAACGAAGAATATAAAGAATACTACACGAGGTCTCAGTAGATACGAATTGTTCGCACCGAGTGTCTGGCGGTATCTGACCGAGCAAAAACGAGGTTAAATACAATAGGAAGGTCATGAGTTGTTTGGTATAATTCGTATCTAATGATACCAAGTGATAATTTATCATACATGGATTCGACAGACATTTTCAGTTTATTGCTTGCGATAAGGAAATCATTCAAAACCAAACTGGTTTCGATGCACCTCTTATTGGGATTCAGCTAAATAAACCAAAAGCATACTGTAAATATGGCCCAGAAGGTTGATGAAAATTAACTGTTTATGCTATTTTATGCTTTACAAGGTTGTCTTCGAAACGTTATAATTCCGAGAATAATCAATTCTTTTGCCTCGATCGGATTACCAAGCTGAAGCGTCAAGCTTCTTAGTTGAGTAACGGCTAGCTACGGCTGACGTTGGTTTATTTTGACGGAATACCATTAGCTATTACAAGTTCCATGTTATATTCACAATCTGCAGGAAGAATGAAGCAACAGTACAAAGGTTTGAAAATCGACTGATCTGTTGACGGCATATAGTATAAAGAGTCGAACAGTGGCGGGGTATATATCAACCAGAAGGGCAAGATCAATAATACGTTCGGTGTATTTCATTTATAACACATGCTTAAACGTTTAAGGAAGCAATACGTAAGCAATACAATATCAGCTTGTGCAAAGCTAACAGTAATCGTACATACAATTATTGTAACGCTATATATAACGTTATAGATAAAGATCATAGGCAGGTTTTAACTCTGGCAATCAATTACAATATAATTAGACTAGACCTAACTGAATGCTATCTCTTAGCGGAACTGATTCCAAATAGGTTTTAAAGAAACTAGTATTGCATTAAAACATAATAATATGCCTTTATCTGATTAGTTAGTTCAAACTGACACGGTTTACGAAGTTCTCATAAGATTGACAATATAATTACATTCTCAGATGTCTGAAACGATAAAGCCTCTTTGAATTTATCGATGTCGAGTAAAAGTATTGACATGCGAAGCAATGATACTTTACAAACCTCTTACATTGCTTCAGAACCAATACAATTACAACTAGGATTGCCACAGGCAATATTTAGGTCTTCAAGACTTCTGCTTGACCTTGAAGTCCATGTTTGACTCTCGGTTATTCGCCAGTTTCTCTGCTATCAAACATGTCTCTATCTTCAATAGTTATTTTACAAAAATTCTCAAAAGACAATGACCCTCTGAAAATGGAACAGTCGCTTATTAATGGACCCCTGCATGATTTTTCCCACGATTAAGACAAAATGGTTGATATTTTCATATTAAGTTGCAACAAAGAAAATATTGTGCTTTAATTAATTAGATGTAATCATAATGTAGATTCCATACATAATTAATGCGTTGTTTTTCTGAATATTCAAGAAAATACTCAAAAATGCTTAAATTTTGACCCCTAGACAACGTTTGCGATGTTCAGAGTTTAATTATAAACTTTTTGATGAAAGGGTTCGACAGAAAAGTTGTTGTTCATGAATATGTGCATCCGAAGGTGTAACTATAAATGCATTATCTTAATTAGTTAAGCAGTTATGATCCTTTGAACTTTGCTGAAAATGGTAATTTTCGAAAAATTGCAATGTTTTTTTATTTGTCACACATCAAGTATGACAGATACTTGCTTGAAAATTGTTGTCCTTAATAACATGATATATCTTCTTCAAAATGAGCTATTAAACATGTTGGTATATTATAGTTTACGATAGAACATTCTGCAAAGAAATACGCCTCGAAAAGTCTAAAAAAATCATCAAAGTTCATACATTTTAACACATGTGATAATCGTGACTATCGATTTTTACATGATATCGATCTGTTAAAGAAATGTTAAATAACGTATTAGGATCTGATTGCAATAAGTATTCTGAAAATATCTTCATTTCCTACAGAGTTATACCCCTTTTGAACATGAGGCCGAAATTCGGACTTTTTAAAAACGACCATGTTCAAGGACGTATTATTAAAATTCTAGGATGAAATTAAAAAATCGAACTCTAAATGATTCATTTATCTTCAAATTATCACATGTAGTTGTAATCATAGAATTAAAGGAGGAGTAGATTTTCTTAGATGCGTACCCTTAAATCCGCGAAAGGTCACAAACAAATCCGTTTTTTTCGAAAAAAATATATTATTACGGCCGTAAACCTATAGGCCTAATCGATGGGGGATGTTGTTGCCCACATTTTGGTGAAAGTTTTAGGAAAATATCTTGATAAGTTTTCTAGCTATTGAGGTTTAAAGTTTTGACTTCAAGGGTAGATAACTAAAGAAAAAAGTCGAAAATCCAAAAAGTGGCTTGTCTGTTTCCAGAGCTAGCCACAGGCTATCAGTCCTGAACAATTCATGCGAATCGGCGCAGCGGTTACTTCAGAAAAGTGCGAACGAGAAAAGTACAAATAATAATGAAGAACCAGGATAATAACAATAGGTCTTCCAGACGTAGAAAGTCCAGGGGCGGGGGATACAATAAAAATTATTGGGGCTGATACCATACATAAATTGTGGCACTAAACACCACTACATCGACGTGTTGCCCTTGCTGCAGGGTCT
The DNA here is from genome assembly GCA_936450465.1 of Gibbula magus. Lineage (NCBI taxonomy): Eukaryota > Metazoa > Mollusca > Gastropoda > Trochida > Trochidae > Gibbula > Gibbula magus. The sequence continues at coordinate 47,840,812 of OW388300.1, read as the reverse complement.
TCTGATCTCTCGCCTATTGCACATTTGTAGGACTGTCATGGGAGGCGAATAAGGAAGACGGCAAACCCTCCATCCAACTAATTTGCATTTGTTTTCATTTTTACAAATAAAATGATTCCAACGTCAAAGCATCAACGAGGAGAAAATGCACTCAAAATCAATTGTATTCCAGAACTATCAGTATCGATTCATTTTCAAAATCAGAAGTGGATTGGTTTGTTTGGATGTCATACTTTGACAAGAGCATTATTAGTATTTATGCATATTCTTAGTCTTGAATAAGTTCGAGGGACAATAACGAACAATGTCACCCTCTTAAACTGCAAGGTGACATTGTTCTGCTTAGATATCATAACATACCGTCAATTGAGACCATAATGTCAGTATTAGAAATACAAGCCATTTAGATAGTGAACAAATACAACATGATTATATTTGGGATAACACTGCCGTCAATAGTACACATTTTTTTACTTTTTGTATAGTCGAGGCACGGTGGTCGTGTGGTATAGTAAGCTGTTGTTACAGTCAGTGCTAGCGAAAATTGCCTTACTCTGAGGGTGCGGGTTCAAATCAATCAAGGGAATTTGTACTATTGAAGGTAGTTTTATAAAAAATATAACCATGTTGCATAATGTCAGGTTGAGACATTGTTGTCGCAATATTGAATGGAAACGTGTATTCAAATGCATGTGAGTCATCCAAACTTATGTACAAATGTATTTTGTGAGTTTTTATTTCAGGATAAAACTACTTATTACCTACGGGGGCAATCATATCGGGGTTCATATTTTTCATACGATGCCCTAGGGCAACATATCACATTGTCATGGTGACGTGACGTCATAAACAAGGCTATGATGTCACGTTTCGTCTATGACGTTGCGTTCTAAATGCGTGACGGCGGGTCGCCAACCTATGGTTGAAAGTGGATTTTAGCGTGTTTTCGTTAATTTTACGACTTCGGTAATAAACAGGACCCATATTTTCGAAGCTCTCTTAGCGCTAAGATAATCGTAAGTGCCATACATTAACATTGACTTACGACTATCTTAGCACTAAGAGAGCTTCGAAAATATGGGCCCAGAATATTATATTCGTGTCTATGCCATACTATGTTTACGACACTCGTGCCTGAATATCGGTATATCCCTCGTTCTCGCTCGGGAAATACTCATATTCAGGCACTCGTGTCGTAAACATAGTATGACATAGACACTCATATAATATCCTCTATGTACATCAAGATAAAGAGTGGCAGATCTGGATATAGAAAATCGTTTTATGATGATAACAATATTTGAATCGTCTCAGACGGTCCATGAAACAAAACAGATCAAATATCATTCACCGACTACCACGGTTATAGTGAGGAGGAATATATATTTGATAAAATACAAAGTGACACATCTGCTTGTTGAGATAATGTAAGATTTCATGTATCCAATGGAATCATTCACATGTAATATGCATGACTATCATAAAACGTCTGTGGTATAATTGATGTTGTCGGACAGGACTATCAATATCACGACATCAGAGATAATTGGTTTCTAAGCATGATGTAGAAAGTTATATCGTAAATCATCACAGGACGTCATTAATCTCAGATTATATTCCCTTCTCCGCTTCATTAATTATCGATCGTAAAAGAAACCATTCAAGGTCGAGTTTTTGTTCGGATCAGTGAATTCACCACATTTGAGCTATTAATATTAAGATCTTATATAAGTTTGCTTTAGGTCATTTTGGGTTTATTGATTTCATTTCAGTAGCCTACATTGTAGCTAAAGCACCAAGTAAATCTGGATCAGTCGTGGATCTAGATGGCGGTTCAGAAGACTCTGACGAAGGGGTTTTGTCAGTTCGACAGCATGATTAGACGTTCCCCAGTCAATCCTTTGCTAAATATAGAACAGACGGTGAAGTTTAAAATCACAAGAGCCTGATATAGACAATTTACTGACTACGCCACCAACAGTCATATATCTGATGTACCTTATCAATAGCCTTTTTATCTACTTTTTCTGCCAGTAAAGCCAGCACGAGCTGCCGGTCCTTTTTTATTGCGTAATCCCCGAAGGAATGTCGTGCTTTATGTCATGACTTTTGCGAAGAAGCAAGTTGTCCGACAATAAAAAGTTCGAAGCTCAATAGTGAGGATTAAATAACAGACATACGTCGGGGAATTGTTGCAACGGTAAGCGCGATGACGGATATGAATCAAGCAATAGTATCCATCATGCATAAGTATGTGCTGTACCAGAATTACACACTCATTTGCTGTTGAACTTAATAAAGCTAACATGAGAGCATATCAACAACACATTACTTAAATAGACATCATGATAATATCATCTGAGCAAAGCATGTACATATTAAAAGCCGTATGAATACAAAACTAAATTTCTCGTGTCCACTTTCTTTTCAACAAATACATGGCAAAGGGTCAAATTCAGTATACCCTTATCGTGTTTTCTGACAGTGTATTTACTCATCTACATTAACCTTTCAACGAGGGCACACATGAACCCGTGTCACAGAAACACACCTTTTTTAGTATTAACGGCGCTGTAGCACGATTTTCCTACTGAAATGAATTGATCTCTCAAAAATACAAACCAGTGTTACAAATGGCTAAATTATACTCCTGAATCAATACAAAGAGTTCAAAAACGAATGTACATGGTTTGTATTTTCTGACAATGTATTTACTCATCTACATTATGTTATATTATTATATTTTCATGAAATTTATATTGTTCATACAAAAATATCGAATCATACGTATCCCCTATTTGACAATATGTCGTTTTCAGTAAAACTGGAGCAGCAGCTTAATACACGATGAGAAGCCGAATTAATTTGCCCCATGTACATGTATTACCAGTTATATGTTCCATTGAACAGTACCAACTAATATCTGTCCCCTTGTCTGCAACATATAAATTTTCAAAATTACTTTTGAACAATTGACGCGCGCCAGCCGGAACATTGTCCGGTTTTCGATCATAAACATGACTAAACATCTTAATAACGTAATGATACCACACAGATTGGCACTTAAAGGGTAATTTTCGACAACCGTCATTACTTCTCGATAAAATAACACCCTTGATTACTTTTAACCTTTGTTACTACAATAACATACGGAGTGTCCCTTTAATCATTTCAATGATCGCAGACATCAACATGTGTAAGTGAAATACACTGTACCAACTTTTTAGTATTTACGACCTACTATTACATGTGGATAGTAAAAAGGAAACAAGCTGATTCGTTACCAATAAATTGCAATTACAACTGCAGTATTATCATTACCACAGTAACTTAAACAAGAAGACATAGTCATCAACATCCACCGCCAGAGTGAATATTATTATAACTCACAATCGTTCCCTAAATTTGCTACATAAGCAAGTGATATAACGCTAGAATATAAGATCAGTAAATTCATTGATGGAGTTCGCCCTTGTTAAGTGTTCACAGAAAATATCCACTGAACTATTATTAGCAGTTACCTGTGAATTATGGAGTTGGAATCTTTCTAGTGGTCACGTTCCAGGGGAATGTGTGCACCTATGAGCTGGTGATCTGAGAAGTGCACTGGCATCTGGAATGTGTGAAGGTCCTCTAGGTTTGTGAACAGCAAGTCCAGCGTATTTCCCAACATATGTGTTGGTGCTGTGATGCATTGCTGTAGGTTGTGGCATGAGAAAAGTTCTGTCAAACAGCTGTTTCTTGACCAACTTCTGTTGAAGTCTCCCACTACAACAGCGTTGTCACTCTGAGGAATAACCAACGTTAGAAGCCTTTCCAGATCTTTTGACAGACTGTGCCATCTTGAGTTGGGTGGACTATAGGCAGCTGTGATGCAAACTACATCCACAACTGCAGTAAGGGCTTCTAGACTTTCGTTGTCAAACACCTGAACTAACTTTGCAGCTCTTTCTTCTGACACATAGACGGAAATGCCATGTCTTGTTGGAGCAGAGAGGCACTGATATCCTAGCAGGGGATACACACTGTTTCTACTGGCATGTGTTTCTGTAAAGCAGAGCACAGAAGATGTTCCTAGATAAGGCTCATGCTTGATATCTGCATAATGAGCATTTAGAGATCGTACATTCAGGTGAATGACAACCATATGAGAGTCAGATGTGATCTTGTATGGGTACTTCCATGCAAGCAGATTTGAACAGCTTAACCTCTTCATTTCCTCTAAAGCCTTCCTGTTGACAACGATTTTTTGTTCATCAAATGCCACCAATTTAAGTCCTTGCCTTGACTTGACTCTACTTAACATGGTGTAAGCTTGGCCTGGGTTCATTGAAAATCTGGATCCAGATGAAGTGATGTCTCCAACCATTTGTTCATAGGTGCTACCCTGTGACTTGTGTATAGTGAGCCCCCATGCTAATGTTCCTGGAAACTATTTTCTCTCCACTTGTACTGAAGAAGCTTTCTCAGACACAGGAAATCTCGACACAACAGCAGTGATAGGTACAGCATACTTCAAGGGACGAGGGCTTAATTTCTTGGCTTCCATTCCTACACGGCAATCATCAAACTTAACATATATAGTCAAGATGGACAATAGTACCAGTAGCACCATTCACTAGCATGTCTGTTATATCAGTGTTCTTGGTGTGCATATATCGAGCACCAACTGCTACTGTGATTTGTGAATGCAAGCCTCCAGTATCATGAGGGTTTTCACTCAAAACTGTCACTGTTGTTCTGCCAAAGTTCTGTGAAAGTCCCTCTTGGTATCGGCAGCCTTTATCACAACTAATGGGTTTGTAAGTTTGTTCAGCTGTATCTGGTTGTATGTGTGCACCTTTGCATTTGTCACAAAGACCGACACACAGTCTTCAGGTATGTGGTTTTTCTCAAGGGTTTTAAGAGTGTCCACATGAGCTTCAGTATGTTCTCCAACTCTCAGTGCTGCTAAAAGGGATGCAAACTCAGGATCACCTTGTTGGCGTATGATTTCTTTCAGTTCATACAGCTTGAAAAGTTGCTGCCATATTGATCCCGCTAGCGATTCATATCCTCGAGAAGAAGAGGCAAATACTGGTCTGTCTCCTACAGGGTTCAGCTGTAAGAGGTCTCAAACACCAAGCACGGAGATGCCAACAAATGGAAGCCTGGACTCAAAGATATATTGCAAAACACAATTCAGATGAATCACAAACATTGATATTTCATCAGCTATAACAATCTTCAAATTCACAAACATGGCACGCATTGTGTTCATTTTCTGTGCAGACAGTTTGATATACTGATAAGCTTGTCCTTTCTGTCTAACTGGCAAGCTGAACGCAGAATGAAGAGTGGTTCCACCAATATTTGATGCTGCTTTGCCAGTTGAGGCTGTCAGAAGAAACTTGGGTTTATCTGGATCATCTCCAGCTGTCTGTAAAGCCCTAACAACAGTCTCGTGAATAGCATGTATTGTATGACTCTTTCCAACGCCGCCACCTCCACTTAAAAACACATAAAAAGGTTCTGGGGGAGACTTTGTGAAAACAGACTGTCTACAGTGTGTTGTCCAGTCAAAGATAAAGTCATGAACTCTTCTCTGTTCTAAATTCAAACTCTGAATGAGAGAGAAATATCTGTTGTCAGGTTCCAATCGCAACTGTGAAGATACAGAATAGTTCCTCTTTGAAGTGGGAATGTTTGTCACACTGCAAATATCTTCGTCACTGACATTCTCAATCAATTCTGGATCCAGTGAGCCACCAGCTTCTGTCTCCTCAGCATCCTCATCTCTGTTCTGCTCCATCTGTGGTGCCAGTTTGTCCCACACTTCCTGGTCCACTTCCCTGTTGCTGTCATAATTGTCCATGGCAACTTCAAGTTCTTCTTGATTTGGTTCATAGGAAGAAATCTTATCATGTGACTGAGATGCCACTGATGAATACTTAAGCTCATAGCTTCCTTCCCTCAACAGTTCTTCCCTCTTCCTCCATGGGAGATACAGAATCAGAAATCTATGGTAGTATCTTTCTGCATCTCTTTCTTTAGAGATGTAATGATATCTGATGACGCATGGTTTTTGCCTTTTGTACATGGATCCCATATCATTCTTTAACTTTATTCTGTTTCTTTTGCCTTTTTCTTGACAGTTGTTGCTAACATCTCCATCTGCCACCTCAGCTTCATTATCTTGTGACTGGGACTCAGAGACAGGTGAATAATTAGCCACAAAATCTGCAAGACACAGGTTTTCTAGGCTGTCTGGATGTGCTGGATACTTGTCAAGGACGCTTGGAAGAAACTCGTCTCTGTTATCATCATCAAGCTTTGAGATCTTATCTGGAGGCTTCAACATTCTGGTACGTTCACATTGAAGTCCTGTTTGCACAAACTGAACAGCAGTGTTGGTGTCACGTAAAGAAAGTCCTAATGACCGTGCTATGGCTTCATGCTTAGATACCCCTCTTGACTTCAGGAAGACATTTCCAATCTTGTTGAGTTTCTCTTGTAATGAATTAGCTTCTTTTGCAGCTTTCCTCATGAGTTCGGACATTGTTCTCTCTGGCTTACATCTTTGGCGAACTTTGGCAAGCATATCAAACTGCATATCTTTCCAGTACTGTGCTGAACCTCTGACCTTCTTGAAAGAAGCAAATGCTTTGTCATCTTTCATCAACTGTGTGATCCTCTCTGGGCTGTTCAGTTGTCCAGCACTGATGTCACCCTGACGTACCTTCTTCAAGCACCTACTGACTCTGTCTTTCACAGTCTTCAACTCAATCCAGTGCAAACATTGGAAAATATACTGGGTATTTTCAGCAAAGCGCCTGTCTTGTGAACGTAATCTGGCATTAACATATTTCTTTGGTGTTAGTCTCACAGATCTGTCATGAGAAAAGGAATATTTCCCATCTGGAAACAAATAAGGAAATACCATTGCCTCCCAGTTAGACTCCTGGTACACTGAAACAGGGATTTGTCCTTCAGCAGGTGCTAGATTCAGAATCTGGTTAGAATGCACAGTTGGTCCTTCTTCAGGATACAGAAGGGTATTGCAGTTGATACCACCGTTAGGCTCAGGTACCCTTTCCTCATCAGGCAAATCATCCAATACTTATTCGGCCTCCACAGCATTCCACAACTCTTCAGCAATGCTGTTAGATACCCATTGGCGATTCATCAAAATGTTCTGATAATGAATGTTATTATGTTTGAGAAAGTCCAAAGCCTCATTCACAAAATTAGGACGAATCAATTGTTTTGGGACACAATGTTTATCTGAAATCCTGCGTTTCAGAGAAAGAGTGATAATTTGGCTGTCAGATATATTCCTAGGAAGGGCTACTCCAGTTTTTTCAAGATTGGCAGGAACCAACACAACGGAACCCTTCAAACCATGCTGTCCACTTTTAGGAAGGGCTACAATTCTCATGAACGGCAGAATTCTGCATATCAACTGCTTTTCAAGATCACATAAGCGTTCTAATATATGAGGAACAGGTGGCACTCTCATCATGTTGGCCTGTGCTTGAGGAGGGACAGTCTTCTGCTTCATGTACTTGTGGCATGTTGTGCAGATGAAATCATTCTGAAGTGTCAATTCCATGGGAGGGATCAAAACAGTTCGTAGAATTTCTTCATCATATTTGTTTTCATGGAACAACTGCACTTCTATACATCATCCTTCCACATGATACACACCTGTATGTAGGTCCTACTGCAACCACTTTGAAACCTCTTTAACAGCTGGATGTAGACATATTCTGATTGAATCAGTTTCAGTCTCTATGTCCATGACTTGTTCCCTCATAGAATCAGTTAATGAAGATCTAAACAGAGACTTCCTGACAGCATCAATGTTCTTGCAACGGTGATCTTCTTTACTTCGTGAGCGTCGCACAGATTGTTTTCTTGCACTATCAATTTCCTTAATAACAGTCTTTTCTTGTTCACTCCTATTGTCTCTTTCATTCTTTTTCCTTTGAGAATCAGCTTGGCATTGACGAATCTGTTCTTCTTCAGTCATGTTCTCTCGTTTTCTATTCATTCTTTGTGAATTTCTTTCTTTTTGTAAACTTTTGTCATCTTCAGTCATGTTGTCTCGTTTTCTCTTCATCCTTTGTGAATTTCTTTCTTTTTTTAAACTCTTGTCATTTTCAGTCATGTTGTCTCGTTTTCTCTTTATCATTTGTGAATTTCTTTCTTTTTTTAGAACTCAACCTACTTTCTCAGCCAATCAGACGGTCGTATTTTCCTGACAAAATAGACTCTTAATGATTAAGAACTCAATGCTAAAACGCTCTTCATGACACGCCCTCTCTGTGTCTGATTGGTCAAAAACAAATGACAACAATGTTTTACAACTTGTTATTGACATGTGCCCCACGTGACTCGAGGTAAACACGGCCTCGACACTACGCTAAACAGGCGGTATAAAGATACTGGCAAATGAGTTTCGAAATATTTTGCATGCAGCATGCATTTGTTAGTAAGAGTTGTTGTTAAAGTCGTTTTACAAACAAAAACGTTCAGTCTTTTAACGAACTAAAGCCAAAACAGCCGACTTTAATTTAATTATAAAATTATTAATTAATTATATTCTGTTTTTTCTGTAATCTAAACACAAAACACTAATAACTAAATAGATATACTTCCATTTGCATTAAATTATGAAACAACAATGTTAATTTTAATGACTCGCACATTCCACAATTTTATTTAGACAACGGTCTCTACGTGGTTAAAAATAACCTATTTCCGAATACAATGAACAGAGGAAAATGAGCTCACCTCAAAGACAGACGGAAGATTATCTCTAGTTTTACCACAACAAATGTTTCGATCAAATACGTTTTTCGAAAGTCTGAGTTCATAAAAACACGTCCATGCAGCTTGGCGACATCGCGTCATATGAAACGAATACATAGGAACTCACGGAAACAGTGACGTCATTGAACCTGTCAATCAAAAGTAGGTGGAGTTCTAAGTCAGTTAGAACCTATGAAGATAAATCTTCGTGATTAAGAAAGTTCTAACTATTACGTAAACTCTTGTCATCTTCAGTCATGTTGTCTCGTTTTCTCTTCATTATTTGTGAATTTCTTTCTTTTTGTAAACTCTTGTCATCTTCAGGTAAGTTGGATCGGTGTATTTTCTTCCGGGCTGTGTCTTTTTGATCTTGTGTTGCCTTTTCAGATGGTGTCATTTCTTGTCTTGCTTTTGCTTTTCTAGCTGCATCCTGTTATTTTTGCTGTTTAATTTTAACTTCTGTCCTACTGCTTCTTTTGATCTCTTTTCTTTTTGCATCCTTTGTTTTCAGAACTCCCTTATCATGAGTCTCTCTGTTGGACATCTTAGCTCTGCAGTTTACATATTCTTGATCTCCAGACTTGTTTGTACATTGATTAGCGCCATCATGTAGAGTTTTTCTTCTCTTGTCTTGTTGTTCAGCTTAAAATTGGAAGGGGGGCGGGATAGCGCAGTGGTTAGCGCTTTCGGCTTCGGATCAAGAGGTCCGGGGTTCGAATCCCGCCAGGGGCACGGCAACTTTGTCTGCAGTAGAGAACTGTTCTACACGCAGTAAGGTTTGGATGCAATGCTACACTGAATTTCAGCGTAGTACCACCCATGGTTCGCTAGTTCCAGCCGATGCTCGCAGGTTTCACCGCAATGCATAGCCACATGGCGTTGCGGGCTTTCTCCCTGCCATAATACTAGCAGCCGCGATATAAGTGAAATACTCTTGAAAGCGGCGTTAAACTCCAACTCACCTCACCTCACCTAAAATTGGAAGTAGGTTGTCATCCGATCTGGTCTCTCAGTAACAGATGGCAGTGGATTTGGTCCTGACAGTGTTCTTGTGTCTATGGAAACTATATCAAATTGCTCAGGCACTTCAATCTGATACAAATTGGCGATATGTAACCATATGGCTGACCAATCACTGACTGGAATGTTGCATTCCTTGATTCACTATGCAAGAGGACAGGCAGTTCAGAATATTCAATATAGTCATAATTGTGGGGTAGAGAATGGTAGAGTCTGTCTCCTTCTTGCAATATGGAGTCCATGTGAGCAACAGTCCAATCTGATGGTGGAATAACAGCTGAGAACAATATACTTATAAAGGAAATGACACAACATTGTTTCCCTCTACTTGTCTCCGGGTATATCTCAGATCCTTGATGATGGCTTGCAGATATGAGTCCAAAAGTCCTGTCATGCACATTTATTGGTATCACTGTCCTTTCCAATCTTCTTAAAGTCTTTATGTGTTCAACTCTTTGGAGAAGGCTCCGTCTTCTAAGTCTTGGCATGTTGTCTAGTTATCACTCTGAAAAGAAACCTATTCTATGACCACCAATTTTTTTATAAAATTACATTCACCAGGAAAGATATGTTTCAGTGATTTGGAACATTACTAAAATAAACTTAAACCACTGCAAATCTTATGTGTATCATATGTCTTATCCTTCATACATGCATGAATGAGTTCAATTTGAGTCCAGACTCCACACACTCATCACACCACTGGACAGTCCTGACAGACTTCAACAGTTTTCTTGGCTAATCAAACCTCATCTAAACAAATCATTAACATTTATGCTGGTGCAAATAAACATGACAACATGCAAGATTCTAGCATGCACTAGCTGCTACTAAGGTTAAAGAGGTAACAGTCTGAAAGAAAAAGAAAATAATGCAAACTAGAGCATGAGGAACTTAAACAACTGCCTTAGGAAGAACAGAAACCATGCAAATAAATGATTAACTCAGCAGAGGGTCTGAAAGTAAAGAAGGGTGATTAAGACATTTAGCCATACAAAAGACTACTATGGAGAATGTGATCATGTATGACAAGGACTAGATGGTAGATGATGAGATGACAGGGATTTGCAATATATCAAGGATTCAGTAGGAAAACATCACCACATACAATTTTGATTAAAGTAAGACAGAGACAAAAGTGATGATGAGATGATAGGGATGTGCCAGAAAAAGCATTCAGCAGGATGCCATCCCCACATAGATTTTGATAACAGTAAGCCACACACAAATAAGTGCAGTCTTTTATATGTTACCAGTGCTGCTACGTGGAAGCATGTCTCCTATGTGGCACCAATAACACAATTCAGGGTCAAAACTCCATGAATAACAAGGCTCAATAAATAACAAGGGCAATAACTCCGTAAAAATAATCACATGCTTCTTATTTTCCATCTCCATGAAGGTTTTTATGCCCTCAAGCATAACACCATATTTTAGTTATCCTATCTTAAATAGTCTCTGAGAAAAGCTGTCCCCTTTAGAGATACCATGAGTCCAAAAATACGGAACAAGGGCAATAACTCTGGAAAGAATAATTGTACGCTTTTGATTTTCGAACTTCATCAAGGTATTGATGTCCTTAAGGCACACATCAAATTTGGTTACCCCATCTTAAATAGTTTCTGAGGAAAATTGTCCCCTTTAGAGATACCATGAACAGAGTCCAAAAATACGGAACAAGGGCATTAACTCTGGAAAAAAATAATTGCACGCTTTTCATTTTCGAACTCCATCAAGGTATTGATGTCCTCAAGACACACATCAAATTTGTTTATCCTATCTTAAATAGTCTCTGAAAAAAGCTGTCCCCTTTACCTCGGACGGACGGGCGCACACACGCACGCACGCACGCACGCACGCACGCACGGGCGGACGGACGGTGCCCAAACCTATCCCCCTTCCACTTCGTGGCGGGAGATAATAAGACTTTGAAGGTTTATATCATAATTAGGTTAATGGAATCTAAATCCCAAAAGTAGTTTTCCCTGATTTTCGTGGGCGGGTAAATTGGATTGATAGTTTGGAGGTAGCAATATACGGACTTGTCGCATACCTTTTGAAATAATGGTTCGATTGTGACCATTTATAGCTCATTTTGTAGGTAAATCATTTAACCTTCGTATCGTTGTCATCGACTGTGCCCTAAAACTTGTTTGTGAAGCGAAATATGACTTTGAATGATCATGGGGTGGTTTCGACGTTACATTCCTTTCCCTTTTGATATAGTAATAGGGTAGGGTCTATATAGGTATATGTCTTTCAAACGCTGTTTCTAAGCGATACACACCCCTGTGTATCCAGTCACAATAATCACCTACACTTCACCAACAGATAACTACCTCTTGTTTTATCCAATACATATACTTAGGTGCACCAAGCTTGCATTTGGAAGGTGTTTATCTTTCCAGATCAGTAGGTATCCTTGAAGCCGTAAATACAAGAACATTGGGCGATGTTTTGTTCGCATATAGAACACGACAGTAAGTTGCAGCAATGGTATTTTTTATACTGAGCAAGAAGTTTTGACATGGCCGCAAATGAAACTTTGTGATTCCGGGATGCTGAAGTACATATTAATTCAGCTTTAACTTGAACAATAAAGGTTAGTTTTAAGCAATGCATACTTTTGATTTAACAGACTCTAGGAAAACAACAACATAGCAATTGATAAACAGACGATTTAAAAAAAGCATCTTAAATGTACTGACACTTGAGATAACCAAAAACCACTATGTCAATAACCAGATGCCATCGAAATTCAGTGTCAGCTTAAACCGATAAAAAAAAACCTGCTCTGTGCGTTTTCTTTATATACAGTGTACATTGATATAAATGCTGATTTATTTCAAAATCTTAACACATTATTTTATCATTGTAGTAGATAGGTTATTACATATCTGCTTCCACCAAAAGTTCCAAAAGAAGTGTTTGAGGATGACTGTTCTTAAGGAATAGTGCTGCTGGTAATTACTTATAGTTAACAAAACGCATCACATTCCTTTGTAAAGCATCATCAATTCATTTGAACACCAAAACATTACCGTATTTCTTGATGAAGCATCCTTTGAAAATATAGATACGATGATTCTGGTTGATCAATTTTACTTTTTGCCATAAAAGCTGACTACAAGCATAAACCAATTCAATTAAATTATTGTCATTTATCAATCTATGAACTTTGAAAACAATGGACATGTGTGACGTTTATTCTTACATGCTTGCCACAGGCACAAAACATAAATGTTCATCTAATGTTCAAACCTTGTTGCTGATATTTTATATGAAACTTTCAGGAGATATGCAACCCTTGTCTCATGATAAACAATATCTTGAATAATTAAGATCGTCATCAATTCGGAGATCTTGTACATACTACTACTGATAATGCACTATTCCATAATATTTTTTCACAACTTTACCATTTATCATTAAAGTTAAACACATCATAACATGAACCTGAGAGCCGTATCCATAGAAAACGGTCTTGCATATTAGAAGAAAATGGTGCGATGTATAAAAACGACACTTTTGTGGAACTCTTCATTGTGAAAGGTAGATTTGAAAGCTCTGACAGCAAGGTGGTTAACCATTCCATCATTGCATCACATTAGTGTTTAAATATCGCTATGTCAGTTAGATCAATTGAACTGCCTTCGAGCGCGAATTTTAATGAAATTTGAACGTCTTAAAATGACAACTCGATGGAAAATAGACTTGTTTTGCTTAACCGAACCATAGGCTCCTCCTAAATTAGGCAGCTAAAATAGCCTTCACTTTCAAAACGAGGTTGAGTGATCACGCGCGGCGCAGGGCGAGATTACCAATGCAGTGCAAATGGCGAGTCAAGTCTATGCAGAACGGGATCTCTCCCTCTCAACTCAAAATGTTGTGGACAATTACCTTGCCTCGAAATCATTCGCATCAGGGAAGATGCACCAGTCAAAGGCTTACAAGTATTTCCATGAGAAATACGTTTCAAACAGACAAAGTAAGTAAAAGGTTGTATTGTCCGGTTTTCGATCAAATGTATGGTCATGTGTAGTTGTCGTAATGGGGAATTATAATGATAGCGAATGACATTTTTATTTGAACTTCAAGCCATACAACACAGTTCTTGATGCTATGGCACTATATTATTATAAATGTGAAGTCTTTAACCGAGATCATATTACCCTAAAATTTCCTGTTTCCATAGGTCACCTGTTTTCATGATATTTAAAGTTTATACATAACATACCTGCTCACTCAACCGACTAATACTAACTGGATGTTGACAACTAGAAGACTCTACCTAAAAGTAATCGTCTATATATATAAGAACAGGAAGATTTTCTGGATAACAACTTCTTTAATGTGAAAATACGTTTCGGAGTACATACATGTACTCACCCCTTCATCAGGTGGAATGTAAGGAAATAACATAAATATGGAACATTTATATAGCAAACAAAACAATGGTGAGAAAAGTCAATCAGGGAGATTAACATGCATGAGAATGGTATACAATGGGGATTTGTTATACAAACACGATGGAGATTAAGCATGAGAATGATGAGGATTTGCAATACAAACATGAATGGGAGTAAGTAGATGAAGGATTTGCAATACAAACATGAATGGGAGTAGGTAGATAAACAAAGGCCTGTAGGCTTTATTGAAGATGTAAATAAACACCTATGATGAAACGAGGGAGGCCAATTGGCTTTATTGAAATTGTTAAGCAAATAATAATTATAGTTGATTGGAAGAGAGGCCAATTGTTGATGTGGGTGGCTTTGAAGTTGTTGAATGGTGATTGGAGCTGATAGGCGTTGAGTGGTTGGGTTCTCCTCGGATATTTCCTCCGATAATCTATCACCCCATAGATAAATCATTAAAGGATTTAAACAAAAAAACATGGACATCTCATCAGAATATGTATCTTTTTATGTTTCCTGATGAAAGAATCGATTGTGTTTTCAACATTAATACAGAGATTCATGCAAAAGTTTCTGGCTACCCTCAATCTAAAAAATTTTGAGAGTCATCGTTATCCCAAAATCCTTCATTTATGCAAACAGTTGTTGTTATTTTTAATGTTATTTTTAGATGTTTAGCTTAAAGGTCTGATGACCTTATTTCATCGCATCCCATTGTCAATTCTACACATGAAACCACACCCTAATAACTATTTTCATCTTCTTCCCCATAAGCAGAATGCCCAGAGTTTTAAAAATTGTTACAGGTACCTTAGCATATGAGGAATATATTTTGTAGCTTTAGTCACCCCGTGACAACAGTCACTACACTACAATTTAGCCTGCCCTTGTTGCAAATTGTTTACATGTAAACAGAACATCAACAGATTTATTTGATCAAATGTTTTCAATTGCTGTTTGAATCCTGTAAAATAGTGCTAGATAATGATGATTGTATTATTAGTGAAATAATATTTCTGTCTGACAAATCCATTTTTCCTTGTATTCTATTAAAACTTGACCGACGACCGATTGTGAAATCTCAACCGATTTAAATTTTGTAATTAATGGCAATCATTTGTTTGCTTGTAGGTGACACTGACGTTCAGTGCTGGCTGTGTGGAGGATGCAATGTGTGAATGTGTGAATGTGTGAAAGGTTAAGGCTGCAGCCACATTGGGGCACTGTTGTACGACATTGCCCATCTGAAGAAACTGGGAACAAAGGTCATACCTTCAGATCCTGTAAAGACATCAAAGCCCCACGTTTGGCACAAACCTAGAGGAGAGGCGGTGACTGGCATGACTGTTCAGGACGTTGTGGCTATAGGGTACGGAAAAAAGAACCCCATGGAAGCGCCCAAACAATTAGTAAAGACCACTCTGTACAATCATCTAAGAGATTGATACTCCAGAACATTCAGAACTGTACAAACCTATGTGTGAAGTATTTCCATCTGCTTTGATCATGCCAGCTCTTGAACTCAGTATAAGTGGAACTCTCCCAATGATAGAGACAGATTTTGGCAAATTTCCAAAGGGATCTGTGATATCGATCCATCAAAAAACAAATCCACAATATAACATTTCAATATCTGACAACCTTAATTTTCCAACATTACCAGCCTCAAATAAGATTGAAACTACATTCGTTGCATTTCCTCTCACAGAAGAAAAGCAATTGAAATTGCTTTCCTTGAAGTGCAGTCTGGAAGAAGTACAAGCATTTAAGGAAGACACAAGGCTTCAGAGTCCGTGCGGCTTGTGGTTTAAACTTAAGAAAGATCGACTTGGGGCCTCCAAAATGCGCAGTGTCTTCACTAGAAAGGAGAACTTTGAGAAACTTACTCTAGATTTGCGCAAAAAGACAAGAAAAACTCAAGCCAATGGCAATGGGATTAGCCAATGAACCAATTGCTGTTGACAAGTACATCAAAGTTGTCAACAGCGTAAACATCTATCCCATTGGTATTGTCCCTGGGCTTACTGGTATTGTCCCTGGGCTTACTGGATCGCTGCAACTCCAGATAGGAATTCTTAAAGTCAAGTGTCCAAGTGTTACATCTGTTCTTGAAGTAATCATCATAACCATGCGTATTTTATACACAAGTGCAAACCCAACTTGCGGTCACTGGACTGGAGTGGTGTGATTTCTTTGTATTTTTTTAAAATTACTATCATCTCGAAACAATTCGTTTCGATGTTGATGAATGGAGCTCAATCAAAGTTAAATCAGATCACTTCTTCTTCAATTATTATGTGTAGTTATGCAATCTCGGGTGTAAACTCACGCTTAAAAAGAAGTGTATTGGTCATTTAAAAGCATTTACCACATTCATATCGTGTAAAATGTGATGTGCCAAACAGAGATAGAGATTGTTAATATTAACCAAGAGTGTTTCCATATTATTTATATATTAGTAATAGTTTCTGTGTTTGCAGCCTATTGAACATAGTTAAAGTATTTCACATAATTTGCATATTTTCGCTTTAAACATGAATAGAAGTTTGTTTTGTGAATGTAGTTTAGCTTTCGTAGCATTGATAAAATTACGAAATTTGAATTTAAAACAAGTGGTTGTCACTAAGGTGACATGATCCCCCGCCGCAAATTAATACTTCAAAATTGAACAAGATGTGTTTGTTAAACACGGATGCCCCCGGATGAAGCAAAGTTATAGCCAAGGTTAAAGTTTTCTGAATATTGTCCACTGCGGCAAGGTCAAGGTCACAAGGTCAAATATGATGACCTCATCCGAAGGTCTCATCATTAGGTATGCACATGCCAAGAATGAAAGCCGTAGCTCTGAGCAATCCAAAGTTACGGCCAAGTTTAACGTTTTCTAAATATTGTCCACTTCGGCAAGGTCAAGGTCACAAGGTCAAATATGATGACCTCAATTGAAAGGTCTCATCACCAGGTATGAACATGCCAAGTATGAAAGCCGTAGCTCTGAGCAATCAAAAGTTATGGCCAAGGTAAAAGTTTACTGAAGATGTCCACTGCGGCAAGGTAAAGGTCAAGGTCACAAGGTCAAATATGATGACCTCATCTGAAAGGTCTCATCACAATGTATGCACATGCCAAGTATGAAAGCCCTAGCTCTCAGCAATCCAAAGTTGTGGACAGACAGACAGACGGACAGGTGAAAAACAATATAGCCCCGGAATCTCAGATTCGGGAGCATAAAAATAATGTCAAAATCAGCAAAATCGACTGTCAAACATGTCGGAAAAGTCAAAGCTCCACTGTGACCTTGAGAATAAGGTCAAGGTCACCAAAATCTAATCAGCGCTTTGTCTTTCCAAGGAGATGCTTTGTGAAAGATATGAGGGAATTCCTGTGAATGGTTCTTGAGATATCCTGCTGACAAGATGTACATGTACATTATCATATTTAAAATATCAGTTCCACTGTGACCTTGAGAATGATGTCAAGGTCACCAAAAAATTAACCAGCCCTTTGTCTTCCCTATGAGGTGCTTTGTGTAAGACAAGAATTACATGTACATTAGCATGTCGAAAAATTCAAAGTTCCACTGTGACCTTTAGAATAAAGTCAAGGTCACCAAAATCTAATCAGCCCGTCATCTTCCCTAGGTGGTGCTTGATGTAAGATATGATTGAATTCCTGTGAATGGTTCTTGAGATATCCCGCTGACAAGCTTTACATGTACATTAACATGTCGAAAAATTCAAAGTTCCGTTGTGACCTTGAAAATAATGCCAAGGTCACCAAAATCTAATCAGCCCTTTGTCTTTCCTTGGAGAAGCTATGTGTGAAATATGAAGAGAATCCAGCGAATGGTTCTTGTGATATCCCGCTGACAAGGGTAAAATGACAAAGTCTTGTCGTAACCTTGAAATGAAGGTCAAGGTCACAAACCTCTGTAGGAAGATTACTCTTCCCATGATTAACCCCATACGCAAAATATGAAAAGAATCCAGTGAATAGTATTTGAGTTATTGCATTTCGTACGGACGTACGTACGTACGGACGGACGGACGCAGCCGAATGCTATATCCCCCGCTTCGCGCTAAACGCGTGGCGGGGGATAATTAGAAGTCCTCGTATTTTAAATGCAACTTTACAAAACTTAGCCTTTTCGACTTTCATGTAACAGTCAGTTGATTCTTGTAAATATTTGTTCACATCTTAAAAGAATTTGCTGCTATTTAGTTTTGTTGGTGTAATGCAATCATTTTACTTGTATGCCATTAAATGTTAGAAATATCAATAATATCTAAGGACGTCTTAGACTAAAGATAATGATAAGGGCAATGAAACCTTAAAATGAAAACAAGATTATAGATCATTTGCAACACATTTATTGTTTGAATAGTTGTATTGAGAACCTAACTGACAAGTTTAAGATATTCAGAGTTGTTTTAAATGATTATTGGCAGTGATGAAAAAATATTTACACAAAAAGTCTCAAAGTATTGTCTTTGGCTACTGTGAAATACAACAAATGATATACCTGATTTAACATGACATCTCTTGCATGTGATAAAACAGCACTTTTCCTATAGATAAGTTCATTAGTAAAATTTTAGAATGGAAAATATATAGCTATTTCTCAATGCAATTATCCATACAATTGTTGATAGTAATGGAACGGCGTATCAAAGTTGATGTTGCTTCAAGAAATGTGTGTGGCTTCATATTTTACCTTCAGCATATAAAAAAGGTTATCTATCGACTATAGGAATGTAGCAGATAAACTTGGCATAGGTATTACATTTTTCATTGATCTTGAATAATCACAATACACATGTCAAATTAACATTCATTTTGCAATCAATGGTCCTTGAAAATTTCCAAGAATGCATGCAACTGACCACAATTGATTCATAGAACCAACCATTGACATTGATACATCATTATCAAATATATGATATTCCTTCACACGTCTATTGACAACAACAAGCTTTTTTTAAGGCCTTATGTGGTCAATTGGCCCAACCGACCAATAACCTATAAACTATTAATATGATATACAGCTAATTCTGCTACAAATCTTCAAATATGCTTGCTTAAATAAACCGATTGACGTTTTAATTGATCAACAAGTAATTAATGCGACAGGAAAATGTCCTGAATGTTACCACTTCTAAAACTGAATATAAATGTTGAAATATAATTCAGATAAATGTTTTAAAGATGGTTACACTAAATTAATCAAATTAGGGGTTAAAAACTTTTATCATAAATCTTTAAAGTCTTAATTTGTTATCTTTCATCTGTTTAACACAAAATAATAGCATTGTTCTAAAATATTAGTTTGTATTTAGCTATAACCAGATGTAATTGTCTAAATTAAACATATGCTTCTTGACCCAAGAGTTCTTCTGATGACACCTACATAAAATGGAGTGTATATGTATTATCATAAATAAATTAGAGTAGTTATTCAACACCAGTAACGGTCAGGACATTACTGATAACGGTTTGGACAGGAACGGTAACGGGTTGGACATACATCTTTAACAATTTAATTTAAAATTAAAAAAAAGGAATTTGAAATGAAAACGTAAACAGTATTAAGCACAACTGTTAACTCCAATTTTGATTGACAGTGAAATGCATATTAGAAAATGTAACTTGTAACAAATATGACATGTTTTGCTTATTTGTGTGGTAACCTTTGTTACAAAATCTATATAAAACACCAAAAGAACATAAAACAAGCTGTTTGGATTACTGAAGTACTAAATGGTGCAATTGGGGAATCAACATTTAAAAGAATAGTAACGGTTGTGCCATGTTTGGTAACGGTTAAGACATATGTATATAAAATCAATATAAATTTGTGAATAATTTTATCTTTTCTCAGTAAAGATATTTACGGCTTCGTAAGAATAAGAAACATACTGTCTTGATTAAAAAGTTACCAAATATAGAAGAAAAAGTGAAATTAGGGCATAAACATAATATGAGTGGTAATGGTTTGCAACATTTTAGGTAACGGGTCAGGAAATCAGTGTTAAAAATGAATATTTTGAATATTTTCCATCTAAAAACTTGCAGGAAATAACATTCTGAAAGGTTCTAAACAACTATGACTCTGTACACCTCATCATACTGCACACACAGCCGTATAGATATCAATTGTTAATATTAAGATCCAATGTTAAGTCTCTATGACATAAACTTATTTAAATATCTAGTATTAATTAAGTATCTAGATTGCATTTATCAGCTGAGTAGCAATAGTGAGTAGTTTTCAATTACAAAAAAATTAACAACATATCACTATTATATATCAACTCCAAAAGTTATAAGTTATAAGGTATTTTTTTTTTATTACAGAACACAAAAATATGTTCAAATTACTTATTTTTCTAATTATTTGAATCAGACGGAAAAACCTACCAATTTTGAAAAACACCAATATATATATATGTAAATCTGTGGAATTTTTTTTTTATTTACATATAAAGACTAGAAATATGGGCAAAACTAGACCTAAAGCAAAAATAATATATTGGAATGCTATGTGAATAATGTTGTAAATTTCAGATATATTAATTTTGTTATATTTCAAAATTAATAAAGAAAATAACACGAACAAGGGATGATTTTACAACTCATTTTGTCAAGAAAAATAAACAACGGTATTGTGAAAAGAAAAACTATTTATTACCTTGACATCATCTAATTATAAATTTGTTTCCTTAACACAGGGAAATAGACAGCCAAACACCACAAAGTGCAGTCTACCCCGTTCGTAAACAACACGAAAATAGGTGACTCGTGAACAAGGATACCTTTGAAAGGAAAAACGGGAGAGAGAAACATTACATGTGTGTCTAGCCTAGTATACTTTCGCTTTTTATACGTTTAGTATTAGCCTACATCAGGCATAGATCTACAGTCTCCGCCTGCTGAACGGTAGACATGCAGTCATCGCAAACAGGACAATAACACAATGACCTGTCCCAATGTCATTTACAAATATAAATAACGATTGCATAGTCAGTATAAATAAGATTATCCAATGGGCGGTTAAATTCCCTTTGATGTTTTTGAAAGGATATATCATGTATCAAGTAAAGTGGGGTTGTATCTATGACGTCACTTATTTATCAGCCACAGTTATTTTAAACTCTCTGATAGGACGACCGTGAAGCAGCAGGGCGGCCCAAGGGCGGAGCTACAAACACCTGGCTGACCTTGAGTAATTACAACATTGTCGCAAAACCAGATGACATCAAAGGGCTGCATGCCGCTCAGTAGAAAAACAAAACAAATGTAAGTGCCACTCAGTCCTCTTTTAATGATAAAAACAATTGATCACCTGATTAGAAACTGGAAAAAAATCGTAAACACACCATAGTTTTTAAATCGTCATTGATTAACGTGAAGGCAATCAATCCAGCGGAAAATAATGAACAGTCATTTGGTGGTGATAATGTTCACTTGACAATTCTGTATGTTGATGTAAGAAGAAATTTCTCATGATTTACTTTCTTTGTCACACGGAAACACAAGCCGAAAAAGGGGCCTGCTGGACTGGTTCCAAAGCCCCAAAGCCCGACTGACTGCCTGAAGTGAAACGGCAACAATCTCAAATAGCGGATTTCTAAAGAGTAATTATTAAGCGCGAAAATCATGTCACGTGACAGGCGCATATCGTCGAACGTTGCCCATTGGATAAAACAGATACATGATTGACAAACAAATTTGGTGATAGCTCGATGATATTTTGTATACATCACTTGTGTTATCATGTACATGTATCTATTACTTATTTTATTTTAATGATAATGGTATTTGAAGGCATATGTATATAATATATTTTGATGGGAATTATTAATTCGCTATTTCGGGTTTAACAATAATATACCTTGAAGAGGGGTCCCTCGTCCCGACGCATTTTCACCAGCCAAGTTTTCCTCAAAAGCTGATCCTTTGGAAAGTGGTGAAACCATACCGGGGAATCCTCCTGGGGGTAGCGGCTGTCGGAATAACATCAATACACGCAACAATCACTGTACCGAAGGTGATGTTGGTAACCAACATCCCAACATGGCGGAAGGCAAGATCGCTTCGCGAGTATTTAACACGAATTAACAGCTTTCTCGTATGGAAGGGGATTTGTGCCAGAAATGAAGACATGTTGACTTGTAACTTGTAAAGTGTAACATGTCGTTCTCAAACATACAAGTCTCGAAAAGACAAGTCCAACCATGCAAAACTAACATTTTAATCCTGTCAATCGTTACTTTCCATGCTCAACATTACAAAGTTGAAATGTAATTCTAGAAATCGTCAAAGTCGAAAAGTCAACTTGTCATTTTAATTGTTAAATCTAAATAATATACACATTTTGTAATGTTACAAGTTTCGTTTGACAAATGAAAAATGGAAAATGAAGAGTTGCAAAGTCAGCTTTGTAAAACCGACTTTTGCATTTCGAGACTGACATGACTTGTATAGTTGCGAATGCAATGTTTCAAATTACATCTCTACATGAATTCGCATTGACCATATTTGGAAGTTTCCCGAACATTGCCGATGTTTTCCGAGGACGAGAGGCATTTGCAAAAATACCGAGACCTCCCTTGCCACTGTCCCAGATGGGGAATCCCTTAGTCTATTTTGAGCCCAACGTTGGACAAGTTAACCACGCCCCTTAAAATCAAGGGACGTAACTCTTGTTATGTCCTACAAACAAACTCACGTTGTCAGTTCACGGAGCGCTACTGTCACTTACATTCCGTGTGATAGTGTCGCTTAGTAATTAAATGCCAAACGAAAATACCAATTGAAACTTAATTCTTAGGTATTCTAATTATTATTTCAATAAATTTCAAGGACACTTGACAAACAATTATTTGTGTGGCAACGCAAAACGAATGCGGAAGTAATATAAATGTGGGATAACACTGACAGACATACAGGATCGCATAGCTTGATTGTCATTGATGCTATGATAAATGTATCCGATCTGTTATCATAAAACTTCTTTCACTTACATATAAAACTGCAGATTTACAAACCATATATAGACATCCTACACCCGAAAATATTAATTACTTTCTGTGCGTTCATTTACACATTATCTTCTCTCAGTTAAATCATGTCAACATTCACTTTTTTATACTCCAATTTTTCGTGTATTCAATAAAGTCTTTTGCATTCAGAAATGAATATCCAAGTTTTGAAAAAGAAAATCTTGATATTGAAAGTATATAAACGTTAGTGGGAAAGAAATTGAAAGAAATACATAAATTTTATTATTAATTTTAAAATATTTTAAATGTACCACAAAGCAATGATCTAAATCAGGGAACTTCATATACTTCTTTAAAACAAATTTTAAAAATGCATTGCACTTTAATTATAACTGAAAACTGTTCTGAGCATCAATACTTCTTATTCTTACAGACAGATAATCAAGGGGAAATGTTCTTTAGCTGAGTTCAATTTATCTCTTTTAATTATTTTACAAACTTTTCTCAACTAGTTTAAATTATTTATTGGTTTTGAATATGTTAATTTATCTATTTTAATTTACTTATCAAGCAACCTATATTTTTAGTATTTGAAGCAGTGAAAAGTGTATTGTTGTGGGACAGAAAATTAATATATTTGTCCATGATTAATATGTCCATTAATTCTATATAAAGAATCAATTAAATTACTGAATTCAAGTATGAAATGTAAATCATAAGCCTATATCAGTTGTTTCACACTTTAAACAATAAACATTCAACTTCTACATGCCAAAACATGAACATAATTATGAATAAAGAATGCAAACTGAAAATAGAATTGTTTTACTGGTAATTTCAAAAATATAATTGCACTATTGAATTTAAAAATTGCATCGACTGTAACATATACAGGATATACAAACATTTTAAAACGTACAATTTCACTAAAATTGTCATTCATGAATACATTGACATGCGTATTAAATATGTGTTTTATTTACTCATATGAAACGATGATATTTTTTATTTAGATAAAAATTCCGATAATTAATGTTTTACAACAATATGTTTCCCCTAAACATACGTCTTTGCCGTGTCTATTTAACACTTTTGTTTGTTAGTCATTAATGTAACAAACTCATTGTAGTAGAAATATATATCAAATTATTAATTTAAAAGTTGAAAGAAAAGAAATGTTCATTCCATTAAGGTGTTGTAAAGGAGAAACACAACACAATCCGGCCCGAAGTATTTCAAGGATTAGTGTTTTTGAAAAGTCCAGAAACTGTACTAAGAGTGTGACATGTTTCTAATATATTTATAAATAGAGCAATCTACACAAGAAGAGAGCTGCTGAAAATTAAAATAAGTCATTCAAATATTTGTTATTTCTGTAAATCTGAACCAGAAAATTTCCTAATCACGTAAATGAATTTTGGGGGAATCGAAAGTTTCATGAACAATCGTCTTTTATCACCCAAAACTGGCTACCTAAGTAGATGGTGCTTGTGTGAGATCATGCGATATCGACAAGCGATATCTACATTGTAGATTAGTTCTGCCCCAGAAAGGAATCCAAGTTGCGTTTCCATGGAAACGGGGAAAACAAATACCGAACTGTGACCAGTGTTACGACGGTCCAAAAGCTGAGACAGGAATTTTGTGGACTCAAATCAAAGTAGTCTGTGACACTGACAGTAATTTATGTTTCGAAACCACTTGAAATTACGTAAGGTTTATTTTGAAACTATTTATCATCATGTATTTATTTCCAAAAAGTCGATAAAATATATAACTATAATCGAATGTTAAAAAATGTCCCGACCAACTGTTTTTTTTAATAATTTATTTTTACAAAAGACGCAATGTTTTCTTTATACCCAATTGATAGACTGTCCTACTTATGAAGGTATTAAACATGTAGTTTTATATTATGCCAACTCAATATACATGTAGAGCTATCATTATACCCGAGTGTAAACTGTGCAATCCTGTATACCCTTTTACAATAAAATGCAACAACACAAAAAATTCAACACACTTCTGGGTCACAAGAAAATGTACGATCTAATACTTGACTCACACATTTTGATAAACTAACTTAAATGGGAATACGTCACTGATTCAAAATACAATGATCTGGATTGGGAGTGTTTTAGTTTATACATATACAACTGCGTGTTTACTCTAACTATCTTGTATATTTGAAAAAAAAACAAAGCATACATTACAATAGTATAATATCACAAAATACATATATATTAATCTTGACCAGGAAGCATATTTCTTAAAAGTGTGTTATTTAGAATACTGAATACTAAATGAATAAACAAATTACAACTTTTCTATAAATGTGTTCAATTATTTATGTTGATTCTGCTTGCATTATGCTTGCAAAATTCCTGGATCCGTCCCTGACAAACATTATATAGTGACCAGTAATGCTGCCTTTAAAATGTGTTAGAAATAGATGTAAAAGTTAAATGTTCATGGTTTATGTGTTAGATATCCTTGAAAAAATGACAAACTGAAGATGAGTCTTCATATAAGTTCATTACCAACCGGTTTCACAAAATAGTTGCTAATGATGTAGCGTCAATGTATAAGCTACCCTGATGATCACTATGTTCTGAAACCGGTTGGTAATGAACTTATATGAAGACCCATCTTCAGTTTGTCACTTTTTCAAGGATATATATATATATATATATATATATATATATATAGAAAAACAGTTTAAAACATCTTCCAACTCCCAGGTCTCATAGGATTAAATCATCGTAATTTCTTCGAACATTTTATTTTTTCTATATATATATATATATATAGTTACTTTATTCTGTCCATATGATCAATCTAAATATATATATTATTAGTATGCCTGATTGAAACGAGAGCAATATAAATTACGTTCCATTTATATTTGAATAAGATATTCCTGTTTGCTTTGTTTCAAAATCAGAAAATGAATTTCAGCACAGATAAGAGGTAATGATTACACAATGTGACATTAAATATGTGCCCGACCATCGGGCTGGTGTAACGCAGTAAGGTGTACTTTTTGCAAGCTCGCAACAGAAATAACCGCGTCTCGGGCGTTCGGGCGGGCAGTTGTTTCCTCCACAGTAAAATGCTATGGTGTCCTAATGTTTTAGTCAATGTGCTTTTGTCAACAGTATGCTAATAATGGGAAAACTAGTATGCAACTTTCAAGTATGTGTTAGTAGTTGCTGGGAGATACTTGCCAAGGGAGAAGTCATTGTTGAACAATGTGTTTATCGGATCGGGATTATTCGTTCCTTTCCGCTAATTTCCGCAATATTCCAAATATTGTCAATGCGAAATCGTGTAGAGATGTGATTTGAAACATTGCAATCGTAACTATGCAAGTCATGTCAGTCTCGAAATGTTAACTATGCAAATCGTGTCAGTCTCGAAATGTTAAAGTCGGTTTCACAAAGCTGACTTTGCTACTCTTCATTTTCCAATTTTCATTTGTCAAACGTAACTTGTAACATTACAAAATGTGTATATTATTTAGATTTAATAATTAAAAATGACAAGTTGACTTTTCGACTTTGACGATTTCTAGAATTACATTTCAACTTTGTAAAGTTGAGAATGGGAAGTTACGATTGACAGGATTAAAATGTTAGTTTTGCATGGTTGGACTTGTCTTTTCGAGACTTGTATGGTTGAGAACGACATGTTACACTTTACAAGTTACAAGTCAACATGTCTTCATTTCGGGCACAAATCCCCTTCCATATTCTCGGGGTATATAATCAAACTTAGTTTGCACACCCATGAACATTGATGGTGTGAATAGATTTGATGCACTGAATCTACATATTAACGTCCACGTCATGAAGAATACGCATTTTTAAAATCACGGTGGGATGTTGGTAACTCCCAGCGAGTTTGACACAAGATGTTGGTAACGATGAATGGAGGATGTTGGTAACACTATTGAGAAAGTGTTGTTAGTTCTGTTGTAAATACGATACCCCTTTGAGAGGGGGGTCACATTCTTTATGTGCTAGTATTACTAATCTAAATATGTTTTCTATTTATCCCTATACACCATACAAGTTAACGTGCTTATCAATTAAACATGCTTATCAATATAATAATATTGAAAGTATCGTATGTAAAATGGATGATCCCTTACATCCAAAATGGTTGATACCAAAACATTTTTGCCGGGTTCTATTAAATAAGTGATAATGTTTCTTCAATAATATTTTGGTTAACATACAAAATCTGCATTCAGAAAACCATATTAGACAGGTCTTGGTTCAGACAAGTAACTTAAAGGTACATCCATTGTGTTTCATAAAATTTTATTTGGCTTTTATACGTTCCAACTCACGACATGTGTTGTCTACAACACAAATAAATTCACTCAGCTTGCATATTTATCCCCAATCGTCAAATATATCATAATAACTAGTTTCCAATTTAAATTGAGTAACATAAGTATGCATGTGCAGAAACTGCACGTCCCATTTACATGCACAGTAGTTATGGGACCTATTAAACATTATCAACTCAAATTTGTCTTTTTATCTGTTATAAATAAGATTCCAAATTTACGTTTGACTCATTGACGCGCGCCACACGCTGTGCATTCTCCGGTTTTCGATCAGAAATCACTACTTTTACCTTCAGATCATCAAAATGCTAAGTCTACTATCATCAAAATGATAGTTTTCGGTAACAGTCAGTACTTCTCGATAAAATAACACCATTTATAACGTTTGGAATATTTGACCCCCAACAACACAATGGATGTACCTTTAATACTCATACTATTAATACTCATGTGTATATATATTTGTTCCTGGTATGTACTTTGTGCATATAAACGCAATTAAATATGTAAGTAAATATACACTAGAAGTATATTAACACTACATCTGGAGGTCATGTAAACATATATTTGCATATATGTACTTCTGCATAGCATTTGTGTCGTGTAAACAGTTCTCTCAAATACAAGTGTGAGTATATTCTTTTATTTTTGACAATTTTCGTTCTTGTAATAGTGACAGAACTATGCCTGTACTCAAAAGAAAATAGAGTCATGGGATCTGTATCTCATCAGACTTTAAACGATGAAACATATTAGGTTGAAACTTGTAATTTTCCAAAAGTACATGTAGTTGTCAGAAGCTTGACGAATATATATATAATCCACATTCTTTAAAAAAAGGTTCAAAGGTGAAGTCTTGGTGGCCACGGAGTTACCAAATCTACAATGTATAATTCATAGGTGTACACACTATTCCACCTTTCTAGAGGCTAATGTATTTTATTTTTTAGAAGAATACACATAATGTTCTTTAGGGAGTGGCACCTGTAGCCCTAGGTTGAACCAAAGAGTCCAAACCAAACCTACAATTTATAATCCCCATTGACCAAAAGGCTGTACACAAAATTTCATCTTTGAGGTATAGAAGAGAAGAATATTGGTTTTTAGGGCATAGTCCATGTGCTCCTTGTTAGGAGCCAAAGTCATATTGGTTTTCATTCTTTGAAAAGAAAACGAAAATAAGTTTTTAGGTAGTGGACCCTGTGATCACATCAAGAGTTACATAGTCACAACATATATCATTTATAATCAGCTTTGGCCTTGGAATCTGTACACAGGATTTCAGTCGATAAGGGCGATTAGTTCTTACGTAAAAGATGAAAACTCCTGTTTTTCTCCTTGGCTAAGGAGTCTGTTCACAATTTTTCAACATTGGAGAAGACTTAATACGTTGTGGCCCTTATTTGGCAACACAGAGGCACAGAATCAGTTTATACGTGTAGTTTACAGTTTATAATCCCCATTGGCTAAGGAATCTGAACACAATATTTCAGCTTTGTCTGCTTTTTCTTTCTGAAGAGGAAGATGAAAACAGGTATAGGGCATACATATAGTACATGTGGTTCTTACT
Source organism: Gibbula magus (assembly GCA_936450465.1). Lineage (NCBI taxonomy): Eukaryota > Metazoa > Mollusca > Gastropoda > Trochida > Trochidae > Gibbula > Gibbula magus. The sequence continues at coordinate 47,811,655 of OW388300.1, read as the reverse complement.
TGGGACCACAGAGTCTCCAAATCTATAATAATTCACATTGGCTAAGGAGTCTCAACACAATATTTCAGCTTTCTATTGCATTTTGTTCTGAAGAATAAGATGAAAAAGGTTTTCTATCATCAAATCTACATTTTATAATCCCAACTGTCCAAGTAGAGTGTACACAGGCTTTCAGCTCTCTAGAGCCAGTGGTTCTTGAAAATAAGATGAAAAATAGAAAGACTTACAGACGGATGGACTGACGGACGCCGAACTCCTTGGTGTGCCTGAGTCTATCAGGATTTTCAGATCTGAGCGCAGTCTGTTCTTCGCTTTATTGCTGATAGTGTCTGCAGTGTTCCATGTATTAAATATGGATGACAACCGTAACGATGACAAAATCCGTAATACTCACCCCTTTATTTCCTCGTGTAAATACATAGTAAATATACACGTACTTTTATTCCCATATGCAAATCTATTCCAGCTGTATATACACTTACGTATGTATATTTCTGCATGTAAACTGGGCTTTAGAATGTAAAAATCTTATAATCCTCAACTGTGTTTATGGGTTATATCTAAATAACAGTAATAGTATATTTTAGTACCTTGGAATTGAGAAACCCTTTCATTACTACGTAATTGGTCGCTTGGGATGGTGGATTTGGTGTACAGAGGAATCTTCGCACACTACGCTAGTAGTAAGGTATATCAAATGTATCATATTTCATTACAATAGCTGGTTGTATACATAAATAGAGATTATTACCCGAGGAAGTTTGTCATATGACTTTTACGAAACGAGTGTGAATTTTTGTACTGCCCGAGCTCAAACTCGTTTCGTAAAAGTCATATGACACCCCTCCTCGCGTAATAATCTCTATATAACTTCATTTTAAGCTCCTTCTGTATCTTGATGTGATGTACGTCAAACTAATGATGACACATTTTCATTGGCAACGAAGATTTGTAAGTGCAAATGTAGCAGTAGTACAGGACTGTGAGGGGTGGAAGTTAAATTAGTGTTTCCTTTGGTTATTTATAGTAAATTTATTTTAAATAAATAAAGCAAAACTATATATGAACCGTCAAAAGTGTGCTACTATGATTTTGGCGTTACCAACATCATTTATTTCAAAACAAGAGACGTTACCAACATCTTGACTGGGAGTTACCAACATTCCACCGAGATTTTAAAATTGCGTATTCTTCATGACGTGGACATTAATATGTAGATTCAGAGCATCACATCTATTCACACCATCAATGTTCATGTGTGTGCAAACTAAGTTTGATTATATACCCCGAGAAAGCTGTTGATTCGTATTAAATACTCGCGAAGCGATCTTGCCTTCCGCCATGTTGGGATGTTGGTAACGTACGTTACCAGCATCACCGTCGGTACAGTGACAATGTTGGGCAACTTTCCCCCAACCCGTATTCCTTGCCATCAAACACTTAGTTTTGAAGTAATGACCCGGTGACCTGCATAAATATTGAGAGGAGCCTATGTACATCTTTTTGAGAACTTTTGTTTTTTTATTGATTCAGGCGTGTTACTTAGTCACTGGTAACACGTATTCACTTTTTGTGAGATTACTTTATTTCAATAAAAACGGCGTGCTTCAGCGCCTTTAAAACCTTGTTGTCCAAACTTTATCAGCAGGATTATGTCCGCTTGGTTTCTTGGTTTTTATCGTAGAGGCATCGGCTAGAAAACAAATAAAATCGTATCCGCATTTAGACGGAGTTGTGACAATCAAAGATCAGTCCAGACAAAATCGATTATTCTATTGACATTTTAATGGATCATTCAATTGTTGGTTTTGGTTTGTTTGTCTATTTGTCGACTGTATCTACCTTATTCAGAGTGGAAAAACACACTGTTGAAAGTATTAAAATGATATATCTTAAGAAACGTTTTTTATGGTTTAATCCTTTATTTGTGAATTTGGTGTCTATTTTCAATCTGAGTGATGTATCACTGTATCATTCACTTGTGTCTAAGCTAAAGGCACAAAGCGTTAAAAGCTCATTCAGTCGTGTGTTAGATCAACAATAAATGTGTCTATTTAGCTTCAGGCTCTTTCGTAAAAGACTGCGCAAAAGTGGCTCTACAAACCGCTTCTTTCACTCTGATTTCCAATGTAGAAATATATAAAATGTTATCTTTACATAAAAAAAACTGTGTACGTTCCCATATTGCAAAGTGCAATTTATGACAAATGCAATTAAAAGATTCACGTTTTTGTTTCAACAGGGTCTGTGAGCATTAGCGTTCGGGTCTATACAGCGTGAAAATACTCATCTGTATTTTTTTTTCTTTCAGTGCATATTCATTTCTCATGTTCACATTTGACCAGATGTCTTACAGAACTTTACGTTATCGCTTGAATATAACTGAAGTGAGTTTCTTTCTCTGACTAATAGGAGTTCTATCAACAGGAAATGATGGTGCCCAAAGATGACTGCAAAAGAAATAGTTAAATCATCACCAAATGACAGGTTTGTCAAAATACTTCCGGAACCGGAAGTCCAGACGTCCTTAAAATGCTCACACGTCGTATTTTTGCAACTTATATGGTTTTAATCACGTACCAGATCACATGTATAAATGTATATGTGATTGTGGACCTTGGCGTATACCCATTTTCTTCCCCCAACACGTACATATATGTTTGTCATGTCTGTTTTGGAAAACTTGATTTGAGGTTATCATGTGTAAATTGAAGATTTGTGTAGGATGTTGTTAATCAATTTCAACAATTAGAGTTTGGTTTTCCTGGTATAAGTTATTGGTATGACAGCTATTTATTTAACGAGTAAAAGGTTATTGTAAATAATTGACAACCCAGCCGTGTGAGATGTCTATGTATGTAAATTATCATCTACAGTAATTATCAAATGATACTAATAAAAAAAGGTTTATGAAATGTTTAAGTACATTTCACAAATCAGAGTTTTTAATCTGTGTTATTCGCAATTAAAATATTTCACCAAAAGCATCAACTGTTTTGGAAATCTCATTTAGATACCAACAGCTTCATGTTCTTTTGAACTCTATACTTGGGTAAATTGACCATATTCGTCCGGATTTTCATGGCCTTAAAGGTACATCCATTGTATTTCATAAAATTTGATTTAGCTTTAATATGTTCCAACACACCATATGTGCTGTTTACAATACACAAAAATTCATTCAGCTTGGATATTCATCCCCAATCGCCAAACATATCATAATTACTAGTTTCCAATTAAAATCGAGTAACATCATTATGCATGTGCAGAAACCGAAAGTGCACGTCCTATTTACATGTACACTAGTTATATGACCTATTGAACATTATCAACCCAAATTTGTTATTTTGTCTGGTTTAAATAAGATTCCAAAATTACGTTTGACTCATTGGCGCGCGCCACACGCGGTGCATTGTCCGGTTTTCGATCAGAAATCAATACTTTTACCTTCATATCGTCAATATACTAAGTCGAGTATCAGCAAAATTGTAGTTTTCGGTAACAGTTGGTACTTCTCGATAAAATAAGACCATTTATAACGTTTGGCATATTTGACCCCCATCAACACAATGGATGTACCTTTAAGACAACATCCAACAAACACAAAGCTCAACAGAAAAGCTGGCTATATCATGCCCAGATTTCAAACCGTCAACATGTTTAAAGACACTATGGCACGCCAATTTTTTAAAATATAAATAATGCACAGATAATGCAGATCTCTCGATATTACAAACTATCTATCCTAAGGTAATGTATTATATTAGTTATCTGGAAAATATGTACGTATTCAGGTTTTAAAATTAACTTTAAAAGACCGGAAGTATTTAATGCAACGTTGCATTGAATCCGCATGAACTAAAATATCAGCAATATTCAGAAATTGCACCCAACCCGAAGACCAAAAACGGCAGTCGCTATCGTTAATTTCACAACAATGCTTACACTGCGTATTACAAACCGGTGAAGTTACAGATTCTCCCTAATGAAGACTATCCAATGTTTGTTGTCAGTTAAGAGAATACAGTATATGCAAGAACTGAATGAAATCCTAGCTCAGCCGTTTTCTACAATCTATATTACCAATTTTGCACATCAGCGACTGAATGACTTCGGCCGTCTCAATTATTTGATTATTGACTGCAGGTCAATTGTAAAGAATAATAAGTATTTCATTGCACCGAAAGGGAGCTAAAGTGAGTTTATATGTCCTCGTGTGACCTAAAATTAAAATAGCTTATTTGAATGCGAAAAGCGTGCACTTGTGCCTTTAAATCCACAAAGGCTAATGTTTATCAGTGTTGTAAGGTAGTTCGTACAAATTGGCAATCTTTAATTTCTTTAATCTTGTTGTAAACCGTTTCACACCACGGATATTTGTCACGACTAATCATTTGTTAAACGGTAAAGACCGTTTTGTCTTGTTGGCCGAGGGAAGTGAATTTTCGGGAAGACACTCTGTGAATTTCTGAAAACCAGGCAATAGCTAATCTGGAACAAATTCTCACCAATTCCCATATCCCCATTAGTGCTAAAGTGTGATCTCCCATATTGATCAGCTCTCTGTTCTTTGAGCAAGTGTTTATTCACTTGTCCCTGGAGCTTCTGTTCTGTATTTCCAACATGGGTCTTGTATCTCCCACCCTCATTATTGGACATACACTGTAATTCAGAAAGCCATCTTTTGATGAATGTTAGGTCAATACCTAATTCTCTTAAAGCTCTGCTCACATTGCTTACAAGATTATTTCTTAAACTTCTGAATAGCCTCTAAACTTTTTATCTTTTGTGAGCTATTTTCTTGCAGCCATATCTAACAGTCTACACATGTTCTTATTACTGTTATGTTTTTAAACATTATAATGTTGTTCCACCCCGAATGTATAGTCTGGGCTGGGATTTATATATACGTGAATAGTACCGTTGAAAAAAGAAGGTACACAACCTATTCTGTAGAACTGGAACACGTACTAAAACGATGTTACAGCATATATTCAATAGATTTCTTTTAAAAAACACAGAGCCATTACCACTCAACCTAGCTTCATTACGACCTTTTGGGACCTTTAAGATGTGTTAAGTTCTTTAAGACGAAAGTGTGGAAGAACTATAGTTATTATTCTCCAGTTATTTTTGGATTCATTGCTTGACCTTTGTTGTCCTTACAGCTTGACCATTTGACAAATGAACACATCGTTTTTCAATGCATGATAGTTCCCTCAAACTAGATAAAAATTCACTCCTTTTAATCTTGTTTTTTTATGTGATGCTGATGATTCCCAGCTTCTCTTCAATGCAGAGATTACACATCTTGAGTCTCGCTTTCTTCTGTTTGACTGTTTTTTTAAGCTTTGGTTTGTTATACCCCCGCTACGAAGTAAGCGGGGGTATATAGCGGTCATTCCGTCCGTCTTTCCGTCCTTCCGTCCGTCCGTCCGCCCTTCCGTCCGGTCAATTTTCTCAAAAACCGTCAAAGGTACATCAACCAAACTTTGTACAGTTGTAAACCATGTTCTTCCGATCGCGCACAGACAATTTTTCAATTTTCTGGGATTTAAATTGTTTGTCGTTTCCATGGAAACGTCACTTTTTGGACTTAGTTTTATTGTGTTCAATGGGGACAAGTTTTCTCGGATACTGTTCAACCTAGGTGAATGAAATTTTGGTTGTGAGTACGCATGACCACACTCTTTATCGAGTTCGAGAACCAGTTAACGGAGTTATGGCCCTTGAATCCGAAATTTAACTTAGTACCAAAAGAACTCTGATTCTCCAATGGGGACACGTTTTCTCGGAAACTATTACATCTAGGTGAATGAAATTTAATATGGAGGTAGTCCAGATGATACTCTTCATTAAGTTCGAAAACCAGTTCCGACATATTTTTTTTACGGAGTTATGGCCCTTGAATCCGAAATTGAACTTTGTACCAAAAGAGCTGTGATGCTCCAATGGGGACAAGTTTTCTCGGCAATTATAACATCTAGGTGAATGAAATTTTACGTGTAGGTAGTCCAGATGATACTCTTCATCGAGTTCACAGTCCAGTTCCGAAATATTATTTTTAACGGAGATATGACACCCTTGAACCTGTAATTGAACTTGGTACAAATTACCAGTGTGATGTTCTATTAGGGGACAAATTAAGTAACCTGAAAAATATTACATCTGGGTGAATACAATTTTTTAATAACAAAGTCAGATCCTAAAATTATTTTGGACAATATTATGATGCTTGAAGCTGTTTTTTAAACATAGTAACCTTCACATCTATAATTCTCAATGGACGGATAGCGGATGGCGGGGGTATGTGAGCCATGCTCACTTTTTTCTTCTTGTTGCAGTTTTAGTTCCCAAATGCGTTTGGATCATTCGGTTTCCCTTTCACAACGTTCAGTTTCGAATGAGTTTATGTTGTTATTGTAGCGGAGCTTGACAGAACAGCCAGCCCATTGTATGACACTGTGTGAATTGAGTTGCTACTGTGGATTGTAGGACATCATCAATCAGGCATGTTCCGTTGAGTGGACAGTTTGTTTTGTACTTGCAGTTACAGTTCTTCTTGCTAGGTGTTTGACTTGCTGATTTCAATACTGTTTTGTTATGTCCCTTGATTGTCTGTTGGATGGTTTGTTGGAAATAAATATTGAATTGAAGAAAACATTGAATTCGATTTTTTCATGCAACTGTAACTGATTTTGACTGTGTTGAAGATCTTGGATAGTTCATCGTCATGGGAAACTGCCTTTCTATTAGTTTCAGGAATTGCTTGCCAAAGTTTGTTGTCACGGTTTTACTGAAAAAACTGACGTAGTGTAAACCCCGCCTTATTTGTTTTGGTCGTCTTTTTCTCGCGCTGTTGCCAGCCCTCTAGTCAGCTGTTGTCCTTGGACTGCATATTCATTTACGTAATTACATTTGATGACATTGTTGATATTATTTTGATAATTGCCTTTGGGATGTTTTGATTATGTATTTGGAGAGTGGTTTGACTGAGAGTTGATGTAGATTGTTTCGTTGTTTGATTGTCTGTAGGGTTTGTCGGCTGTTATCAGGTTTCCCTTTCAATCCTTACTGAACCGAAACGGACTTCCCTAAATATGTAAAATAGCTTTCCTTTAATGATATGTTAGACAGTACATCATTTGCAAACATATAACTACAAGTGTTTGTAAACAGAGGGAACCAACGAATGAATATTGCAACAGAAGCGCAACACATTGCAATCTCTCGATACATTGCCGTGATTACACCCTTCTGGATAAGTCCTGTCTCACTTTTATTTTATTTTGGTGATTGTCAGTATATTTTATTTTAAAGTATAATATAGTGAAAAAAGGGACGTGCTCTGCTACAGAATTTGAATTTCTCATTGAAAAACGTCAGCTGAAAATTCCGAATTCCATGGTGTAGGGTTTATTTAAGGATTAATTACCATCTGTGGGTACTAATATTGCATATAAAATATTGGTATAGTGCATACTTTGAGAAACGGATGCGAACAAAAACGGTTAACACAATTAAGACATCTTACACGACGATAACCACCATGAATATAGCTTTATTGAGCATACACAAGTTACATGATTTGTTTCTTGTGACGTCAACTGGTCCAATCCTTAACATATTACTGAATGTATTAGTTGTTGTACAGTATCAACACTAATCAGTTCATTTTCATTATCTAGAAATGCTATTATGTGTGCCTTGTTTTAACGGTCAAACCTAAGTCCCGTTCGCAGGAGATTATGGTGCCCCAAGATGACGCAAATATGAATTATGATAGCTACATGTGTCCAAAAATCCAAGCAAGTTGCATACTTATCAAATGATTTATGGTAAAAGGTTTTAGACAATCTTAAAATTTCCTCCCAAACATCGTGCATCTAATCGGTTTTCAATGGCTTCGTTTCTATCAGGAAATAGATTTATGTAGCAGTTTAGATAAATAACGTTCTGGTTTTTTTTTCATCAAATCTAACCGCGACAACCAGGCATCAGGGATACTGATACAGTAGATTTATTAACTTATATCTTTACCAACCTTTCATGTCTACTTGTTGAGAAACAACTGGACATTGAGCTGATTAATTGTAATGGGCGTCGGGAGTAAGACATGTTAAGGTCGGCTTTAATAACAATACAAACATCCCTATAGAATGTTCTACGTTCTTACGCTTTTTCTTTTACCCCTCTGATATTTAAGGTAATCGAATGAGAATAAATATTATTTTAAACAATCGTATTACAATATTGCTACATGAAAGAATGAATATTGTTCTAATCCATTTTCTGACGATAGATCAATACATACTATACTATATTGACAACACTTCCTCTCCTATTCAGATTGAACCGTTAAAGTAACATCAATGACTATTAGGTGCGATAAAGAGACACTTTACTATTATCTTACACCAACGGTTGAGAGTTTAAAGGGGCAGTAGCACGTTTTTTCGCTGAAATATGTCGATGAAATGTATTTGGAAAATAATGTCACCAAAAGTAAAACACCCTTCTCTCTTTCAGAAAATCAAGTTTAAAATGAGTGTACATGTTCCGGAAAACCATGAGAATCGTTTTTGTCATTCAAAATAATAAAATGTGTTCACAATAAAATGGCCGCCATGCAATTTTTGCTTTTTACGCAACGCCGTTATTACCGCTACGGATAATTGGTTTGTGTGATAAGATGTTTTACCCTCTAAAGTAAATATAAGTGGCATAAACTATCATTTTAAAGGGGAAATTTGAAAAAAATTAAATTTGAAAAAAAAACGTGCTACTGCCCCTTTAAGATAAAAAGATCACAGAATTCTAAATCAATGAAAAGGACTGGACCCGCCATGTTTTTATCGGGAAATGTAGTCAGGTGTGGAAGACAGGCATTGATTTCGTAGTTGATCTGAAGTTTTATTATTTTGTAGTCAAATGAAAAGTTTCATGATGAACAATAGACAGTAGATATTCTCCGCCAAAGCCAGAGTATTGGTAGATACGCTGACACGTGTCACCTACCTAAACCACAATTCCTGTGTACAAATATGACCCATTTATTGATATGCTACCCAAAGTGAATTCGATTTCTGGGTCTCATCTCTCATTAATCTATATTTTGTTTATAGATAACTGTTGTTTAATACCAATGAAAGTGATAATTGAGTGACCTGCTTTAACTACGGACATCAATTCCTATCTACAAATATGACCCATTTATTTGATTAACTATATTATTGTTTTAATGAACGATGTATGATAACATATGTGACATTTCCAAAACAAGTAGTCTGTCAATTCGTACAATAAAGATTTAGTATTTGTGGCTTTGGACAACTGCTCGTTACAATATTGACACACGTTAAATATGCCCATCAATGAAATCGAAAGTTAGTTGATACAATTGACAACCTTGTCCGTGAACTTCTTTGTGTCATCTGCAATACATGTCTACATCAATTATTCACAAATATGAGTCGCATCCATTCATTGCAAGTAATATTTGCTGATGTCACAGTTATTTGAGAAGTAGCCATTTTGGAAATGTAACTGGTCCGAAAAAAGATAAACTTACTTTGGTAAACTCAATTTAAGGTGTCACTCTTTATCACATGCATGGGAGTTTGCTTTCAGAGATGAATTTAACAGGAAAAAATAACAGGAGAGATATTCCAGAGAGAGAGAGTCATGTAGCTTTTGAACCAAGGAATTATTGGTGTTATTACACCTTTGTATATATTGAACAGACTTATATGTATACTTATTTGTATCCTTTGTTTAAAAAAGGTGATTTTTGGCAAGTTTATGGCAAGAAATGAATAGTTATTCTTCTTATTAATATAATACCTCTCATTTTTTATTGATCCACATGGCGCAATCTTGGCTCAAAGGAGGATACTCTATTCTTCGAGCAGATACGTGATCTACTCCCCGCCCTGCTATAAATCCTTGAGAGATCTTCTAAAGTGAACATTACCTAGAGCATTCGATTAACGTAGCGCTGATTTCCTTACTCCAAAGCACAATCGATAGTACCTACTGTGATCAGGACATGCTATTCATAGTAAATGAAATTGATATTAGGAGGTAGAGACGTCGAATTCAAAGTAAAACAAACAAGGAGAACGGTACAAGATACAATAAAACATGAGTATTCTGTGCAGTGATGAGATGCATGTAACTCATTGAACTTTATCAAACACAAATAGAAACCACCCATCAGCTTGTTTGTGTAGAATTATTATTTTCAATGTCTATAATCAGTAACTAAAGATGTACAGGATAAAATATCAGTTTCTATCTTAGCCTCATTCTAAACAAACAAATATGATAAAGTCATTTCATATTGCCAGTTATCATTGTTATTCCTAATTAACTTTAAAAGAAATGGCATGTGGGCTTGATGAAACACAAGTAGAGTCGTTCGTGTGATGCTTTCCGGAAGTTTTGTTTAGAAAAGCACTCGTTTAAGATATGAAGGACATCGGGAATAACCCACTCAGTACGAGTGATTATCGGAAACATGCACTCCTCGAAATAGTGTTCACAGTCGCGAGCTTTGGCGAGCGACAGAACATTATTTCGACGAATAGGGCCTACATATTTCCTGTAATCACTCGTATCGTACCTAACGATAGGTTTGATCTCTTTCTGCACGCTCATTCTGATTAAAAACTACGAGAATAGTGCATGGATTCTGTAATATCTTATGATGCTGTCTTTCGTTGAAGATTAGCTAGATCTAATTATTCATGGATTGAACATTCTAGTGTCCGGAACTGTTCATGATATGGTTTTAATATATGGCAGCCACGTTTGTTAAACACAATGACGAAGCTGTTGGAATTTTTCCAAAATATAATCAATATCTTGTTTATTTAAGAATTATGACATTGTAGATATATACATTTATCATAATTTCGAATATAGAATGTGTAATAAACTAAATGATTTTGTATTCTTGATCTCTGTTTTTCTTTTTAGAATCGAGAGATGACAGTGAGTTCAGCACGTTCTATTTATCAAATTTATCAAAGCAAGAAAGTAGTCCCGTCAACCAATCGCGGTGTGGAAATGTCGTACGGAAAAAGTGCAACTTCATCATTCGTTAATATAGCTAACATGTAGTTTACAGTTTTTACGTAATCTAATAATATGTCTGATAGGCCTTTCTTTTGTCCGGCAGTAAATGTCGTACGGAAAAAGTACAACTTCATCATTCGTTAATATAGCTAACATGTAGTTTACAGTTTTTACGTAATCTAATAATATGTCTGATAGGCCTTTCTTTTGTCTGGCAGTGTAGATAATGATGATTGTCATCAAGACAAATCAAGTTAATGTTGTTTTTTTATAATTTTGTTACAGTTATCTTAGTTTACTTAATGTATATTTCAATGTATTCTATTTGATTCAATTTTTCAAACTCCGTATTAATATACTCATTCGCAAAGGAAAGGCAGCAATGTGTCAGTGACTTCAACATATAACATCAAACTCAACTTGGTTTTTTCAATACCTCCTTACTTAAGTACAAGCACCAAGCAAGTACATGTACTTGTTTTCGAAAGAGAATGTTTCTTTAACGTATCAGTACAAATCAGCTCTACAAATCAATGTGTAATGAACTAAATGCTTTATGTGTTCTTGATCTCTGTTTCTCTTTTTAAAATCGAGAAGAGTGACAGTGAGTTCGGCACATTCTATTTCTCAATGAAGCAAGAAAATAAAACCGTCAACAAATCGCAGTGTCATTCTCTGAGTACTGACCAATTAACGTTAAGATTCACATAAGAGCACATGTGCGAATATCACAAAACTAATTACATGTGTGCCCTAACCCGTATGTGTAATATTATATGATATGTTCTAACATATATATGTAAACAATTAAAATGTTTACAATGATGAAAACTATTTATGTTTACTAATATCATGTCCAAATATATCGGTTAAGACTTTTCTGTTGATAGTGTTGGAGGGAAAGACTATTTAACATAAACGACAATCACACTCTGAACAAACTTTCTAAGATGCCTAGCGACTAGAACAATCGAAATAAAATTACTTAATCAGACGATAAAGGTATAGTTTTTGTGATGACGTAACAATTGAATGACGTTTCCGCTCCCCTCGTAGTCACGTGTGCCCATGGTAACCCAACGAAAGAGGGCAGTTGAAAAGATCGTGTTTTTCTGCAAATGATGATGTCCTAAAAAACGGTAGCATTGTTATAACAATTATTGAAGGAATATGTTCTTTTGTATCCGAATAAGTCTTAAATTTTAAGCTACATTTGTACTTGAACCAAAACGACGAAATCCGCATAAGGCAACCCCCAGGAACCACTATGACGTCACAACAGAACAATGACGTCATAGTCGCACGGCTCGTCAGTTGACCCTGATCATGGATTATTAATGTTAAGGAAGTAAACTCTATTTTTCTTGCAAAATTACTCAAAGCAGAATGTTGTGTTATGGGTTATCTTAGAAAAGTAATAAAGTTCCCTGTACCCCAATGTGTTTTGTAATAAAGTATAGTTTTGCCCTGAACTATTATAACGTCAAAGTACTCGGACTACCGCCCTGAACTATTATAACGTCAAAGTACTCGGACTACCGTCCTCGTACTTTCACTATAATAGTTCAGGGCAAAACTATACTTTATTACAAAACACATTGGGGTACAGGGAACTTCATTTCTTAAATATTAAGTTCACAAGCAGTTTGGTTCAAACAGGCATTGCAGGGGGTGGTTGTACAAAACAACTTTAACGCTAAGGTCAACCTTAGTACCATAATAACTCTGTAGTGTAAGGTTACCATAAGAACTTGTGCAGCGGGGCCTCCGTGAAGCAAAGTTGCACCGACCTTTCCAACGAAGATAATGTTAAACTATGTTTTTCCAAGTCACAAAGGACACATTAGAGGGGCAGTAGCACGTTTTTTCGTTCAAATAAGTCGATGAAATTTATTTGAAAAATAAGTTCACCAATCGTAAAAAAAAACATTTTCTCTTCGGAAAATCAAGTTCAAAATGAGTGTACACGGTTCAGTAAAGACATCGTTTTTCGTCATTCGAAATAATAAAATGTGTTCACAAAAAAGTGGCTGCCATGCAATTTATACGCAACACCGTTATTGCTACAAAATGTACTACGGATAATTGGTTTGTGTAATAGGATGTTTTAGCCTCTAAAGTAAATTTAAATGGCACAAACTGTCATTATGAATAGGAAATTTGAAATTATAAATTTTGCAAAAAACGTGCTACTGTCCCTTTGAAGTGAAGTGAAAGTGACATCTCATATTATGGATAATTATGCCCCTGAGCATTTGTCAACATGTACAAGGAACGTGAGGAAAAGTCACCATCACTTAATGCAAATAACAGAGTGTTTGTAAGAAAGCAAGGTCATATTTCAATGTTTCGTCCATTACATATAATTTAAAACAAATTGTTCTTTTCACCATGTGTTTCATATTCTTACCATAATTCAATTCAATTCAATTCCTTTTATTCGGTATAAAGGCCATAGGCCCATTTACCGGTAACATTGTTATTGTGACAGATGGTATCGAATCTAACATTTCTCAAACATAATGCTTCTCGTGTGAACTTACCAATGTTTAACAAAATAGTTTTCTTAGTACATGTTAAAAGCGTATAAAACTTATTCATATTGGGTGAAATACAGTAGTACTTTGGGATATATTGAAATCTGAGATGCTTATATAATGGACATTTTAGAAGGAAGTGGTACTCATGTTCTACACAACCTAACACACAATATGTACATATCCTATCACCCCGTGCAATGCCACATCGTCTACCAGTATTAATCATTAAGGGAAGTTCACCAATGCGTAAAAAACATAACAGTCTTCTATATTCCTAAACTGGGATTACATTTAGATAATATTCAACTGATAACAAAGATTTATATTATTTATAGCTAGATAACTTACTTGATTCACACATTCTGGAATACCAATCTTGATTACTACAATCGTTAAGTCTTTGTACAAAGGTATTAATAAACAAAGTGCTATTGCCAACATCTTGGGTAATCGATACTAAACCGAAGCCATAGGAAAACAACATATTTTTAACATGTGTGGCCCATGTTGTGCGAGTACACTCATCTAATGATTTACATAACAGGTAACCCTGTTTTGGATATCTATGTCTGGGCATAAATAACAACTTAAACCAAAATTGAATATTCTTATGTTATAGTCTACAAACATACCCTGTCGACCACATTCACCCAATGCAGCATCATTTGAAACATAATACCCGACACCTAGAACGTATTTACAAAATTTAACATGAAAACGTTCGACAAATACACTTTTGGAATAGCCCCATATTTCACAGGAATAAAGTAAAATAGGTTTGGGTATAAACAATTTTGAATAAAACTGACGGTGAAATACTTGTATTGTAATTGCTTAACAGCAAAAAGGACCTTATTGGCTTTCTGAACTAAAACATTTATTCCTCTTGACCAGCATAATCTATTTGAGAAAACAAGTCCCAGATAATTGTAATAGGTAGATACTTTAACTTTATCGGTGCCATTTTTTCCGTCCTTCTAAGCGTACCTCCTTTACGAAAAACCAAAATCTCTGTCTTATCTAAATTGACGCTTAATTCCGATTTAGTACTAAACTGCTTTAGAACATTAAGTTTTCGCTGCAAACCAATAACACTGTCATCAAACAAACATAAATCGTCAGGATAAAACAACAGCAATTTATCCAGAAATTCTTGACCAACAAAAATACCCCTTACATGTGAATCATAAAACATATTTTCAAGTTCTACAACAAATAATGAAACTAGTAAAGAGCTCAGAACACAACCCTGTTTCACACCGCTCAAAGAATCAAAATAATTGGAAATTGACATTTTTGATGTTTTAACAGCGGTTTTTTACATGATAATACATATCATATAAAACATTGAACAGTTTACCATGAATACCTTTTTCTTAAAACAGAATACCGCAATACATTTCTATTGATAGAATCAAAGGCCTTTTTGAAATCGACAAAAAGCCAATAAAAACGACCATTGGTTTTTGACAAATATTTCTGCACTAAACGCTGCAGAGTAAAAAATATTGTCCAGAGTGTTGTACCCGGCTCTAAATTCGCCTTGTGATTCCGGGAGTTTCTCATATTGAGAACAGAAAAGTGTCAGTCTCTTATTTAGAATAGATGTAAATACTTTACTCATTAAGTCAGTAATGCCTCTATAAATATTAACATCAGAAGTTTTGCCTTTCTTGTGCAGTGGTACAACTAACCCTTTCATTCACTCTTCGGGAAATTTGCCACTGTCGTTGTTAGACCTTTAATTCAACACGATTATGAATTGTTCATATACCATGCGATCTGCTGATGAGAGTCGATGAGTAATTATATCATTCTATTACTCGCTGAATAAAGCATGAAAATATGGCATCAATTCGTATTTACAACACTTCAACATTTCAGTAGTAACAGCATCGGGACCAAGCGTTTTACCAACGTCAAGACCATCAATAGCCTGTAGAATTTCATTGTCTGTAATTATGCTGTTCAGAGTTATGTTGATCGCTTCATCGTTGCACACACTGCAATTAAGTGCATCATGATCTGTTACGAACTGTTCTGCTTCACGGAGATGGTCTTGATCAGTATCAGAACTGAATATGTTAAGAACATTCTCAAAATAAGACACCCACTCAGATGCTGAGATTGAGATGGTTGTAACTGTTTTTGGTTTTGTAAAGTGTTTAATTTTATGGCAGAATGTTTTTGAGTCATTACAGCAATTCGTTAAACTATTAACCATGCCTCCTTACCACATGTTAATATGAAAACAGATTCTCAAAATAAGATATTTTATATTATATGTCCACAGTTGCAACGATATGGGTAGAGAATATTATATGTTATTAAACGGAACCGAGTTTAGTATTTTATTTATTACTCACTGATTTAAATCCCACTTAATTTCACGAACTTGTCGATAATTGGTATGGACTCCATAACGACCGCAGCGCTACTACTGTGACGTCATATTTATGTAATTATGACGTCACGTCAATCGGCAGCATGCGATGTTATTACAATGTGTAATAACATAGTAGATTTATCAAACAGCGATATCGTCAACGAGCGAGTAATAAAATGATATAATTACTCATCGACTCTCATCAGCAGATCGCATGGTATATGAACAATTCATAATCGTGTTGAATTAAAGGTCTAAAAATCTCGTTTTATGTATGTGTGTTTCAAGACGTACGAGTGACCATTATAATATGATTATTTTATTGCGAGATGATGTAATCCCAATGCTTTTGACGAATGATTATTCGAGAAAATAGCACAATGATGCCACTGTACTTTCGAGCATTCAAAGTCATATTATGTCGTTTATGACATCGCCAGTATTTATACAGAACTGAGCACTGTTCCCTTGATATTCTTGTCTTTTGTTAACGCCTGCACCTGTCAGTCTCCAGACTCAAATCCACTGATCAGACAGTTGGCATACATGCGAAGGCTGTAAGTGGATATTACTTTGAACTTTGAAACCCATGGTCAACAATTGAAGTGATGGAACAGGTTCTTTTTTGTTTTTCACAAAGATGAGATGTGTAAGAAAGCAGACGCTGGTTCCAATGATAACGTTTTGCTTGTTTTATATACTGAAACTTTACTCTTAAGTACTGAAAATAATGAAGAATCTTTGACTAGTAACATTAAAACTTCCAGGTGTTTGTACTTAATTAGGTTATCTAAAGGATTGAACACGATAATTTACAAAAATCAAAAGTAGTCAGAGTAATTGATGCAACTAATGTTATCATTAATCATATATGCCTAACTTTATTATCATGTTTAATTAGTTTTGTACAAAATGGTTAAACACGTTTTATGTAAACACACGTTAAACTAGTTAAAACAGTTTTATGCGTTGCCATGATCACAAGGAGGTTCGGGGCTTAACGCCACTCTCAGCAGAATTTCACTTATATTACGACTGAATGTATTATTGTAGGGAGAAAGACTGCAATGCCATGGTGGCTATGTATTTTTGTGAAACCGGCGAGCATCGGCTTGAACTAACGAACCAAGGGCGGTACTTCACTGAAATACAGTGTAGCATTGCACCCAAATAGTTCTCCAAAGCGAGAAAGTTGCAGACTCTTGGTCCCATTGTATACCTTCCTCATGCATGTTAATCTCCCTGATTGAGTTTCCTCACCATTGTTTTGTTTGCTATATACATGTACCATATTTTGTTATTTCCTTACAATCCACCTGATGAAGGAGTGAGTATGTACTCCGAAACGTCGTGTTTTTTCACATTAAAGAAGTTGTTATCGAGTTAAATCTGATACTCTATAACCAGATCTCTCAATTTATTAAAACAATTTTCTTTCCATGTTCGACAGTTTGATATGTTTGGTTTAGTTAAGATATATCCTCAAAAACTTTATCAGTGATGGCACGCGGTCCGGTGCATAGTAAATGCTCCTTTATTGGCATATAGGGTACATAGGCGAAGTGAGTTGAGCACGGAAAAGGAACTCTATGGGTCCTTATAAATACCCAGGTAATAATGAGTGTGTGCATCGAGTATGCCCTTTGTGGTGTGGAGTTCAGGGCCTCATAAATGTCAACTGGTCATCGGAAGTATAATTAAGATTTCATACTTAGATCTTAAGAGTAGAAATTAGTAGTACTTAGATCCTTGTTTTGACATTAAGAATTATACAAATCTAAATCAGTGTTATAAATACTGAAGCTAGATGTTGAAACTATATGAAAAGTTGACTGGTTTTGTAAAATACATAAAGTTATAGCTTATCAAGCAAACCATCCCAAGTTGTCTCAGTGGTAACACATTCCATGAATTACCGCTAAAGTAGCGCGGGTCTGTGTAAAGATATGGTTGAATAACGCAAATACAACTTTAATATAATCTAAATTATGACTTAATTATTGTTGACATCACGTCATTAAAAATTCAACATGTTCTTCTGGTTATTGTTATCATATCTATCTGTTACTTTTTGTCAATCGTAATTTTTCACATTGAATAGAATTACAATGACATCAGCAATCATACTTTACCATGCGCCTGACCTAGTTATGCGGGCATGATGAAATCGTTGGATTTTTCATCTGTGCTTTACCAAACAATCCACTCATTTCATGAATATGTTATTAACGAAACTTTGTTTAGTATTTATAGGATATCTAACGAGCTTCCCCTTTCATATCAAGTTTATGTCCCAGGTTAAATAATTTTGCTTTGTACAAAACCAAAATTATTTCACGAGGGACATAAACTTGATATGAAAGGGGAACGAGTTATGTATCCTATGTATTACAACCATGTATTTCATACGATTTTGTGTTATTTATTTGTGTTGTCCCTATAAATAAACGGAACTGTGGATTAATATCAACCCTGTTACAGCATCTAAGTTCATAATATTGCGACGTTAAATATTCACACTGTTAAAATCAAACCATTCTATAATTCGTGATAGTTGGTATGGCGAAACCAGTAACTGCACTAGTCATTCTGATGGAAGCTTACGTAATATAACATCTCCCTGCTCGAGGTGAGAGTTATCCGTCCTTTGAATAACGTCATGTCTTGGCTGCTGCCATTCGCATGCTTCTCGTCTTCGGAATATGTAAATAAGCTAAAAAAAACTCATTAAATGTAAGTTTTAGATCGCCGTTGAAATGGCTTTCCTTTCGCTTGTGTTTGTCTTGTTAGTATAAAGTCACTGTGCACCGTTACGAACACGTTGTTTTTACCGAGAGACTGAGTATTTCGTTGTAATGTCATTCCCAAAGGTAAGAGTAAGAGCAAAATCACTTGCTGTATTCTCAACTTTGTGCATATTAGTTCTGCTCTAGTCATGCTGTTTTTGTTAATTATTCATTAAAGTCAATCATTGTGGTGAGTACAATGTTATTGGTTAACTGAGGAATGAGATAAATATTAATTTTTATTTAAGTGTTGTCGTAAAATACTTGTAATTTCAGGAATGAATTCACGTTCGTTTTATGAATGAATAAAGTAATCCGGGAAGTGCCAAAGGTCATCGTTAGCCAATCAAATTACTTGAATGTGTTCATAACAGTTTGTTATGAAACCCCCTTACGATGTACCACGTGGGTATTAATTTTCTCATAACACATTTACTTGCAAATAGATAATGTTGATCTTTTTTAAAATAGTACATCGAGACAAGTCGAGACACGACTTTTAATCTGTCTTTGTATACGTTAATGTATCTTTCACTGTATTTTATTTGTCTCACAATTTGTATATCCGGTATTTAATATATTGATTTGCAAAGGAAAAAGTGCAATGTGTCAGTGACTTCCAACATGAAACTGACATGTTCATGGTTTGAGTTCTTCAATTGCACAGTTTTTATATATGCAACTGAATGTATGACGTCACGAATTATGGAGTAAAACACCACTAAAGTAAACATTACTAACAATATTTCCAAGTCGGAGTTCAATCTTTGAACTCCTGCTGATAGAGCTGAACATCCTCAGTTACCCATTGTTTTATATATGCTCCGTTACTCTCCACTATATCACCCATGGGAAACTCTTATCAGAGAAATCTGTACTCAAATTACCCGCCCTTGACCGGCGTGACGAAGTCAGTAACCAAAGAAAATGCTCAATAGGATAAGACGGAAATGGTCAAGGGAGATAACCGGTGACGGATGGCTAACACAATCTCGCGTGCTTTATAACGAAGTGATATGAATTGTCATTGGTTCACAGGTCCAAGCTGCGTAGCAGTTTGATTGGCTCACGCCGGCCAAGGGCGGGTAATTTGAGTACAGATTTCTCTGATAGAGTTTCCCATGGGTGATATAGTGGAGAGTAACGGAGCATATATAAAACCATGGGTAACCGAGGATGAGAGCTGAAGAGCTGATTAATAAGTATAGCTGATGTTTTGCGAAAGGGAACGTTTTTACCGTTTCAGTAAAAATCTGTTGTAGTGTCCTGTTGTTAGGTTGGGTTTCATCCCTATTTTGGAAATAGTTGTTCTTCTGCATTAATAAGTGAAGTGTAAGAAAACAAAAATAATCTCACATTAATGTTTTTCAGAAAAGCTGTTTCAAGAACATCCAACCTCTTGACGAAACTAATTTGTAAGCGAGATATATTTTGTATGTTTTATTTCTGCGTTTCCAACTTCCTCTTTGATCAGAACTTCATTGATGCTTTAAGGGATATCTCATTAGCAAACCTTCTCTTTGCTAGTTGCCTGAAGTTAACTCGTTTTTATGATTGTTAAAATCATCGTATACATTTATTTCATGGCTGTGGGTTTACAGATGTTAGATGATGTGTTTGTTAAAGTCTTGTTTGTGGTATTTCTCGACTGAATTTGTTTAATGGAATCAAAGTTTGTAGCGATATAGCAATACAGCAAACATTGAACAAGTTCATACAATATCTGCAATACTACAAATAATCATAACAACTTTCCCTTTGTTTGCTTTTTGGCTTATATATTTCTAATGCTTTCAGCCTTTGGAGCTGTGTGACGATACCTCTATGAGAGAGGATCTGCAAAATTACCTTAGTTGTCAGTTACGAGATGTATTCGTGTTGGAGAAGCATGAGTAACTGAGTGGTACAATTGGCGGAACATTCCACCCACACGCTGAAGAGGATGTCTCTTCTCTTTCTGCAATTAACCAATATTCAATACAAGTTGAATTAGTGCAGTCACAGTGTTCCAGCTGCTACAACTGACATATCTCTCACGAGTGGTAGACTATTGAGGGACAGCTGAATCTATATCTCTATCGCAATGTTATTTATCAAAACTTAATATACCCATTGAATGTAAAAGAAATCATATAGCATACCACGTGTTTATATGGCCACATCTTTGACAAATGCAAACATGGTAAATTTTAAATGAACTACAATTACCTATTTTTATCACTCCCTTGATCCCAATTAACCTATCGCCAGACACGCTCCCAACTTTCCTCTCCACCAATCAGAAAAAAACCCATTCCATTTGCTGCGGAACTAACAAAATATGATACATTTATAAAGCAAACAAAACAATGGTGAGGGAACTCAATCAGGTGGATAAGCATGCATGAGAATGGTATGGTATTATGGTATTATACATTATACATATCATACATTGCTTCAAAAATATTTATCTTACAACCAATTCCCTTGACATTAGTTCTAGAACAGTAAATGAAAGCACAATGTAATTGTTGGTTACATTTTGTCTGTTAAAGGGGCAGTAGCACGTTTTTTCGCTCAAATAAGTTGATGAAATATATTTTAAAAATATATTCACCAATAGCAAGACATCCTTCTCTTTTCTTAAAATAAAGTTTGAAATGAGTGTACATGTTTCGGTAAAGCCATGGGAATCGTTTTTGTAATACAAAATAGTTAATTGTGTTCACAATAAAATGGCCGCCATGCAATTTTTGCTTTATACGCAACATAGTTTTTACCGCTACAGATAATTGGTTTGTGTAATAAGATGTTTTACCCTCTAAAGTTAATTTAAATGACATAAACTATCATTATAAATGGGAAATTTGAAAAACTAAATTTTGCAAAAAACGTGCTACTGCCCCTTTAACATATTTTTATAAACCAAACTTTTTCTCCTGTATTGCATGGCGGGGATGACCTTAAACAAGACCAATCTTTCACGTATTTCACGCCCACTTTTTCACAATCGTAAACAATATCGGCAACTTATTTTTGACTGTCTTTCTGACCTGATTGCGAAGGCTCATTTAGTTAACGGTTGATTCATACATTCAAGGGACGATGGCTGGTCCTACACCAGCTGAAATACGTAATCAGATCTATTGAATGAATCGCACAGGTTCAATCAATCGCATCATTTGCTGCTAAAGTAGATGACCCATGGCGAAGGTTCGTTTCACATGGTGACTGGATTTCACTATAACAGTGAAACTGAAATTTTAAAATGGAAACGTCAGTGGCGCGACATACAGTTACGCATCATACATTAATGTAATTAACAAAACGTTGTTTCCACATCCTCGGATGCTTACTGCAAGATGACAATGCACCTGCTTACAGAGTCCGACTAGTGGAAGAAATCTTGCAGAGATAGACCAAAGTATAATGTTTAGATTTGAAGCAGAAGTCACTAGGACAGAAGAATAAATGTCATGTTTCTGTCAGATTTCAGTAAAATAACATCTAAAGCTGACAATTCATTGGGGAATAGACGTTTTTAAGTTTCATGAACATCAAGTTTTCCTGGTTAATTCTTCTTTAACATGACAATTTGACTTTTATTGTTTTAATTGCTTGATATTCCCTCATGCATGTTATCTTTATTTATTTTTTTAAAATTTGACAATTAGTTTGTAATCAAGTAACAATTTATTCAAAAAATAAAAATATATAAGCGTAGAAAATAAAAATGCTATGTGAAGAATTAAACACAATGTTTTATTGCAATTAAAAATTAAAAAACTAAAGTAGTGAATGCCAAAAACACATTCATTTGCAATCTGTACATGTCCAAATAATGATTTTTTATTATCTGAATGTATCCTGGGGACAAATTGGGATGGTATTCATGTTGATGTCATCATAATGAAGACATAAAAATAAATTGAAAAAATAACTTACTTTTGTATCCTTTATTGGGCACTGGGATAAATTTTGTAATAACTTTTAAAGTATCAAAGATATAAGAGAAATGAATGGTTCAAAGGAAAGCTGAATAACGTAGCTTTATGCTAATAACACGTTTTAAATTCTTGATGGATTCATTTTGTGGCAAAATGCAGCTTGCTTTAGAAGCTAAAATTTGTCCGGCTTTCGACCAGGTTGGTTATAACCAATAAATGTGATTTAGATGTCCAAAAGAAGTTAAAGTAAACTTTTACTTTTGTGACTAGACAAAAGGGTTGTATGCTTTAAATTATAACCCCTCAACGATACAAATATTGTTATTGAGTAAGTTTAAGTGTGAAACTTATGAAATATATTGTTTTAGTCATTAATTTTTTTTTTTCGTAATTAACCTTAGTGAAAACGGGTTTACTGTGTTGTCCAATAACTTAATAGTATTTAGGAACACAGCCGATTATTCATGTGAACATTATTTGCTTGAAAATGGAAACTTTTATTTTTTTTTGTTTTTCACTCAAACGCATTATCACTCAAATGTAGAAAATTCAAGCAACATTTGCATGAACAGAATGCTTTTACAGGGTATAAAAGGTGTCTACATTTCATGATATGGCACACATATACGAACTCATGCCGCGATTGACCAGTGGAGAAAGAGAAAGAGCTCTGGGGGTGTTGCCGATGGGGTCGACCAACAACATACACTTTCGATCGTATGACGTCATCATAACAATAGGATGACGTCATAAGAAGACATTGATAAAGCAAGGGGAGCATGGATGCTTCTTTCATTGTAATAACGTCATTTCGAACTATACATAACTGGTTTAAACTAATAAATAGAACATTTGACATGTCTCGTCGAATACCAAGTATGTCTCAGTATATATACCTGAATCGACAAATATTTCGTTAAAATGGAAGCACATCTTTTATGACCTTCAGTAAGACACTTACACCTAATTGCAACCTTGGGGAGATTGTCCTGATGTTTAACATTCTGTGACGCCATGGACTAAGGCTAATAGGCCATTAGTCCAAATAGAAACTACAATACATAACATATTCTATATGCTAATGGAGATGTTGAGAATATGCATACTGCCAACATTGCACTCATATTAACATTATCAATAACCATTGTGAATACTATAAAGAGGATAAGGTGGATAAATTGACTCTTTTATGCGCTTCCACTGTGTGTATGAGTCCTGTATCATCTGTAAGTAATCAATGTCCTCTTTTAATACAATACCAATAAAAATGATACACTATTCTTTGCCAAAATAAAAGGATATCGATAACATCTGGAAATAGAAGCAGGCATTGACAATTTAGGGTTTATTAGTGACATTACCAAATCAACTGTTTCACATGTACGTCCATCTTAATCCCTCTTTATAACGTCACTCGCAATTATGATTATTTTGCATGGAAACAATTATAGTTCAATCATTTGATTACTTAGTTTGGAAATGTTGGTGCTCACTCTGAACATGAGCTACGACCCTCGGGAAAAGGATTCTCCTAAGTACAAATCTTCCAAGCAACGAGATGCGATTTTGATCAGACGTCAGACCACTTCTCAAACACACAACAAACTTGAGGTTTTCCCAGGGTAGTGATGAAAGAAAAACATTTGGAGCCAACCAACTCAGAGAAACAGAAACAGAGGAAACAACCAATACAACCAAGTGACAGTACAATGTCTTAATTTTGTATCTCAGGCCTATGTAAAGTGGACATTTTGTGTTCTTCAAACAAACCATTTGTCTCGATGCAATCAATCAATGCAAATTTTACATTGTTAGCTCCTCATACACGCTGTATATATATAAATAAAATTGTTAAACGAACCATATGTGTGATGTTTTTAGATCCTTTTGATTTACTTTAATACATTCATGGGAATAAATTTCAAAGACGACTTACTGATATCTTAACACCGAATGTCTACAGAAGTGTAAAAGAAAGACCATTGACATTTTTTCATTGCATAACTATGTTTATTTAAAGATCTGATGAAATGTATTTTTCTCAAGAATGACCGATGATTACCGCTACCTATATTGTTTATCGGAATCAATTGAGCATAAAATCGAGACAATATACACTTGCAATTGATAATTAAGACGATTTTAATTCACCCGTTTTAACACTACCGCAATTAGTAGGGCGATTCATTTTGAAAATGCCCACTGAGGCGTGACTGTGACAGACGGGGCCGGCTAGACAGCTACTCCGCCGCGTCTCGTTAATTGATAAATGATGATTATCACTGCCGCTAAATGAATTTAAGAGAAGTATTACATCGCCAAAAATACATGTGTATGTAATAATTGTGTAATTGTCATCTGCGGAATTACCTAGTTGGATATCTAAACATGAAATATATGGGAAACTTAGGTTGGTTTATTGAAGATTTCTTTGTGAAATTAACAATCAAAATGTTGCGAAATTACGTTTTATAATGACTATCGCCGAAAATCAGATTCCTCCAGATACGTCACATTAGTCATCCCTTCACAGGCCACACCCCCGCAGACTTTCATACTGGTTGCCGGGGCTAAATTAGGCGTTTCTTTAAAAAGCCGTATATAAGTAATTTATGGACCGATTTCAGAAATTTAAAATCGAGCAATTGTCAAATTGACATCCCATGTTAATGAATCCGTGGATCATATGTCATTGCATCTATCCTTTAAGGGGAACGTATGGGGGAAAAGGGGATGAAGGAAGAAGAAAAAAATTAGTGCAACTTGAAAAAAATCACATATCAATTTATGTAAGGAAAAAACAAGTTGTCACTTTACCATCAGAGAAAACCATTTTAAATTGTTTAGGAACACCAACATGTAAATAGTGTGAGCTGTCGCCTCTGCCTGAATAACTTCTCTTATCAGTAATCACTCAAATGCTTCCTGCAGGATTTTGTAAATCAGTCAATCCGCCCTCATGACAATCCAGTTCCATTGTTGCCTTCAGTTGTTAAAATACAGGGTTATCGCCCTTCTTTGTGATATGGAGAGACAGCATACCAACTTTGATGCTGATTTGGATTTTTGCTCCGGAAACGATAGGAACGCCAATGCCAATGCCAACACCGAAGGAAACTCAACCAAAAAAAATGTTCTTCCTGCTGAGTCAATTTGTGCAATAACAATTGAAGTATATGTGGCTTTGGACAGCTGTTCGTTACAATATTGACACACATTAAATACGCCCATCACTGAACTCGTGTGTGAGAACATCGTCATCTGCAATGAATGTCTACATAAGTTATTCAAAGATATTTATCACAGTTCAACAGTAAACAAAGCATGTATAATCAACCGCCCAAAGACCGCTTTCTAATTTTCAGTTTAAAAATCATTGTACTTCTGTAAGATGCAGGAATAAACAGTGGTGTTTGAAGATTGAAAATGTAAGATTTGTTATGTGTTGGCAGGAAGTGAACAGTTATTCTACTTCATACACATGTATTAGCTCTACATCTCATGTTCTGATTGGTCCCTGTGACGTAACCTTGCCTCTATTCTTAGAGCGGATATGTGATCTACTCCCCGCCCTGCTATAAATCCTTGGGAGATATTCTGAAGTGAACATTACCGTGAGCATTAGATTAATGCAGTGCTTATTTCTTTACTCCAAAGCACAATCGATAGTACCTACTCTGATAAGGACATCGACTTCAAAGGGAAAAGGTATAATTGACACGATACAAGATACCGTGTAATGTGATCATTTTCTGCAATGATGAAACGAATGTAACTCATTGTTATGTCTGTTTTACACTTTTACGTTTACATTTACACTCAAATACTACATCTGTTTCCTCACGAGACTGTTAGTTCATGGCATTATATTAGAATTGCAATCCTACATTGTCAAATACATAAATCAATAATTCACAAACGTAATTTCATCTGAAATAATGACACAGTTACATGAGGTGACCTTGATATTGCTGTAATGACTTTTTGTCAGCTGCATTATTTTAACTCTGAATTCCGAATATTCTAAAAAGTGAACATTTAACTTACATATCATGTTGTTAAATACAAACTTAACTTTTACAAAAAGAGAGTGGATACGTCCAGCAATGCAATGTACACAATAATACAACATACTAAACCTGAATCAGGACAAATCTGCTTATCATAATATGTATGTTTGCTGCACATTATGTGATTCAATATGTATAGACTCTTTCAGCACAAATAAAAATTACCCATGACACGGTCATTAGATTGAGTTTTAGATTGAAGGTTTATTATTTTCAATGTCTATAATCAGTCACTAAAAATGAACAGAATAAAATATCAGTTTATCCCTTATCCTAATCAAAAAATCAAAATTGCAACTCAAGGCTCTTCAGTATTCCTCCTTATAACACCAAATAGATAATCCAAATATGACACAGTCTTTTATTTTTGCCACTTTTTATTAATATTCCTCTGTAACTTAAAGAAAAATGGCATGTCGGCTTGGTGAAACACAAGTAGAGTCGTTCATATCATGCTTTCCGGATTTGAACACATTTTATTTCGAATGACAAAAATTATTCCTATGGCTTTACCGAACCGTGTACACTCACTTCTTTACTTGATTTTGCGAAGAGAGAAATGTCTTTTACCGTTAGTGACAATTTTAAAAAAATACACTCCATCAACTTTTTTGAGGGAAAAAGCTACAGCCCCTTTAAAATTCATCATATAAGATGAATCACAGTACATTTTTGACAATTTGAAGTTTAAAACGTCTCATGTAGGAATTTTAACATAAGTAAAACAGTAACTGTTTTATGCTGTTGCATGCACAAAACAGGGAAAACATACATTTTTTATCTGTCAATACGATTTTGTGTTTCTCGTAAACAAGATCTGGTGTAGGATCGACATAGAAGTATTATGTTATAATATTATTGTACACATTAACACTGATTTCAGTCAGTATTTGTAAAAGAAAACCGCGCCCAGTTAAGACCGCTACTTCCGGTTGATTCAGCTGTGCACCTCTTTAACCATGCCTGTAGGTTTGTTCCTCCTCACGTCAAAGCGAGTGTGTTCCTGTATCGTGCCCGTACTTTTGTTTTGTTAATCTGTTTCAAATGTCTTTTCTCTGATTAAACACTTGTTCAAGACTGAAGAATTACCCTTATCTCATTTAAACAATCGCCTTTATTTTATAACTATAATGTTGATGTATGTGTACTACTGAAAGTACAAGGTATCCGAAGAATACCCACCAAAGTAAACATTCAAAATATCTCAAAGTCAGTGTTTTCAATACCTCCTTACTTCTTTGACATTGTGAGATTCTGTGGCGATTAAAAGAAGTACACTTTATCAAGCAAGTAATGAATTTCGAAAGTGAACGTTTCTTTAACGTTTCAGTACAACCCATCGATACAAATCAGTAATAATTCCCTTCTGTTAGGTTGAGTTATATCCCGATTTTTTAAAGAAATAAGTGTTCTTCTACATTAATAAATGACGTGTTAGAAAAGAAAAGACTTTCACATTAATAATGCTCTTCAGAAAAAAACATTTTTCAAGAACATCCAACCTTGTGACTAAATCAGTGTGTAAGTGAGATATAACTCCTATGTCTTATAGCTGCGTTTCCAACTCATCTTCTTTGATCATGTTCACATTGATGCTTAATGGGTGCCTCATTAGAAAACCATCACTGCTAGTTGCCTGAGTTTGTAAACATTACATTTAATTACTATCAGTTCAGATTAGATGTTGTTTACCCAGTTCAACACCTGGATAATAGGACACAATTGTAGTTAAAGTCTTGTTAGTGATATTTCTCCTCTGAAATTTTTAAAAGGAATCACAGCATTTTAAAAGGAATTATAGCATGTAGAGAAGATAATTCCTAAAACTGAAATTACAGTACATTAAACATGGAATGACAAATTCATACAATGACAATATCTAAAATGGTACAAATTGGAACAGCATTCCGATTAATCGCTGTCATAATGGCATACATTTCTAATGCTTTCAGTCTTTGGAACTGTGTCATATCTATTATCGTGTTAGTGAAGCATCGGTAGCTGAGTGGTCGAACTGGCGGGACATTCACATCCACACACTGGGGAGGATGTCTCTTCACTTCCTGCAATCGACCAATATTCGATACAATTTGAATCAGTGCTGCGGTTGTGTCTCTGACTACAGATACAACTGTGCTCAACAGGAGGAATTTCTTGTGTAATATTAAACGATATATCCTAGAGAATCATTTTGACAGTGGATTTTGCACAATGCCTTGTCAACGATTATAGTATATTTAAAAATCCATCTCTTAAATTTGAACAATAGTTTCATTTTCTGCATCATCATTCCTTGTTGAAACTGCAAATCATTTTTTTTTCAGTCGAGACAGGCAGATGTCAACAAATTCCAGTTAGTAACAAAAAGTGTAATTCCATTATTTATTTATATGTCCCAAATAAACGTTAGAAAGAGAAAATGTATTCATAAATCTGATTATATTAAACCAAATATTAACAAAAAGTCTTCCATTTTTAACGCTAATAACCTTTGTACTTAAAGAAAACTGTCAATGTTTTGTAAAAATATAATGTCCCTTTTAAACAATTTTTGTCCATAACTTCACAGTGTCTCTTTATGATGTTATTTACTTGCTGTAACCTTGTGTTCTATGTTGTGTTGTACAATGTATATATGTAAATATGTATGTACCTCTTATGCTTCAGGTTGCAGCCTGAGTTGTTCAGTTCAGTCAACTACATGACATCATAATGATTTTACATTATCAATTAATGGCATCATAATTCTATGACATCAGAAAACTGATAACGTCACAATGATCAGACATCACCGCATTAAAAGTCAATGGCAACAGAGATGAACAATTTTCTTTGAAATGTAATGACGAATGATTTTGGATGATAAATAGAATCTCACCCTCTTGGCCTATGATATTCAATATATCAACACTCGTTGACAACAGTCAAACTATCCTCTATAATATATGTGTAACTTTGTTGATATAGTTGATATCAGTAGACGCTTGGGTGATATTCTCTATATATCCTATCACGTGGTTATATGGCCAGCCCTTTGACAAAGGCAGACAAGGTAAATGTTATGTAAACTATTATTACTAATGTTTCACTCCCTTGATCTCATTTGACTTTGGAAACACGGTCATAAGTACAAATTGATATTACAATCAGTGACCAAACAATCAATCCATCGGTATGCATATTATGACATTATTAATAAATCAAGCGTTGCACTCGTATACTCCTAATGATCATCGGTTGGGGAAAACATGATAAAGAAGACTATGACCAATTAGGGTTGTCATGTTCCGAGGACTTCACAATTTCCGCTTACTATGAAAGAGAATTACTGTTGTTTCTCTCGATACTTACAATATTGCATGGGAGAGGTGACCTTAAACAAGACAAATATTTCACGGAATTATTGTGCAAGTGTACAAAAACGTAAACAAAGTCGACAACTCATTCATGGCTTCAAACTGACTGCCTGACTTATTTTGAAGGCTCATCTCAATGTCTTTTAAATCATAAATTCTACTGACGATACCTGGGCCTACACCAATTGAAATACTTAATCAGATCATTGGAATGAATCGTACAGGTTCGACCAATCGCGCCATTGCTGCTAAAGTAGAGGTCCATGGCGTGGCTTTGTGGACTGGATTTCACTGTGACGGTACAATTGAACTCGTTACAATAACATTATCAGCACAACGTTGTTTTCACATATTCGGATGGTGTTCTGACACAATTGCTGACTGCAAGATAACAATGCACCTGTTCACAGAGCCCGGAAAGGGGAACAATTCCTGCAGAGAAGATTGTTGATAAGACAGTAGCCACTATACATGTACAATCCCACTGAACATGCCTGTGACCAAAGTGACTGTCACATTAAACTTAGGGATAACAGGCTTACACCCCTTCTTTAATTACCAAACGCTCTCGTCAATGCATGGAACAACGTGGGTGTTACTAATGTTAACGCACATAGTTGTCGAGTTGCTACTTTTAACAACACAACGAAACGTTATTTGCTATTCAATATGAATAATTTAACCTGTCATCTCTGTCCATGCAAATGTGTATATGTCTGCTTACCACTTTGTAATTGTCCGTTTAAGGTAATCCAAATATTCATTCATGCATGACATGGTTACATTCCAAGGGTGGGTTGTAAGTTTCATGAACATGACGTTTTCCTGGTTAATTCTTCCTTTAGATGACAATCTGACTGTTATTGTTTCAATTGCTTGTTCTTTTCTGGTGCATTTTATCTTTTATTTTCATTAAATTTGACAATTAGTTTGTGTTCAAGTTACAATTTATTTAAAAACTAAACACTAAAGTAGCATAGGAAATTAAAATGCTATGTGAACCATTCAACCTAGTGTTCATTTGCATTTTAAAAAGTGGCGTAGAGAATGCAAATGTAAAAAAATACTCATTAGAAATCTTAAGATTTCCAAATAATGTTTTTGGTATTATATGAATGATTGAAATAATTGGGATACAAATATTTTCTGCTTGTTGTTTTCATCACAATGAAGAGATGAAATAAACTTTATTTTTAAATAAACTAACTTTTCAAATCATTTATAGTGCACTTGGATAATGCTGTATTACTTTATGCCCCATTTGATACTCTGACTGAATGAATTATGTGAATAATTAAGAACAAAACTCATTCCACTTATGTGAGGCTCTCCGGTGAGATTGCTTTTTAATCAACAACACTGATTCGTCAGTGATAGATGTTCCATAGTTTTACCCTCAAGGAATGTAAGAGGCTATGGAAAACCAAATTCCTTTCACGTAGATGAAGTTTTCAGGAAAGTCTGATATAAAACATTTACTTTTCTCAATACGCTTATATATCAGTGAGATATAAGTTTTTTCTTGAGCTTCAATTTCCTCCTTTTGAGCAGGATTTTACAACCAGTTACAGGATGTCTCTAGCACATCTGTTAAAGTGCTTGTTACATGAGGTTGAATTGATAAATCTACATTTTTCATTCTTCATCATGTGTCATGTTTGGTCCCCTTACAACTGCATTTTGTGTTTTGCTATTTTCGAAATCTACCGATGCAATTGAGATGCACGTATTGATACGGTAGGTTACATTGATAAGTAATGACTGTATTTCATATTAAACAAAACACAATTAGAAGATTAAAACGGCACTTGTGAAATGAACTATATGTCAATATATAGTTTGCAAATGAAGACTGTGTTGTGTTGTTTTCTCATCATTATCAGAATGTTAAGAACATTTATTTTCCTTCCTTTCAACAAAGGAAGCAATATATACAAATAAGTATTGAGTTTTAATAAGATTCCCTGTTATTTAACGTTTTGTATTTTCTTGCGCGAACGGAACATACATAAAAACAGCATGGCTTGAAAACTTTGCAAGAGGACTAGAGTGCATTTGTGTGTTATGAGAAATCGACGTTTCTGACAGGAAAAGATATTCTTTTAACAATGAACAGAAATATCTATAAATCTAACACATTTTCTTTTAAAATCCTTCATTGTGATGAAATACTTTAGCCGTATCTATGGTATGGTGCATATACATATTTGTTAGTGCCACTTAGTGATAGTGTTAAGGATTTCCGAAATATCAAACTGTCCCTAGATGTTGATAGATTATCTTTGATCGAAACCCTAGGACACAGTTACTAAATAATTAATTTTCTTTGAACATTAAGTTTTTAAATTGAAATGAATGTTTGTTCTTAATGCATTACCTTTACAAATGAATTGTTTTACCCATGATTTAATGATTGAAGTTAGGACAAAATGTTATATACCATCAGGAGATAGATTTTGTCCTGTGCGAGAATAATTTTGTATAATAGTGTATGTTGTATGAATATCTGAAGCTATACTTTAGACTAATATTTATTTTTTTTCTTACCAAAACCATTCTACAAACAAATATTTATACAAAATGTAGCCCTAAAGATCCTTAATTTCTGTCTAGAGCTAATATAAGTAATCTAGACTTACTATAATTTTCTAGACTGGGCTGATCGTGAATTGAATATTTTGCTCTAGGGTCTGGATGACAGACTAGCTATGCTTCTGCCAAACTACAATTGTTCTTCTCATACTCTACTGAAATAGATTATGGTTTATAAATCTGACATTATCTATATTGTTCATTATTGCACAAATTATGTGCTCAATAGATAAAAAAAAATGCCAGCTTTCTGAATATAAGATAAAGCTTGAGACTGTGTGAACCATTTGTATATAACAAAAATTGTGCTTTATATATATAGTTGGCTATAGTTGGCTATAGTTGGCTGTCCATGGTTATGTGTAAGCTCTCAAACCATTAATTTGGCCTGATTGAGCACTCAAACATGGTACACTCGGTACACTACGGCCTTGAACTAGCCCACTGTAGAAATACGGTTTGAGCACTTTATAAAAATGAGTGGGACTTTCTGAAACTGCTTTGTTGCGTTGATAACGTTGCATAGCTGAAAGCCCAACCATGTTCCACACACACCATGCTAATAAGGTCCTAAATTTAAAATAGGGTGTGTGTTCAAGTGTACAGTCAGTATATAGATTACACTTATTCTTTCAACTACCATTTGAATACATATATATATATGTTGTGTTGTATTACCAAAACATATAACATCAACTGATTCATTCGAGTGATGGAAATTGTCAGATTCATATTCCAACTACAATACTACATTCTTTTGTAGTTCTTTATTGTCATAATTATCAAGATATAATCCTGTCTCCGAATCAACTAATACTTTGTCAAAATTAAAGCATGTCTTTTATTACCTTCAATTGGACATTCACACCTAATTACTCCTAGGGGAGAGTAGTTCTGATGTTAATCATCCTGTGACGCTATAGACTATAGCTAATAGGCCATTAGTTCAAATAGAAAATACAATTAATAACAGAATCTACAAATACTAATAGAGATGTTGAGAATATGAACACTGCAAAAGTTGCACTCATATAAATGGTATTGATTATCATTGTGACTATTATAAAAGGGGATAACTTGACTATCTAATGCGCTTCCACGTTGTGCATAATTCCTGCATAATCTATAAGTAATCATTAAGGGTTTATTAGTTTAATCACCGAATCAACTGTTTCAAATGTATGTGTGTCTTCATCACTCTAGAACGTCAAAGGAATTCGCAGTACTAGAAACTCTTATATTTCAATTGCATCGACTTAGTCGGTGTCTGAGAAACACCGAAAAGTAAACAATGTGTGCTGTCGCCCCGGGGACGGTCCCTTACATAATGTGTTTTCCTCACTAGACGACTGACTACATTCTAGTGATACCCGGTTCTCAAATTTTCCGTGTAGGACCCAATAATCAGACATTTGAATGCCTCTAACAATCTCCTTCGTGCTATTGTTCAATAGAAATTGAATCGAGACGAGTGATGATTACACACTTAATACCAAATTGTGAAAACTGGAAAAAAAACGGGTGGTATGATTCACGTGCCTTTTTCTGCGTTCGTGAGAGTTGTTCATTAACAAATGTCTCACTAGTTCATAACAATAATAATACTATTCAATATATTCATTAAATGATTCTGGGGTACTCATGTTTTCCTGTGTTTAAAATCAACCGTTTATACGTTAGAATATTATTACCAATATTATTGTCCACGTCCTTAACTTGAAATTTTTTAACAACAAATTTTAAACTTTAAACGCTTTAATTCAGGTACAGGGTTATCACCCTTAAAATCCGTTGCCATTGAAAAAGAAAAACGTAAGTTTAAAAAACAGGAAACCTGCAAAAGGCACATCTACATGACCTCGACCACATACCAAACTTGATGATGATTGGCCAAGTAGGTTTGGTAACGATTGGAAAGCCAACGTCAAAATAGAATGAAACTTAACCAAAAACAATATGTATGTTTTCCGACTCTTCTTTCTTTACTTTTCTGATATAATCCTGGAAATCACATAGACATGCCTTCTGGGTGGTACAAGAATACAATTAACTTCAGACAATGCAATCTCTCTGTGTAGGAACAATACCAAATAAATAATCGAAATGTCTCCAGGGTTTGCTATTTTTCCCTTTTCCTGAAAAAAACTCACATCAAGTCGAACCTCAATACTCAATAATAATATTAGTTACAAATTATGTAATATAAGCATTAAGGAATTAAATCAGAAAAATACTAAATCAGAATTGGATATCCTTCTGTACATACTTTTAAAAACGTATTAGGTCTGTAACATTAAATTCCTTGATGAATGCAACAATGTTCTGATACAGTGATACAACCATGTGAGAACATTCAAGCATTTTAATCATTAATAAAAGAACCGATTTACAAAGAAAAACAGCACCTGCTGTTTATGGCCATGTTCTGTCATGTATCACCTTTACGATTCGCCATTGTGATAACGAAAAAGGAATTAAAGTATTAAAAGTTTTATATGAAAAACGATGCTAAAACATTTTCCGGCATCAAAGACAATACAATGGCGCGAAAAGAATGTATATCAAATTTAAATAGTTTTAATGCCATATTATAATGGGAAATATTAAATTCATACTCGATATGAATTTAAAAAGGAATCATATGCAACATTACGCCATATTGCAGTATAATGTTTCGCAATATTACATGATTGTGAAACTAACTTTAGATTTCGAATGTTTCAGGTCCAAGATGTAAGAAATGATGTACACAAAAACGTTAAAGTGCTTTTGAGCCTTACACAAACTATGATCGATTGTTAACGTCTCTTTATAGAAAATTGTCATTGTACAGCAGGTGCTTTATATCAATGGAGTTTTGTTCCATCTTTCTTTTTGTTACTTATGACCAACTTATGACAGGAGTCATACCAAATGTTTAAAATTCTGAGAGAGAATTCACCATATGGTATTATTTTATATGCTTTGTAGAAAAGATTATGTTAAACATATTTTAATATGATGTTGTTTATAGTTTGATGCCTCAGATACATTTTGTATATAGATACCAAATGTGACAGCAACATCTACAGAATGCAAAAGGATAATGGTCTTAAATCCTAAAAAGAACATTTGCTTTTAAAACATCTCTGCGTCCTTGAATTAAGTTATTCTTGCTGTTGGTCTAGTGGTATAATATAGTGGTATTAAAGTCATATCATGTGAAACCAATTAACCAATCTTAAATTGCAATCTTCTTTAGGAAATGGATTAAAGGATTATCAAAGAAGGACCTGGAGTAAAGTTAATTTGATTTATGTTGTGATATAAACCATGCATTATTGTTTTGCAGTCATGTACGATTTATATGTGTATATGTAAAACTACATGTTTAGATGTACAAGTTTTTTTTTATTATTATAACTCTAGATTTCCTTTGTCGAGGCCTACATCATATATGTATAAACACATTGTTTCTTTCAAAGGCAAATAAAAAAACACATATTTTGATGTCTTAGAGTTATGTGTCAGAGAACTAATTGTATTTTTTTTGCATCACCTTCTCACAGAATGCGCACTTTAATATCCTCCAGATAAGAACATCATTCATATAACAATTTACAACTAATGCTCGCACAAATTCTATTTCTGCGACTTAATTACTGGAAAGCTTTGTCAACTAAAAGCTGGAAATGTTGTGATCAGTGAAGGCGCGCAATAGATAGTCCGTTCCGAATGTCTATCAGCCGTCACGTTTCTCTTTAAAATAATATATATTGTGTTAACTACGTATGAAGGAGATAAAGTCACATAAACATATGCCATTTTCAGACATCAAAGAGTAGCCCATGGTTCCAGGCGAACATACATCACTATAACTCGACAATCACTGCAACATAATGGTAATTGTACCATTACCATCTGTAATGAAACAGTAATTTAACCGTTAGTGATACTTTACATTCGCTTTTCGGATTTTATGGCCAATACATAATTGTTAGAGAGAGTATAAGAAACGAACTGGAGAACAATGCAATGACATAAAGACTATGTCATAAAAAGAGTGTGGGATGACAAATCTATTATTTACATACTCTAGTTGATAACTCAATCACTCGACCAAATATAACACAGTTAAAATGAGTTACCTCCCTGTACCCTTGGTCCCCTCTGGGTGGCTTACTTCAGTGACGTCACTTCTTTCTTTGTCGCGAGCAAGATTGGACGTCCATTTTGCTAGCTCTCACAGTTTGCGATATTTGATTAAATACCCTCGATTGAGGTTTTCCTGTTCTCTTTTGAGTGTGTTTGATGTGCATTTGATGCTCTTCTTCCCCTGCTTGGGTTTGAAGATAGATTTTTGGTTTCCTTCTACAGTGTGCATCTCCGAGGCTAGGGCCTCAGGTGTTTGCCCAACACCGTACCTCCTCAAGGAACCCTTCCAGCGGTTTCCATTCATCACGATAAGGGGTTCGTCCCCATCACTAAGTGTGTTAATTAAACTTCGCATCGCACTTTTATTCGTTGTTGACTTTTTAAGTAGTCAATTGGCGACCCCTATGGTCTGGACCGTCGACCCCTCAGGTAGTAGTAAGCTCTTAACCCTGTACCTTACGGTCCGCTAATCGTACCGGACCAGTCGCCAGTAGAGTTACCTCCTCTGCTCTCGGGTTATCTCGCAGCCCACCTCTGGCTACGGTGAGTTATCAACTAGAGTACCGGTATGTAAATAATAGTACGTTTTTGATTAAACGTCATTGTTTATACTCACGGTTGATAACTTTATACCCTCCCACCTCCCCTCCTGCGAGTCTAAAGGGCTATCTGTAGTCGGGTCAATATATGGGGGAAAAGCTCAACAAGACAAGGACACACTGCCCAGATTTACTAGATATTAATTACATCCAGTATGAAGCATTCCTTTGTTAAACAAAGCAATAAGTCCTCAAAAGATTTGAAACAACAGTTGGCTCTAAATGGATTATGTGATATACAAAACAAGCTTATAATCACTACACATGCAGGTACATGTATATTGAAACTGGCTGTGTCTCCTATAAAAGCCTGGTAGATAAATCATACCAACAACATGCTCAACATTCTAATGATCTTGAAATTGAGCAGATTTCCAAACAGGGTGAATGAGCAGTTTCACTATTCACGAGGATATTTTGTCTTAGTTGTGAAACAAGTAAGCTAATATGACATTATATCTCGTGTGGTCTTGTAATAACTTTTAATCACTTAATCACTTATTGATGGACCCTTTTAAACTACGAGGGGCGTTCAATAAGTGTTGCAACTTCAATATAAAACCAACTCGCGTAGTCAATTTTTTACTTTTATTTTTCAATATAGTTACCCTTCACCTCAATACACTTATTCCATTTCTCTTTAAGACTTTTGATGCCGCTTTTGTAGAAGTCTTCCGTTTGCCCCCCTAACCACGCCTCTGTGGCAGCTTTGACGTCTTCGTCATCCCGGAAGTGCCTTCCACGTAGGGCGGATTTCAGGTTTCTGAACAGGAAGTAGTCACTGGGGGCTAGGTCTGGGCTGTAGGATGGGTGGTTAAGCTGTTCGAATCCACAATCACGTATAGCGGCCTGTGCAACTCTTGACTTGTGGACTGGAGCGTTGTCATGCAAAATCAGAACACCACGTGTCAACATTCCACGGCGTTTCTGTCGAATTGTCTTTCGCAATTCTTGCATTAGGTTGGCATAATATTGACCATTCATTGTAGTTTTGGTTGGCAAGTAATCAATTAATAATATGCCTTTTGCATCCCAAAGGTTTGTCGCCATAACCTTGCCAGCTGATGGTTGAGTGCGAAACTTCAGGGGAGGCAGTGAACTCGGGTGCTTCCATTGCTTGGATTCCAGTTTAGTTTCTGGGTCCCAGTGGTGGATCCAGGTTTCGTCACCTGTCACCAGACGAGACAAAAACCTGGCTTCATCCGCATTAAACCGATCCAGGAGCTCCATGCAACTTTCGGTTCTTTTTTGGCGATCTTGTGCTGTGAGGTTTCTGGGTACCCATCTTGCAGATACCTTGGACATACCAAGATGGTCATGAATTATTTTTTCAACACTTCCAACTGATATCTGGAATTCCAAGGACAGTTCAGAAACTTTAACACGGCGGTCAGCTAAAATTCGTCTTTCGATAGCGGCAATAACTTCCGGTCGGGTGACTTCAGATGGCCTGCCTGACCGTGGGTCATCGTCTAAGGACTCCCTGCCCTGCTTGAACTGAAGAGACCAGCGACAAACTGTTGAAAAGTTAGGAGCATCCTTACCCATCACATTACACATACGATTATGTATTTCTGTAGCTTTGCATCCCTCTTTAGTAAGGAACTTGATCACAGCGCGTTGTTCATGTTTGAGAGAATCCATGATTATGGAGACCCCTAGGTCAGCGCAGCTATTATATCTAAATAATTGTTATGTCTAGAAATTGTTTTGACATGTGTCAATGTTATGTTTTGACTATAGTAACACCTGCTATAAGCTGACACTGTTTATGTAAACACCAATGCCCCGCTTGCAACACTTATTGAACGCCCCTCGTATATATGTTCTAATTCTTTTACATTGATAAATAAGGGAGTACTTACCAACTGATGTTGTCGATCTGCACATGACGGTGTACTGTAACTTTGTAGATGATGTTAAACAAAATCTTACGTAAAATTATCTTATTAAGTGAATCATCTATTTGAACTCAACGAGCAAAAATTAATATCACAATATATGTATCACAGGAAAAAAATAAAATGGTAATACAGGAGTTGTTGTTTTGCTTTGCTCTGCCAGCAGAAATAAAGATAGCCCACTGGTGCGGATATATTTTGATATTCAAATACCCCGGTAAGTAGAACTATTATTTCGTCCTGGATGCTGTGTTATTGATACATTACTGTAACTGTGATAAAACGGTATCTTTATGAAGATAACTACCTTTGAAATCAATTGTACATTATTCTCAAGTGACATTGTAGGAGACAATATACATGTCTGAGAACTAGTTTCAGGAGAAAAGGGTCAGTTCTTCTATCATGATCTACTAATTTACTATTCAGTTTGAAGATTAGGTGTCTTACTTTGACAGAGTATGAACAGATTTGAAGAATATCCTGTCTTTCTGACAAATTGTCTTCATAAATGCCATGTTTGTGTCAAATCACAGATACGTCGCGTCTGAATATTGCTTTTTATAAGACATTCATGGATACAATAACACTTTCAACCTTGACCTTTTTAATTTTACCTATTTTCTCTGACAAATGTTTATCATTATTATTATACACATTATCCTAATGTTTATTAATAAAATTCTACCAAATTATTGCAAATTATTTACGGAGGACACATTATGCATCAATTTGAAAGTAAGTGAATGTTAAATCTTAATATTTAATGTACATTATCAACATGGGGTCATGTGATTTACAAGTTTCAATGACTTCTATAAAATGTATAACGACCTGATATTATAGAATAAAACGACACATCAAAAGGAAAATTTAGTATACCTCCATTAAATTTGTAAGAATATCATTGGCATGTTCTCACCACGTGATCGAAAAATATATTTGTACATTGACCTCCGATTCCAGTGATAAGGTCAGTTTTGTGACCAAAATTTCTGTAACTGACCTGAGATATTGACTCGACTCTTTGTTTTGACGTTCGCTTTCAAGATGGCGTCAGCTGATGGGTTCGATTTGACAAATAAGAACATACATACTATAGCCTGAAGAAGAAAAAAAATCGGTATAATAAAACACTTAATTACTGATGGTGAGGTCATTGTGTGAAATACAAGGACTCGAGACCTGACTCCCGAGGAGATCTGACGTGACCGGGACTTCGGCGGTCTGACCT
Organism: Gibbula magus; assembly: GCA_936450465.1. Classification (NCBI taxonomy): domain Eukaryota; kingdom Metazoa; phylum Mollusca; class Gastropoda; order Trochida; family Trochidae; genus Gibbula; species Gibbula magus. Next base: position 47,771,052 of record OW388300.1, on the reverse strand, counting down.
GACCTCGACCTGCGGTCTCGGTCACGTCAGATCTCCTCGGGAGTGAGATCTCGAGTCCTTGTATTTCACATAATGACCTCACTCTCAGTAATTAAGTGTATAGTGTTGCCCTAATTCATATAGGAAGCTCTTTGATTTGCAAAATACAATATGTATAAAACCCGATTAACTTGGTTGTAATCGAATTGCAAATATTGGATAATAAAACCGATTCAAAGCTAACAGCCCGTATTATTTATAATGAAAGAAGTAGACAGAACTTTTCTTTGCCTTTCTAGGGTGAACTGGTTTATCCATCAGTTTTTTTTCTTAAATACTATTTTGTTACGTGTTTGTAATACATTTGAAAACCAGAACTATATTACTTATTGAAAGGTTTTAGATAATAGCATACGTGATCTGTCTTAAATTCTCTGAAGAGGATGAAATGTTAGTGGCATTAAACAGTCATCAAAGTTATGATCAATAGTTCGGCCATCAGATAAAGAGGACGTATCTTCTGAACAAATCAAGGATTGAACCTTAACCATATCAAACAATTAACAAGTATAATTAAAGGGAGTCATGATAACGACATAAAACATATTTTTTAAAAACTAGATAATAGCCACAACGAGATATTACAGATAGATTTTTGTCGAGAGAGTATTTGTCACCAACATTTGCAAGGACGAACTGTATAAATGACGACTGTAATCCATTGAACTTTATCCCCAATACAACATCGGCAGTTTGCCCAAGCTGAGCTAAAGTACACTCACTGGTTAAACATCTCTTAGGTAAAATACAACTACAGGCATTCCAGGCATGCTATATGTACCCAAGTATGACTGTCCGTCGTCTGTCGTATCAATGAAGACATCAATGAAGACATCGGCTCAAGATCCTCTAACATCAGTCCTCCACTGAAATCCCAGCACAAACAAAAACGTTCGACATTTGCAAAAAAATCATGGCATTAGATTGGTTAAGTGCAGTCCTTTTCAGCGATAAATGCCAATTAAACCTACACTTTAATGATGGCCATTATCCTGTCTACCGTGATCCCGGTGAACAGTTTTGTGATGTCTTAAGTAAAGATGCGTCAACGATACAAAGTCCCAAGAACGCACATATCTGCGTCGATATCAATGCCCCATGCTGAGTAAAATTGTTAGTTATTAATTCTTTTCGAAACTCACACTTATCAAAGACATTCAAAATCGATTTGTCCCGGTGACAGTAATTTGTTTCTTTTTCTTTTGAACATGTGGTGGCGCTTCATTTGGACTCTAGTCTATGTGACAATTACTTGTTTTCAATCGAAGCTGAAGCTGACATCACACGTCACATGTTATGTATACTTGTACATGACCTATGAAATAATACCAATCTAAATCCTTCCTTTTTTTGCTACATGTACATTTCCAAAATTACATCCGAGTAATCAGCCGATGTACATTGTCCTGGTTTTGATAAATATCACTTTTTATCTTTTTATTGTCACTTTACTGAACCTGTTAGCATTTTAATTATAATATCAGTATCAACGAGTACCTTGACTCAATAATCATTGATAATGCTTTACATCTATGGTTCAAATAACATATCTGTGAAAGATAAGTCAAGCGTTTGAAGAGAAAGTTAACATTTTGTATCATATTTATACTAGATTTAAATGGCATTTATATTGAAGTGCCGCTGCAAGAATGACATCATATACGACATGAATATCACGGATTGGACGGAGAGTTTCAGAGAGAGAACTCTTCATTTTTACATGTGTCAATTTGGTAATTGTGTTTAATATGTGTTAAGTGTTTATCTAGTAATCACACACCATAAACGGCTATTTCCAGACAAATGCGATATAGATATGCATCATAACGACATGATGAATGATCTCTGCCAAGGGTTGTTTATCTTTGAGGTTTTCCTGAAGACAAATTTGTCTGTACATATATTGACAAGTTTAAAAGACTATTAGTGTGCAATTGTTCATGTTTAATGTGTGGCAAATCAAAGGTGATGAAATGCAATATGATAATGAATATGTCATAAGTATTATATATTGCGCCTTTTTAAACGTTAGAAGAGAACGTTAACATGTCCCATCATATTTTTGTATTGAAGTAAATATTTAAAAAATAACTAGTGTCCTGTTTCAATAAAGCTATCCTGTTTTACTAAATAATTGAGAATATCGAATTCCTTAGTACTTAGTCAGTCTCACCAAATAGTATATGGTTGTTGTCTTATAGTGTTTTCAATTAATTTAGATAAAAAGTTGTCATAAATTGACATTTCACTTATAACGATGTAAATAGTTTAGAGTTAAATGTCGGCAAATGGTCTTTAAAACAAAGGGTTGATTGATATACTATTTTCATGGCAGAGAAAAATTGGCTCTGACGAGATAGATAAGTATGTTTAAGATACCTAAGTTCAGACATAGGTATAAACGTTTCAAAATTTAGTTTTTCACGTGAGAACATATTCACACACTGTTTGATTTCAGTATAAATGTAATATCAAGATAATTTTGTATCCAATGTATGTAAAACGTCATGATATAAAATATATGTTTACAGCATTTTATTTGTGCACAATGGATAATGTACTGAAATGACCCTTAAACAATTATGTATGGAAATGGGAGATTATAAATATCGACATTTTCGATTGATGTTGTAATACGCCATTGTAAGGCACGTACATGTTATCTGAAAGCCCTTTGAACCAATTGCTGATAAACAATTCAGGTACATGTATGAGAGGTAATTATTACATCTTCTGATCTTATCGTTAACAATTATATATCTCAATCGAGGTTTTATCATGAAGATTGCTGATTGTGTTGTTGGAGAAACTTGATTTGCTGGCTTTATAACGTTGAAGTAGAGTAATCACTGTTATATTTGTTATTTCCTGACGAAACAAAGGCGATATATTGTGATTGAGATAAATGTTCGGAGAACATTGAGTTAAAAGACCTTACTCGAAAGAGCTAATAGATTATCAAGTACGGAGTAAACCAGCGAACAGAATCATTCTGCTATGCATTACTGTTGAATACACAATAATAAAATAATATATTTATCAAACACCTAAACGGAGGTGTTACTCCATAATTTCCTTGGGTACCGTCGTAATTTAAGCTTTCCATTATAAGTGTCCCATTTGCATATTCCTGACAAATGGGTTGCATTAAACTATCGGATATACAATACATTTACATGAATGAACTAATAACTTCCTATATCTTTATTGTGTATTTATCATAATAGATGTACAATTAACCAGGTTGTCCATTCCTAGTCAGAAGCAAATTTTCCTCTTGAAGTTCAACAGGAAATAGTGAAGTCATACTTAAAATTGGCTTCGTCAGATGCCACTTTAAGATTAATTCTGTCTGGTTTCGACATTTCCCACAGGATGCTGCCAATGTATTCGAAGGTATGTCAAGCTACCCTTTACTGGAGGACAGCCATTGACATGTGATCCGCAGAATTCAAAGCTGTTAAAAATTAGTATGCTACGAATGCGACATATTTTCAATCTTATATTACTTTCAGATATACTTTATAGATTTCAATCGAGAGCCCATTTCAGTGAATCGGGATCTTTGAAACTCGAACACCCTTTACTATTGAGAAACATGATTACATGGAGATGTTGCTATGTACTTCTCGGGCAATCTCGAAATGATTAAAATAGTGTATTGGAGATTACAAATTAACAACTCATTGATTGAATCGTTCCCTTCCCAAACAGGTTACTCCTTTCAGAGTTCCGATTGTAACCACTGTTCTACTAGGGCTAAATCACGGGGCTAGAAATCGTGATTGGTTGTAAAGATGACATTTGCCAGTGAAACGTTCGAATAGTATTTTTGTAAACAGAAACATAGCATAAATGTTTTATTGTTTAATGAGTTTTTCTCCATGCATGCTATTTGAATTTGTGAAATCAATTGAACATAAACATGTTGATAAATGAATAAGACCAAATCAGAGACAAACACTGAAAATTGATTATTTGTAGTATTTATACATTACTTGTGGTTTATTCTCTACAGTCTGTTGAACATAGTTCGAGTAGCGCAAACGAGTATTGACTCTAACGGAATACATGTAAGTATATTTAATTCAAATACGTATACTCAATGTGTTAATCATCATGACAGAAGGATATGTCTTATTGCATAATGATGGAAGCATGCAGAAATCGTGTCTTTTAAAATTTATGAAAGACATTTGCTGAGATGTTGCCCTGAAGTTGAGGTTGAGTCATAGTAGAGCATGTGTCTCTTTATTAAAGCTGTCACAGTTGTCATCCGTAAGACAACTTTCCGATGATTGTTGTACAAGACTATATATGTTATCTTCTCCCCAATAAAATGCATTAGTGTAACGAAATACGATACATATAGGAATGATGGAGTATTTACAACGACTTTTGAATCCATATAAAAATATGGGTTAACATGCTTAAACGGAATTCTATATCACGTCCATTGAATTCATCTGACTCGTCACTTTTATATAAAAAAAAGTCAATTATGTCTTATGGGAGAGTATTACTGATATCTTTCACGATGAGATGCCATCCGGCAGTGGCTTTATGGCCATTAATACAATCATATATCATAATCAATAACATAATCCGAATAAATATGGAGATTCTGACATTAATAAAACTGTTTTCATTACACTAATATGAATGACATGACAATATTCCATGTACTTGATATATCTTAAACGCATAGCTATTTCGGTTGCATTATAATTAAATGTCATAGTATCTTACATGCTCGCCGATGTGTAATACGAGAGAAGGTTTCAATCACATAGAGCTATCAGGAATCGTCTTAAAGAAAATCTCTACACGTAGCTTGTGGGACGTGCATCACATTGGTAAAGAAGGATTTAACTTTATTAACCCTTTAAGTTACCATCATAGATCAGGTTGTTATATATCACAGACAAAAAGATTAACCTTTATGAGCATTACATTTGACGGGTTTGTGAAAAATTGAGTTTGTTTTATCTGTGGCTATCATCACTAATGAAGTTTGATTCAAGGAGATAGTGAGAGGGAGTGTTATAGATTTGAGGATGTATTCTATAAATAGGCAATTTCACAAATACCATCCTCTTTTGCATTAAGTTAGTAGTCCATAAGGCACCTAGGTCATAGTCATCGTGGTATTTGTTGTCACTGTTCAATAGAGAGTTTTACCAGATGGATGTTTAGAAATCTAATTATTGACATTCATGTTGTATTGTGCCCACAGTCAAAGTTGCTGGAATTTGCGTTTCTGAATGGCATTACGGGTTTGTAACTATATCTATATAAACAGGTCACAATAACTTGATTCGATTTTTCTGATTTCAGAATATTGTGAAAGGTAGATATGTGAAGAACAGGAACAGCAATTTCAAGGAGCAAATTGGGATCAAATTAACATTGATTTTATTGATTTTTAAAAAAATATGTGTAAATTAGATTTTTTTTAGAACTTCCTTTTAAAAAAACGTTTCTAAACGATTTTAAAAATATTTTTGCTTAAGTATAAAACGATTGAGTAGTTTGGTCAAAGAGATCTGAACAATAGCAAGGAAGCAATAAATTCATTTCACTTTCATTACAGAAGTAATTTAATCACACTAACATATATCGAATCCAAATTCAAAGCATTACTATATTTTCTTACTGTAGAACTGTTGACAAAAAGATGCCACTAAGTATTTTACATCAAAGACTATTTCATGGTTTAAGTAAACGTATATAACAATAATAATATCATAATGCAAACAAAGTTATTCGTATATATTAGAGTCAGTTGAAAATATTATTTATCAAGAAAGCATGTTTGTTTGAAGTAAATGAAGTTCTTCCAAGGTAAGACATTATTGTGTATCATATTTTGACTCATGTGAGTCTCATCTCTGTGATTATCAGTTGCATGCCCTGCAGTTGATCGAATGTAACTAAACATTATATCGACAGTCTGGGGACAGTTAGTGGGAAATACCTAGAGGGAAGAGATAATAGTGTCAAACTAGATGCACATCATGCCTTGGTCCGTTCTTGCTCGGTTAACAATATTATTCATTCGAGTAGGCTCAATACTCAATACTTAATTGTTAAGTGTCTACCTGTCAAGGAATAATAATTACCTTGTTCACATTAATTACTCTGAAAATTATGGATATGTGTATACCAGTTGAATATAATTACCAATTGAAGTTTACAAGCACGTCACAAGAGTCACAGCTTCTCCATTGCAATGTGATCAACGATAACGTTATTTATCATATCAATAATCAACGTGCCTCTCATATTCCGTCACCCAGTGCTGAATGTCTATATACTCATAGTATTTGACCATTTGGCTTTATTTACAGGAACAAATATTCTAATATAGTCCAACTGTTATTGATGTTAGCAAATACGATTAATCCATCGAATGGATCTGTCAACCGATGAAAATGTCACTTTCAACCAGTCACTTTCAACCTGTTTCCGTCAATCGTCAAAGGAATCTGTTAGCAATCAAAGATTCAGTTAACATACATGTACAGCTGCTGAACAAAAGTTTGTTTCATTCACAACATTCGTAACATTTGTTTCATTACTTTTCATAAAGCTTACAAACATGGTCTTTTTTCTCCTAAATACGTAGTCAGGTATCATCAGTCCGTAGCGGTGGGACCATTCCTTTTTTGCATATGAACTTTAAACTGTTTTGAAACATAGATATTGCATATTTCTTTAACATATAGATTGCTTTTAAATTAAGTTTATACATTATTAGTGCAATATGAAGTTATTAAAATTTACACAGGTTATGACAAGAAGTTTCAAAACTTGATGGCCGTTATCCCTAATCTCTCGAATTTATATTGCCAATGGATAATTGATAATTACTGCTTTCATTGGCACAATTGTCTTTAAAAAATGGGTATTTCAACATATGATGCAGTGAATTTCTTAAAGCATTTCATGCAGTGCTGGACACCTTGGCCTCTTTGCCTCAAGAACGATTTTCCAAAACAGTTTTATCCACAAATAGCTCTGGATCTTTCTACATACATTTTGTAATAGATACATATAATATGTTTTAGCTTTGGAAAATGTAAATCCACGTGATCGGGACCAAAATTTGTGTGACACTATGCATTACTTCCTTTAATATTTGATAGTTTATTGTACATAAAACTCTGACTTTATCACTTACGTTACATCACAATGATTTACATCATCTAATACTACCAAAGACACTAAAACCCTGAGGAAATTTCATTTCGGGGATATTTCAACGCAGACATTTATTCCTCATACTAGATTCATTTATATTGATAAATAAAAATAATAATGAACCGATGTCTTACCAGAATTTCTTGTTTAAAATCCAAATGGAATTTGTTCTTATACCGAGCCATTTATCTGTCTGAGTTTCTAATTTATCCTAAACTTTGATACTTTCCTATATCAATCCTTCTGTTTTGTAACATCATTTATGGCTCAAGCGAACCTTCAGTTATCAGGTCACCCTTGGTGTCGTCTGTCTTCAATTTGTCAATTTATAACAAACGGAATAACAATGATAGGAAAACACAAATCCAATCAAAATCATCTGCAACAGGAAGTTGTCAATGGATGCGGCGGGAAGGGTATTTAGGCGCCAGACACTGGTTATGATATGGATTTGATGTTATATATTACATGATCAATAGTTGACAAATCATGAGAACTAGAGATTAGACAGCCAGTTTGTGTCAGCCGGTTAGTTGTGGATGTTTAAGAAAGGTGTTCAGACCACTGCAGATTTGGTATCAGTTTCAGGGGATTTCATCACGTTTAGGGGAGGTCGGGGCAGTGTGGGCAGATGGGGCAAAGTGAATTCGGCGGTTCATTTAAATACTACCACCAGATGGCGTGAATGACACAGGTTAAGCATAAGTGGCGCCCTAGGAGAGACGGGAATAAAGGTTCAAAGGTAAGATACATGAAAATATATTTTCATTTTTCATATGATATGATAAGTATGATATAAAAGTAAACATAAAAGTTTTTCTAATTTCAAGGAAAGTTAAATTTTCCATGAGAAATGTCATGAAGCAAGCATCGTTCATGCAATGCAGTGTCAATGCACCAAACATCCATGTGGACCTGTTTCAACATACCACCATTAGGGCAAAATGGGCCAAGGCTGCCCACTTTACCCCACATTCAGATTTATATTCTAAAATTAATCTTGTTTTGTTTCAGAATGTTGGTAGATGGCCTGGACTTTGCAGTAACCGGCGGAAACATACTCAAACAGTGACAAGGAAGGGAAATTGGACAGAAGCATGTCAACTTAAAGGGAGAATTAATCTTTCTTCACAAGGCTGTAACATAACTATTTTATTCTGAGGCAAATTGATGAATTACAAACAGATATTGTCTTTTTCATTGTAAACATTGTTAGCACTCCTAACTATTCTGGATACAAGGCGAAAGAAGTGCTACTACATGTAATTTGTGCACCCGAATGTAGATGGACCTCTCTCGGTTTTGCAGTGTGCTAAAAGATTTCTGGGAGTGCTCAAACCACTGACTTACAGATGTGTACATTAATCCTGATCACTACCTGCTTGAAAGCTCCGTGGAAGATTTATCTTCACAACACAGGACAAAAAGTGGTGAATCCGATTTCCGGATCCTTCCGGATTCTCCCAAAAATTGGTGGATCCCGAAAAATCCGGAAAGATACGGTAAGTCGATTCCACCACTTTTTGTCCTGTGCAATGGTAAGGGAATATAAAAGAACGACAAACCAAGGAGCGTATGGAAAGGAAACCCTAGAACGTGCTCTAGACGCCGTTAGATTTTGGACTTCAGTTCGTAAATCAGCTCATGACTTTGGACTTCCTCGATATACCCTGCAGCGACATTTTCAGGGAAAGGTCCAAAGAATTGGACAATTAGGTAGATTTTGAAGATTGTCCAACGAGGATATTGAGACTGAACTTGTCTGACATGTCCTGGAGATGCAGAGGGTGTTTATGGGATGTCCCCTCGAAACAAAAGAAGACTTGCATTCAACTTGGCAGAGCGAATACATTTGATCATCCCTTCAACAAGACAAACCGCTGGCACTGAGTGGTTATCTGTCTTCATGAAAAGACATCCAGAGCTCTCATTGCGAAAACCGGAAGCCACAAGTATAGAGCCATAAAGTATAGAGACAGTTCGACGCTACTTTCAAATGAAAATAAATTGGAAAAAATCGTTATACCGCTACCCCGGTCTCCCCTACATTGATATGACGTCATGTGTATAATGATATGACGTCGCCAGATATCCCTAAAATGATTTTCTAAAAATGTTCGATTTCAAGCATTGAATAAACAGAATATAGTTGTGTTTTTTTATTTGTTTTATTTCCATTTGTGACTTGGTTTATCATAACATTTCACTCGTGACTTCGCCATTATTCGGTCAGAGATAAGTGACAAAACACCGAATATACACCAGAATATGCCAGATATATGGAGAATTCTTGACCATATTTTCTGACTTTTAAAAGTTCATTAGACACATAGATTTTGCTGAAAGCCTCTCATGTTTTTTCTGTCATTAAATGGTGAAGGTTATGTCGTTGAGACATGCAATCACTCCATCACTTTTAAAACTTTTAATGAAAAAAAGACAAGTTGCTAAATGAACATGTAATTGGTTAAGAGATATATGTAGGAGTTCATTGTTATATATAGGTTCTTAAGAGATAAAATAAATATCATATTTCAATATCTTCAACATTTAAATATTATCTAAATTGCGTTTTCTTGTGATCAGTCCATTAGGATGTTATTTTTAAGAGGGCATGTTACACGCATAAAACATGTGAAATAATTAATTATATACAAAAGTATGTGTTTTATCAAACAAATATACTGTATTCCACACTCAAATGAACACTTGTTTGATGACAGTCTTAAAGAATATAGTAGATTGTAAATCGTATAATATCATGTATTTAGCTATCTCTTAGCTGCTTAATATGTACATGTATGTGTGGATCCACTATACTACAATAGATCATTGGAAGAAAATGGGGTTCTCATTGGATAAAGCACGAATATTTGATGACCCTTGTATATTCCTTAATGCTTTCGGCTGCGCCTCAAGAAAATGCGGAATACACAAGGTTATTACAGTCCCGTACACCCTGTCAAATTTATTACCATTTAGATATATTTAGATACATCAGATGGTTTTGACTGGATCAATCTTCTTTAATACAATACGATGAGCTCATTTCGACCGATGTATCGGTCTCTTTAAGTACGGTTAACATATGGAAGATTGCATATTTATGTATTAACAAAAACAATAGCATGTTGTAATGTTCAACATATTAATACGTCAGTGTATTGACACCAAAATCAGTCATATAAATTAATCAATATATAACCTTACTCCACATGAGAAGCAACTCATCTTATATATATATATATACCTATTTTCGACCACATATATAGGCCATATGGCTATTATGTCAACATTTTGAAAATATCATGTTGAAGAATTACCACATGACCCTAAAATGCTCTAGACACATACATGTACGCACAAAATTTCAAATAGGCCTCATTTAACAAAAGTCTTCGTCTTGTCTTTCAATTAAATAAGGTTTATAAATCTGATCCTTTTACAAACATTACAAAAAAGCAACACGAAAACATCATTTAGCTTTAAACAACTAAAGAATTGTGTTCGTAAGGTGGAAAAAGATTTTCAGGAAATTACCAGGGTTCTGCTTATCAAACACAGCTGACAATGCAACCTGGCATAGTTTCATTTGGTGAAATAGAACATTCAATATGACATGATAGATGATTATGCAAAAGCGATGACATCTGAAAAGTTGACTCAGAAATGAACGTCATATAATAACTTTTTTCAATAATTAGAAATATGAAAATATAACATTTGATTCCCGTTTATATCTCATATCGTGAAGTACTGTTCTACATATCTTCAAATTTTCAATGTTATTGAGAAAACAGAACTAGTGTATGTGCTCATTATAGCAATCGCTTTGACCCAAAAGTTAAACAATAACGATTTGTTCATGTCGCTCACTGAGTAGGAACAGATGACGAATCTAAACTAGAAAGGTTAAGTGTATCTTATGAGAGAGTGTTACTGATGTCTATCACTGCGGACTTCTATTAGGAAGGGGGTCTATAGTATATATTGAGATGTATAAATATTGCAGGTTTGAGGATGTATACAATAGGTCAACTTCCAAACGCAAGGCATAACTCATGCCAGTTTGCATTACTGGCTGATTTAACGCTTGCGGTATTTACCTCGCTTTGCTGTGTCAAGATAGTGAATGGCTGCACCAGAAATGCATAGCGGGCCTGGATTTCTAAACACAGATTTTTTAAGGAAATACTGCAAGGCCTAAATCAGTCAGTAATGGAGACTGGCAAGAGTTATGCCTTGCATTGGGACGTTGACAATAGGTATGTCATTCATCAAATACTGTTGTCTTTTCCATTAACATACATGTAGTTGTATTTAATGTACACGTCATTATAATCATGGTATTTATTGTCACTGTCCAAGAACAGGGAGATTTACCAGATCGACATCTACAACTATTATTATTGACATGCATGTTGTAATACGTATACAGGCATGCTGATCAGTGTCATAATGTGACTGCAATCTCAAATAGTATTTGTGCTGAGCATAGAGTGTTCATGACAATGTTTTGAACAGACAACACTTAACTTGATTTTATTTTCCCGATTTCACAATTATGATAAAGCATTTCTGAATATGTTTGAAATGTTTTAACTATATTAATGTCTGAAAGACTACGATCGATTTTCCTGATTTATGAATGTCATGGAAGGAAGATACATGGAAATATGAATAGTATCAAATTAGTCAACGTCAATGATTCTTTGAATATTTAGAAATTATAAAGTTTTGTTATAACTTGCATGTCACCTTTAAAATGTTTCAAGTACATTTGTTTTTATCCGTTTTTCAGCTGAATATCGAATGATCAAGTAGGTTTTTTTCCAAAATAAATTTGAGGAGATCGGGTATTAGTAAGGAAACCCGTCATATTACTGACTTTATTCTTCTTTTCATTATTATGATACAGAACCTGTAACTCAAAACATGATTGTATTGTAATCATACTGTAGGAGATAAAGTCACAATATCATAATGGGAATATGTCATTCGGATCATTATGAGGAACATAAAACAGTGTGAACATAATATCATTTTCCTTTTATCATTCAGCCCTGTAATCAGAAAGTATTTTTGTTTGAAGTTAAATGAAGTGCCTCCCAAGTAACATACTTATGTGTATCATTGTCTGACAAATGAGATTCTTGCCTCTGTGATCATCAGGTGGATGCCCTGGAGTTAACCGAATGTAAGTAAGCATTCTATGGACAGTCTGGAGACTTCAGTGTGCAGGGAGAGGCCTAGAGAGAACAGACAACATAGTCATACTAGATGCAGCTGGGCTCGCAAATCTCACGCCTCGTTCCGTCAATATGATACGGTTGAAATCAAAGTCATCACTTTAAAGGCGCTGTTGCACGATTTTTTTTTACCGATTTCACCTATTTAAATAAAGCGCGCGCTTTCGCGCGTACGAGATTAGTGTGTCATTAGTTGTACGTGTGTATAATAAATTACCATCAAGAACCGTCGGAACATTCAGCCCTGGGTGTTGAGTATATTACTATCACAAACCGATCAACCTCATTTCGCCCATCCATTTTGTCAGTTTGACAGCAAGACATTGAACATTTTGCTGTATACATAAGTAACACTTGATAAAAAAAAAGTTATTCCATAAATAATTATAATGCAACTCAATCAACTAAATTGTAGATTGTCAATTTATTCATATGAGCGTAACACAGAGTTTATAAATGTATAAATAAATGATGCGTTATTGATTACAATTAATAATTGTAATAATGGCCATTAAGTCACTGCCTAATGGGGTTCCGCAGTGATAGACATCAGTAACACTCTCTCGTAAGATGTAATTGACCTTTTTATTTAAGTGACGTGTCATATATATTTGATGTTGTGTCCCTGGAGGTTAGAGCTTTGCTTATTTCTTATTTCGGTAAAAACATTATCCTATATAAAATTTCATTTGAATCTGTTTCGCCTATTTTGATATGGAGTTATCTGGCATTGCCAGTACTGTATAACTGTAATGTGTATTGTATTTTATCAGACTAATGTATTTTAAAGGGGGAACATAATATAGCTTCGTTCCCATAAAATCAACAGAGGAAAGCGAGCAACAAGAAAGCAAAAGTGTTATGTTATTTAATTAAACGATATATTAAAAGTTCTAGTTCAAATGAAATAGTATGCACTCGAGAAGTACATGTAATGACGTATATCAGTAATCCTTGGGCCTAAGAGTAATTGAAGGGTCCGAATGACGGGTACTCCATAATGATGGTTAAATGCAACTGAAGTAAGAGAAACTGATCATACAAAGTGATCAAAATAGCGGAGATGATTTTCTATAACATGACATATCATATCTGACATCAGAAAATTTGGTTGCAGGACAGAAATGTACTTGAAACATCGTATATAGGGATATGCAAGCAAATTTATTTACAGCAATGATTCATCAGTATTGCTACCTTGGCAAATAATTATTTGGTTGCATAGAAAAAATAGTGTGTTGACAAGCACATCGGATTAGTTTGGTTGCAGAGGTTTTCAAATTTACTAAATTTAACAAACACACAATACAATACAATTATAACCTGTCATATCGAGATTTAATTTTGTTCTCAATGTCTACATTGGGAATCGATTACTTTGCAAGGCATTTGGATCTGAGCGTTGTCTGACAAAACAATCTACTGATAATAATAATGGAGGTTAACCTCCGGCAACTGCCATAACTTTAGTAATGAGACAATTGATTATAATGTGATTCGGGGCAAAACTGCGCAGGCGAGAAATCTCATTTGTCACGAAATAGATACACATTTCTGAAATACTTGGCAGGGGTGAATTTTACCCCAAAACAGATCAAGCCGATTAGAAAAGGAAAGTGATTTTCTAATGGCTTACAGAATTTGAAACACTTTCTCTTCGTGGGCATTATGTCTGTGTAATTACAATACTTGTATCAATACACAAAACATTGAAATATTGAATATAACCTTTCAAATGTCTCTTTTATGTTTTTTATATCTTAAGTTATGTTTACGGGCAACCATATTATTTTCTCAAATTAGGTGTATGTAGGCGGATACACGTGAAGAGCAGGTATATAGCAAATACATGTCATTTAGATAGTATACAAATATAATAAGGTTACATTTGGGATAACACTTCCTTCAATAGTACAAATTCTTGTACTTCGGTCCAGATCCGGGATTCGAGCCAACACCATCAGAGTAAGGCAACTACCGCCAGCACTGACCGTACCAGCAGCTTACCACAAGACCATTTCGCCTCGTATTCAGTATTCAATGTGGGTGAAAATGAACAAAGTAAATAGCAGGTGATATATCAATGCTTCATCAAATTGTCAATTCTTAGAATTATCACATTGATCATCATCACCTTAAAACATGTCTCCTACAAAGGACATCGTTCACTGTAATGGGTCAGGGGGCGGGATAGCGCAGTGGTGAGCGCGTTCGGCTTCGGATCAAGAGGTCCGGGTTCGGGGCCAGGGGCAACTTTGTCTGCAGTAGAGAACTGTTCTACACGCAGTAAGATTTGGGTGCAATGCTACACTGAATTTCAGCGTAGTACCACCCATGTTCGCTAGTTCCAGCCGATGCTCGCAGGTTTCACCGCAATGCATAGCCACATGGCGTTGCGGGCTTTCTCCCTGCCACAATACTAGCAGTCGCCGTTATTCTCTTCAATTGAGAAACTGTATGATGGGATTGTGCTTTTACAAAAGTAATATACAAACAGGCAATATTTCAGCTGAGATATGCATTGTGACATACATTTATTTCCTCAAAAAACATTTTACCATTACAAATTACCATCATTACAACTATTTATGTAACATTTTCTGTTGCAATTAATTAACCTTTAGCAGTGTAAAAAATCATATTCGAACATAATTAAAATGATTAAAATTTTGTGAAGTCATTTGCAATTTCTGATTAATAACGCCCATTATGATCTTATTAATTATTAAATGAGACTACTTTATCCTGACAGAATGTTAATATTATCATCTATACGTGTATATTATCCTGGTCAATTCGTAATTCCTAATTTGCACTCATGAATATAAAATGAAAAGAAAGATAATGTCATGATAGAATTTGTTCCACAGAGCAAGTATAGCGCATCAATCAATCAGAGCCCCATTTACTTAGAATGATCGACAGTAGTCTTGTGGAAGCACACTGACTGTAGCAGTTTATAGAGTTCTAAATGCAGGATATCAACACGTTACCGTCTACTATATAATTTAGCCAATAATCCTAAATGTTGGGTTTTTTTTACCTGAATTTAATGCTTTGGATATTATGTTTGGTAGCGGCATGGTATTCTAGTATTCCGTTGAGTGTCTTATGCTTCGCATTTGTTTCATACATCACATAACTATTAACACGTGTGTGTAATATACCATTTTGCCGATATCCTCTTAATAAACTGATCACTAGAAAAAGAAGTTTACGTGATTATGAAGTGTCGAAGGTACAGAAATAATATTTCTATTTTATCTCTTCTTGGTATAGTTCAGAGATGAATGCCACTTTTTGTGTTCACATGAGCATAAATGATACTTTGACATCGCTCATTTTTCATTGCAAACACGCAAACTGACATTCATTTCTTATGATTTCGAAGTTAGTTTAATTTGTTCAAATGTTCACAACCTCACAATAGTTTATATTGGTGTATTTTTTCGATTCATGTTACTATATGCTCTCGTTTTTTTTAAGGCAACATGACATTTTAATATGGTTACACAGCAGCAATTTGAGCTATTCCAATCATTGGTAATATATTTCCTACTCAATAATATTGTTTTAAATCCCACATCTTCAGCTTAGCCTCACGGTTTAATGTTCTGTTCTTGAAGAGATATTGTAAGTTCCTTTCAAGGGACACAACCATATTGATGATTGTTTCATAAACCATTTCACTGAGGTAGGCATTATTGTTCTCTGTCGCAACACTGCAACACTGAAGGGAATGGGAGATATATATATTCACTTTTGTCTGTCTGTTCATCTCGTTCTGAAAAACACATACCTCATGACTAGTTGAATGGAATGTCGTCATATGTACTGACAATATATATTGGCAGAACTTGCAGACACCAGGCGTGTTTGGCGACCTTGAAATAATCTAGAAATCAGTTTATTTACATTTTTACAATATGTTATCATTCACAATCACCAAATGATATCTTAAAACTAGTATTCTTATTCTAAAACAAACATTCCTGGCAATGCAAATGATGTAGTACAAGACATATGGTGAACTTTGTTTATCTGTTCGTTTAAGCTTTCTTTCAATGCTATTACATAGTGTATTTGATTGAGGTATGTTTGTTCTGACATTATTGTTAAATGAAACCGTAAAGTTAAAGTTCCTGTGTCAATGGCTAAGTCTATCTAACAATCCACCACTCGTTGTGCATTTGTCATTGATAACTTTATTTAGCCTTGTTTCAATAAGGTTTTCGCCGTCAACGAGGTCTAATTGGGATGTGAATATAACAAATTAGATATAGGGCGAATATAGATTGCTTAGATTACCACTAAACATGAGATGGTTGTCTAGCATTTGATAGAGAACCAACTATAATTACGGGGAAGAAATCTCAACAAGGCAGGAATCCATCACATATATAAAGAATTCTGTATCAAGCTTTTCCCACTTTAAATGCATTTGACATGTAGATTTTGCTATGAGCCTGGTACCAATGGTAAAAAAATATGTGGTTGAGACATGCAATCGCTCCATCAGTTTAAACGTTTTTGATTTAAACAACAAATCTGGGAATATAATTATAGTTACTTTAAGTGGAATATTAGTTAAATGAACCTGTCAGTGGTTAATAGATATGTGACACACACAGAGCATCTTCATAATTATGTGTTTTATTAAACAAATATAATGCATAAAGGCATCAAATGAATACAGGCTGCTGTGATAAACAGCATAGCTAAGAGAGAAAATAAAATTCAGAAAAAACTTTTGATTATAATTTCAAATAATATATTAGGTTGAAAACCGTAAAACTTAATTTATCATATACTTATATAAACTAAAGATAGTATTGTATGGTTTCCGTGGTTTCTATTTTCTCGAACCAATTGTTTATCTGCCTCTATGTTCTAAAATTGTATTTTGATACATCTGCTAAATACCGCACTACTCTACTATTAATCAATGGAAGTAGATAGGGATCTCAATGGATATTGCGTTATGTGCTCTCTGGAACAGCCTCTCCTAATATTATCAAACGCTTTATTATAACTATTTCATCTTTCCTAACATGACCATTTCAGTGCAAAGTTGGAATTATAAACTGATCCGGATAAGATGAAGATGATATTATACAATAATTATAATGACACTCAACTGGCAAACAGACATCCGAGATGAATTCAACATCTTTGTTCAGTATTTCAAAAGGATCTCTTTTTACAGTTCCTCAGTTGAAGAAAACATCCACTTAATTTGTTCTCGGCATTATTTCTACCACGAATGCCTTCATGTTTAATTAGATGGAAGGACAATTTCTTTGGTCACCAATTCTGATGCAACTAGAAAGGAAATTATTCCTTGTACTTTTCCAGTTTCCAGACGAGTGATACGATTTGAGATTATACATGCCCCATTACCCCCAGGAACCTTTGTTGGAGATATTCAGGTGATGATATTTCAAGGTGTTGACAATTTGGCGAAGCATTGATTTATCATCTGTTATTGACCTTGTTCACCTTTTGTTTGCACTGAATGTGCTACTAATTGTTATTTTCACATTTCAGTTTCTACTGAAACATGCCGAAACATCATAGCTCATGTATCCAGATGAAATGTGTGAATGCGTAATAACATTGTTCAGAGGTTCGAAGCTTAAGACCAGCCGTGGAGTTCCCTGTGCATTATTGATATTCCCACTGCAACACTTACATTTTTACGAGAGTTCTCGCGCTTTGCTTGATTTTAGAACCCATTGCAAACGCCGAGCAAATACATGCCTAGTGTGACAGGGGGGTAATCAAGCATTGTCCAAAAGTATGTTTGACAATATTTCCATACTTTTATTTACTTCTAATGAGAGTTTAAAGATAGTTGATGATTAAAAAGAACGTATTTCAATGCGGAAGAAACGTTTCAGAAACATAATTATCATTTATAGTTAACTGTTATCTGTTTGATAGGTCAATAATGTTACCTTATGTGTTTTTGGACATAAACTGCAATACTGAACCCTTCCTCTAATTTCATCATCATCATCACCATCATCATCATCATCATCATTACCATCACCATCATCATCATCATCACCATCACCATCATCATCACCATCATCACCAACATCATCACCATCATCATCACCATCATCACCAACATCATCACCATCATCATCACCATCATCACCATCATCATCACCATCATCACCAACATCATCACCATCATCACCAACATCATCATCATCATCGTCATCGTCATCATCATCATCGTCGTCGTCGTCATATCCGCATTCACGTGATTAAATTGTCATGAGATATTTTAAACTTTGCTTTGAAATTTTACATGAAAATAAAAAGGAAATACATCACAAGAACCTAACTCTGTATAAAAAATGAATACTTTTGTTTGATCCACTTTTATTAGATATTTCACCCCAAAAATAAAGAGAGTAAAATGTTCGAGTTTTAAAAGTATTGATTGATGTAGCAAAACCATTGTTTTATATCTATCTGATTAAACTATTATCATCTTAAATCTTAAAACATTATCAACTTTACACCCTCATAACGATTACCTTATTTAGGAAACATGACTTCAGTTAATGAACTTAGTTACTGTAAAAAATGTTAAAAACCCTGGTACCATAACTGTTTTTTTTCCGTTTCGACTGCATCTTCAAGTTAGCCCTAATATAAGCACTTCAAATGTGTCGGATTATATACATAATATGTATACTTTACGAACAGAATACGGTAGGTCTGCCAAAATAACTCAACTTATACATACCATAAAAGAAACGTTTGAACAGTTTTCATTCACTTTTTAGTGATATGTTTAACATGCAAAGTATGGACCATAAGTAAGTGTATAATACACAATGCTGTAATTACACAGAACTTTTGTCCTAAAAGGAGAACATATGTCAATTTCTAGGAAAAAATATTTAAAAATCACGTGCCTCCGTTAAAGGTCTCATGTATTTGGGGTAAAAGTTCGTCCATACCAAGTAGTTCACCAATCTGTATCCATTTCCTTACAAATGAAAGTTCACGCCTCTGAGATTTTGCCCTGAAGCTGGCTGAGTCACAGTAGAGCATGTGTCTCATTACTGAAGCTGCCACAGTTGCCGGAGGTAAACCTTGATGATTACTTTACTAGACAATGCAGAGATCCAAATGCAGTGCATATCACCGTGTTCCCAATGTATATCTGGAGGTGGAGAACATGTGACAGGTAATAATTGTATTGCGCCTTGGAAGAAACACAATGAGGTGATGGGCAGCCTAGACATTAACAGCTGTAACCGTAAACGGGAAACAAAGAAGTATTTTCTTTTTCACAATAGCTTTCCAATATGGTATGTGTTGAAGATGTGTACTCAATCTGTTTAGAATGTTACAAATATTCATTTTTATGTACAAATGAATTGGTGAGGTTATATTGAGGTATTGTATATTATATTACAGCACAATAAAATATACAGCGTACTAATATGAGCGATTTGCTGATAGAAGCTTTCTTGGTGATCAGTCTCCTCTGGTGTTTTACTGGAAGGTAAATATGTTATGTTTCCCATTGGTCTAACGAAATACAATACACAATGGAGTGATAGAGTTTTAGCAATTACAGTTGAATCCATATCAAAATTGTGATAACATGCCAAAATGAAATTCTATTTCACAAATTATTGAATTTAATTACATTCACATTAAACTTACAGTCTTATGGGAGAGTATTTCGAAAGTTTATAACGATGTAAGTCCATCAGGCAATGGCTTTATGGCCATTAAAACAATCATATATTTTTAACAATAAAGGTGTCTAAATAAATATGGAAATTCTGACAGTAAAAAAGCGATTTGTGTTACACTCATACGAATTGAATGACAATCTTCCATTTACCGGTTTTAGGTAACATGGTCATGTGAGAAATAGTTCAGGTTCTTAGTATGTTACTTGTCCTTGATTTGATCTTAATACGATCAGATTAATTAAATATAACCATCAGAAATTGTCTTCAGTGAAATTCCTTCACATATATTTTTGTGCTTAAAACACAGAACTGTTACAGTAGAATACTTGCATGTGACTAATTAATTATATAAACATACCTTCATAGATCAATGATCCATAGACACCAGTGTTGACCTTGATGAAGAGCTGAGGTTACGTTAACTATCATCACTATGGAAGGTGGTATTTTAATCTATTTAGATGTTGTGGTAAGAAGAACTCACTGACACCACAGTACGATATATAACATAATCATAAGACACATTTGTTAGAGGCTTTCTTGGTGACGGTCTCCTGTGTTTTTACTTGCACAAAAACATGTTTCTCCCTAAAAAATGCATTATTGTTGTGAAATGCAATACACATAGGAGTGATAAAATATTAACAATTCAACAGTTCATATCAAACCTGTGATAAAATGTGTAAATTGAATTCTGTCTAACGGAATTTTTATCCTCAAATAAAAATTTAAAAAACTCAATCTTTGTTCTATTATCATGCTATTGCCTTGCTGTTATATAACTTTCAATAACTTTTAAAGTTTAATTCCTTCAATTGTATCTTGTAATCTCGTGCCATATACATGCCTGTTGGCTTTATATTTTATGATTCTGCAATGTATGCAACTTATTCGGTTCTGTGAACGTCACGCACGTTTGTTTGTTTTGTTTGCAGTTTGTAGGAAGAGGCATTTATATAAGCATAGTTTTGCTTATTTGACGATTTCGTCACTTTTTTCTGTGAAAAAATACGTTTAAATCACAATTTGCCTGTACATCTCAGCAGTCAGCAAGACATTGAACTGTTCACTGCATAACCACACTGCTTACTGGTTAATATCCAAAGTGATGCCATGTCACATGAACTATTTTACTGGTTAATATCCAAAGTGATGCCATGTCACATGAACTATTTTACTGGTTAATATCCAAAGTGATGCCATATCACATGAACTATTTTACTGCTTAATATCCAAAGTGATGCCATGTCACATGAACTATTTTTTAAAATTCCAGTCAAGATGAAACATACTTCAGCAATGCCAGACAAAATCTACTTACAATTTACTCTAAAGCGTAATCAATCATTCAAGATAAGTTATTTCCCAATCTAGAATATACATTCAAATACTCTCCCTTTGAGTTTAGTGACCATGTTTAAATTAATTTTTAAACAATGCCCTAAGTGTTTCCGTACCATTCACAATTGCGTTTCACAGAATCGGAGACGTCACTTGTTTGAGATTATGCAATTTGATACTTGACAGTAGATGCTGTGTAAAGCTCTGACTTTAATTAAGCAATAAAGCTCGCTGTACGGGGTGCCCAAATGTGTAATAAAGTATAGTTTTGCCCTGAAATATTCTAGTTAAAACACAAGGACGTTAGTTAGTTGTTGTAACCGCTAGGTATCTTAGAAACTACATAACATCACAATGCTTTACATCATCACCAACATGACTTATAATACTAAGACATCAAAATCCTGGGGCAATTTCGATTCTTGAATAGTCTGACGTCTGACTTGTTAAAAATAAGTAAAAACAAATACATTCTACTCTGTCTGAGTTTCTGATATTATATTTAACTCTGATACTTTCCGAAGCAATCCTTTTAAGTTGTATCACCTCCCAGTTATCAGTTATCCTTGGTGTCATCTGTCTTAATAATGTTTCATAATGAATGATTGCTAGACGCCAGGGTAATCTGAAAATGCCTCTTGTGATTTAAGAGATCAATACAACATTTGCGTGCATTGTCAATTCATGTTTCATTGCGAGCCGAGGAAGTCATTCATCTTAATAATCGTAAACATTGTTGACTTCTGGAGGAAACAGTGATCAACATATTTCATGGCATAGTGTAATCAAATCTATAACTGCCTTCCTATCGGATGATCTAAGTTAAGATAATCATGGTTAGACAATGTATGTTGTCTGACATTGAACAATACAATGAAAAGCATACTGTTCATATATTATTTATTGCATCATTTGAGCTAAAATAAAACATAATTATATAATAGTTTTCCTTTAATTTGAGAAAGGTGTTCACACGACTGCAGATTGGGTATAAGATTTTCACCACTTAGAATATATCAGGTGTTATATCGTGTAGACAATGGTATAGCGTCATCTCTTTCACTAGTGACTCCTCCGTTAGTTGATGTATCCTTATCCTGTTCTAATATTGTTGTTCGAATAATTCACAATAGCAACAATACTCTTGATGAAAATTCAACCATATATCAGTGAACATGAAAACTGACATTTATCAAAACTGCCATAACTGATAACGCGGTTATCCTTGAGGTAAAGTATTTAACAAAACATAAAACATGAAAGTTTTGTCACGACTTCACTTGCGTACATTTCATGTCTTTGTTATTTTCTCTTGTTGTTCCTGTTATCTCATTATCATACACACCCAACATGCATGTATATGTATATATGTATAACCTACTGTTTTGCCATCTATCCCATATGCTGGATAACAGTATAAGGATTTAAGCCGAAACGTCGGCATTGTGTAATGAAGAGGTTAATCAGTCATAAATCCCTTCTCTATAACACCAACTTCTATTTTGTCAGTCAATCAGTTAAGTCCATCTAGCATTCAACTCATTGTTGATGTATTTTTCGTTCATAAATTTTATTAAGCCTTGTTTAAAAGGTTTTTAAGGACATCGACGTCTATCTGTCATGTCAATACAACATTTTGTTCTCATCTTTTGTTCTCTTTGTCATGAAATGGCGAAGGCAAATGCTGTTGAGACATGCAATTGCTCCATCAATTTTGAAAAGTTTTTGGATGAAAAAATATAATGATATTTACTTTGAGTGAAAAAGAAAACGTTGTCAAATTAAGTTGTCAGTGGCTAAGAGATATATTCATTCACTTTTTAGTGATATGTTTAACATGCAAAGTATGGACCATAAGTAAGTGTATAATACACAATGCTGTAATTACACAGAACTTTTGTCCTAGAAGGAGAACATGTGTCAATTTCTAGGAAAAAATATTTAAAAATCACGTGCCTCCGTTAAAGGTCTCATGTATTTGGGGTAAAAAGTCCATACCAAGTAGTTCACCAATCTGTATCCATTTCCTTACAAATGAAAGTTCACGCCTCCGAGATTTTGCCCTGAAGCCGGCTGAGTCACAGTAGAGCATGTGTCTCATTACTAAAGCTGCCACAGTTGCCGGAGGTAAACCTTGATGATTACTTTACTAGACAATGCAGAGATCCAAATGCAGTGCATATCACCGTGTTCCCAATGTATATCTGGAGGTGGAGAACATGTGACAGGTAATAATTGTATTGCGCCTTGGAAGAAACACAATGAGGTGATGGGCAGCCTAGACATTAACAGCTGTAACCGTAAACGGGAAACAAAGAAGTATTTTCTTTTTCACAATAGCTTTCCAATATGGTATGTGTTGAAGATGTGTACTCAATCTGTTTAGAATGTTACAAATATTCATTTTTATGTACAAATGAATTGGTGAGGTTATATTGAGGTATTGTATATTATATTACAGCACAATAAAATATACAGCGTACTAATATGAGAGATTTGCTGATAGAAGCTTTCTTGGTGATCAGTCTCCTCTGGTGTTTTACTGGAAGGTAAATATGTTATGTTTCCCATTGGTCTAACGAAATACAATACACAATGGAGTGATAGAGTTTTAGCAATTACAGTTGAATCCATATCAAAATTGTGATAACATGCCAAAATGAAATTCTATTTCACAAATTATTGAATTTAATTACATTCACATTAAACTTACAGTCTTATGGGAGAGTATTTCGAAAGTTTATAACGATGTAAGTCCATCAGGCAATGGCTTTATGGCCATTAAAACAATCATATATTTTTAACAATAAAGGTGTCTAAATAAATATGGAAATTCTGACAGTAAAAAAGCGATTTGTGTTACACTCATACGAATTGAATGACAATCTTCCATTTACCGGTTTTAGGTAACATGGTCATGTGAGAAATAGTTCAGGTTCTTAGTATGTTACTTGTCCTTGATTTGATCTTAATACGATCAGATTAATTAAATATAACCATCAGAAATTGTCTTCAGTGAAATTCCTTCACATATATTTTTGTGCTTAAAACACAGAACTGTTACAGTAGAATACTTGCATGTGACTAATTAATTATATAAACATACCTTCATAGATCAATGATCCATAGACACCAGTGTTGACCTTGATGAAGAGCTGAGGTTACGTTAACTATCATCACTATGGAAGGTGGTATTTTAATCTATTTAGATGTTGTGGTAAGAAGAACTCACTGACACCACAGTACGATATATAACATAATCATAAGACACATTTGTTAGAGGCTTTCTTGGTGACGGTCTCCTGTGTTTTTACTTGCACAAAAACATGTTTCTCCCTAAAAAATGCATTATTGTTGTGAAATGCAATACACATAGGAGTGATAAAATATTAACAATTCAACAGTTCATATCAAACCTGTGATAAAATGTGTAAATTGAATTCTGTCTAACGGAATTTTTATCCTCAAATAAAAATTTAAAAAACTCAATTTTTGTTCTATTATCATGCTATTGCCTTGCTGTTATATAACGTTCAATAACTTTTAAAGTTTAATTCCTTCAATTGTATCTTGTAATCTCGTGCCATATACATGCCTGTTGGCTTTATATTTTATGATTCTGCAATGTATGCAACTTATTCGGTTCTGTGAACGTCACGCACGTTTGTTTGTTTTGTTTGCAGTTTGTAGGAAGAGGCATTTATATAAGCATAGTTTTGCTTATTTGACGATTTCGTCACTTTTTTCTGTGAAAAAATACGTTTAAATCACAATTTGCCTGTACATCTCAGCAGTCAGCAAGACATTGAACTGTTCACTGCATAACCACACTGCTTACTGGTTAATATCCAAAGTGATGCCATGTCACATGAACTATTTTACTGGTTAATATCCAAAGTGATGCCATGTCACATGAACTATTTTACTGGTTAATATCCAAAGTGATGCCATATCACATGAACTATTTTACTGCTTAATATCCAAAGTGATGCCATGTCACATGAACTATTTTTTAAAATTCCAGTCAAGATGAAACATACTTCAGCAATGCCAGACAAAATCTACTTACAATTTACTCTAAAGCGTAATCAATCATTCAAGATAAGTTATTTCCCAATCTAGAATATACATTCAAATACTCTCCCTTTGAGTTTAGTGACCATGTTTAAATTAATTTTTAAACAATGCCCTAAGTGTTTCCGTACCATTCACAATTGCGTTTCACAGAATCGGAGACGTCACTTGTTTGAGATTATGCAATTTGATACTTGACAGTAGATGCTGTGTAAAGCTCTGACTTTAATTAAGCAATAAAGCTCGCTGTACGGGGTGCCCAAATGTGTAATAAAGTATAGTTTTGCCCTGAAATATTCTAGTTAAAACACAAGGACGTTAGTTAGTTGTTGTAACCGCTAGGTATCTTAGAAACTACATAACATCACAATGCTTTACATCATCACCAACATGACTTATAATACTAAGACATCAAAATCCTGGGGCAATTTCGATTCTTGAATAGTCTGACGTCTGACTTGTTAAAAATAAGTAAAAACAAATACATTCTACTCTGTCTGAGTTTCTGATATTATATTTAACTCTGATACTTTCCGAAGCAATCCTTTTAAGTTGTATCACCTCCCAGTTATCAGTTATCCTTGGTGTCATCTGTCTTAATAATGTTTCATAATGAATGATTGCTAGACGCCAGGGTAATCTGAAAATGCCTCTTGTGATTTAAGAGATCAATACAACATTTGCGTGCATTGTCAATTCATGTTTCATTGCGAGCCGAGGAAGTCATTCATCTTAATAATCGTAAACATTGTTGACTTCTGGAGGAAACAGTGATCAACATATTTCATGGCATAGTGTAATCAAATCTATAACTGCCTTCCTATCGGATGATCTAAGTTAAGATAATCATGGTTAGACAATGTATGTTGTCTGACATTGAACAATACAATGAAAAGCATACTGTTCATATATTATTTATTGCATCATTTGAGCTAAAATAAAACATAATTATATAATAGTTTTCCTTTAATTTGAGAAAGGTGTTCACACGACTGCAGATTGGGTATAAGATTTTCACCACTTAGAATATAGCAGGTGTTATATCGTGTAGACAATGGTATAGCGTCATCTCTTTCACTAGTGACTCCTCCGTTACTTAATGTATCCTTATCCTGTACTAATATTGTTGTTCGAATAATTCACAATAGCAACAATACTCTTGATGAAAATTCAACCATATATCAGTGAACATGAAAACTGACATTTATCAAAACTGCCATAACTGATAACGCGGTTATCCTTGAGGTAAAGTATTTAACAAAACATAAAACATGAACGTTTTGTCACGACTTCACTTGCGTACATTTCATGTCTTTGTTATTTTCTCTTGTTGTTCCTGTTATCTCATTATCATACACACCCAACATGCATGTATATGTATATATGTATAACCTACTGTTTTGCCATCTATCCCATATGCTGGATAACAGTATAAGGATTTAAACCGAAACGTCGGCATTGTGTAATGATGAGGTTAATCAGTCATAAATTCCTTCTCTATAACACCAACTTCTATTTTGTCAGTCAATCAGTTAAGTCCATCTAGCATTCAACTCATTGTTGATGTATTTTTCGTTCATAAATTTTATTAAGCCTTGTTTAAAAGGTTTTTAAGGACATCGACGTCTATCTGTCATGTCAATACAACATTTTGTTCTCATCTTTTGTTCTCTTTGTCATCAAATGGCGAAGACAAATGCTGTTGAGACATGCAATTGCTCCATCAATTTTGAAAAGTTTTTGGATGAAAAAATATAATGATATTTACTCTGAGTGAAAAAGAAAACGTTGTCAAATTAAGTTGTCAGTGGCTAAGAGATATATGAAGACGTCATTTCATTTTTAGGTTCTCATAAGATATAAAACATAGATCTTATGATTGTAACTTCGACACTTGAATATAATCTAACCTGCTTTCCTGTGATTAGTCATGAGTGGTGAAGAGTTTATTAGTGAGAAGGTAAGTTAACCACACACCAAACATTATATGTTATGTGTTGTATGAATCCAATACAATGCAGAAGACACTCAACCAGTCCGCTATAATAAACACAATAGCTAAAGCAGATGATCAAATATTATATAAAAACACCCATCTTTGATGATGATCTCAAAGTACAAATTTGATAGCAAATCGTTTGATATCCTGCATTTAGAAATTTCTAAGCGGCTACCGACCATCTTAAGAAAATGGAAATGTCGTTGGTAGTTTTGGCATGATATGTCAATACTTAAAGTAATGAGATTTGAGATTATATATTATATATTACCGCCCGTGAACCTTCAATGTCCTTTCTAGGAGACATGTTTAAGGGGATGATGATCAATATGATAATTCAACGAGTTGTCAATTTGACATACATGTAGCATTGGTATATCACATGTTACTGACTTTGTCCACCTTCCCTTCGCTTTGAATGTGCTATTAATTTGTTATTATCAGTTTTAGTTTTTAATGATCTATTTGTGAAATTTATTGACAGCAAGGAAAGCAGTTTAATTGTTCATAGTCATCTATGATTGTACATAAACACAATTCATAAACGAAATAAAAACACATATGATAATTGCGTTATTTCTAATGAACTCTAATGTGGACAGTAATCCTTCATCAAATGCCATCATCGTATCTGATGCATTTTTCGGATAAGCATAACACTCGATTGTTATTAATGAAATTTTACACCTCTTAGATGTTCGCCTGAAGTTGGCCAAGTCACAGTATGAGCATGTGTCTCATTACTACAGTTGTCACAGTTGCAGGAGTTTAACCGCGAGGATTATTTTCCGAAGATTGTTTTTTTCAGACAATGCTCTGGTCCACTGCCACTGTACTTTTCAATCCCGTTTAAAAGAATGATTACTGGTATATGTCATTTGTCATGTCATTGTTTTCTTGCTAATCTGTCTCCTCTTTTGATTTTACTGGAACGAAATTGTTATTTTCCCCCAATGAAATGTATTATTCTGATGAAATACACAATGATACAAAATGGATACTATTGGCAATGACAGTCCTGAAAGGACAAATAAAGAAAACTCCAGTCTCCAATGTCACATAATGGAACAATTAACAATTAAAATGATTGTTTTTTCCGGAGTTCTTATTTCTGGTATAGCGTTTCTGAATAGCATAGGGTGTTTGCAACTATATTCAATGTCTGAAGAAAGTGCAATTGACTAGATTTGACTTTCTTAAATTTCTGAATATCATGGAAGGAAGATACATGTGCATGAAAAAATAGGAATAGTATCAAATTGTTCGAAGTCAATGATTTTTTTAGATATTTAGAAATGACAGATATTTTCAACTAAACTATTGTCAAGTACATCTGGTTTTAAATTTCGACTGAATATCAAACCATTGATTAGTGTGGTCAAAACAACATTTGAGGACTTTGTGATAATAGCCAAACATAGTATTAACCATTTTTTCGTTTCATTCTTAAGACACAGAATTCGGTTTGTTGTGCCAAGATAGTGGAACGCTGCATCTGAAATGCATAGTAGGCCCGGATTTCCAAGCACAGAGATCTTAAGGAAATACTGCAAGGCCTAAATCAGCTAGTAATGGAGGCTGGCAAGAGTTATGCCTTGCATTGGGAAGTTGGGTTTAAGTAGAATATATATATCACCATAACAACATCATAATGGGAATATGTCATTCGGATCACAGGGGCGTGTATCACGTAGACATAGCGTTTGAAAGACACATACTTTTATAGACCCTACACTATTACTTGCACGTATCATCATTTGTGTAAAAAGCTTTAATGTATTGGAATTGATCAGTTATTAGCTGAATCAGTCCTTGGAAATCGGGATTTCAAAGTTGTTTTCCCGTCAAAGAATTGTAAACGATTACGATGTTCATGGTGATTTCTCTGATGGGAATGTGCATATCAGTAAAAGATAATCACAAACTGAAGTTTACAAACATATCATAACAGTCATCTACTTGTCTCCAACGTCTCCTTTCACATGCAGGATGAATATAATATGCTAAATGTGGTCTTCGAGAACCAAGTGAATCATAAAAATAAATCTTTTGTTACATCTATCAGAGGGGTACTGAATGTCAAATTAGCTTAACTATCGATTGATGGACCTCAATATTTGTCGAAGTCCCATGGTCATGTGGTACGATCTTGGTGTGGTCATCGCTGACGAAAGAGGGTGTGGGTGCAAATCCCGAAAGGGACTTGGTTCGAAAAAAGTACAAGATTTGTACTATTGAAGATAGTCTTATCCCAAATGTAACCCTATTTGGTGTTTGTATTTGTTCATAAAGACAACGTTCTTTTCTTACTCCCCTGAACATATCTGTGAATTCGTTGGGTTTCGAGTTATATCCCCTTGAATTTTGCACTTTTTAAAAAATCACCAGATTTCGAGTACTCACTCTGAAAGAAGAAATGCGAATTAGCGAATGCAAAGAGGAAACTATAAGAAATAATGCTTCAGCTGCATTGTGTAAAAATAGCTATTGCAAGTATCTTCAGGGTTGAAGATTGTCAAATGTGCATGGGGTTGAACACTTTTGAAAGGTTGTTAAAATACGATGTGTTCTACGAATTCGCCATGATTTACCTTTTTACACAGGAGAAAATACAGTGATTTCCTTAAGTTTCCTGACTAGTATACGTCGGGTATCCAAAGCAGTATACGGCAGTATACGTCGGGTATCCAAAAATATCCTGATCAGTATACGCCGGGTATCCAAACTCAGGATACTCTTGGAAACTTTTGTTAACTTTTGTATACTATTGTATACTCTAGGAAACTTTTGTATACTCTTGCATGAGCTATTTTATATTAAATTAACTACTTCGGAGTGCATTTTACACTTTAATAACATTAACATAATAAGGAATGAAGTTTTGGAATTAGCATGAAAATTTATATCCTTCATGAATGTAGTCTGATAATAATAGTAACTTAATTAATGTTAATTATACAGGTTTATTTACAATTTTTACAAATCTGTATGTTGGTGGTTGGGGTTGTGGAGTTTTGAGGGTAGGTGACTGGGTGTGGCGTGCCGTTTTTCAGTGTGAAGTTCGTCAGTGAGAGGCATGAGTGTTGTTGTGTACTTGTGGCTATAGATTGGAGGTTGGGACGGCCGCTGTTGCCTGTGTTGCCTGTGTTGAGTTGAGTGGCTACGAGTTAGGGGTTTGATATTTATGTTTATTTGCTTAGGTCTAGGAAGGGTCGTGGGTAGTACTTGAACTGTAGTTTCAATTTAATTGTAGATGTACATGTAGAGGCACAGTTTGTGCCTTAATGTTAGGAGATGTGAGTCGATCTAGGGTGAGTGATAACATGATGGGTGAAGTTTGGAACTGGGAATAGAAAGTAATTAATAGTGAGTGACTGGGGGTTATGGGCATAGATCGAGATAGTCATTGGTAAATATATGGTTGAAGGATTACTAAGGCAGGGTTTGGTAGCGGCATGGAAAATTACTGGGAATGGGGACGGTGATGTAGGAAGGATGTAAGTGAAGAGTTATGCTGGGAGCTGGGGATATATGTACCTAGTGGTAGACTCGGGTGTCTATGCTGAGAGATATAATGCACATTGTCTAAGATGTAAAATAAGAAAACAATAATTAGAAAAGCAAGTTGGAGTCATTTCTATATGTAACTACAATGATATAGCGCTACATGTATGTTGCATATTTATGGGAGCATTAGTCGGATTTGTGTGTGATTGAAGTAACTTACTTTTGTGTAATGTGTCAGTCATTATGTTTTAAGATACGTCAATGTGGCTAAGTATGGTTTCTATTGTATGGTTTGCTTATGTAGTGAAGTCGCTGAGTCGTATCTGTTCATAGAAGTGTTTCTGTGAATGTAAAGGGACAGTTGTTTAATATTCCACGGTCCCGTGATATGGTTTATGTATATTACGTAAGAGCCTGCCTGTCGTTGCAGGAAACTTTTGTAACAAAGATGGTTTGTTTACTATGTAGTTGAATTCAGTGAACCTCATAGATGATTATGGATATGACACATGATTCAACAAGTATTATCAAACTACAGTAAAACATACAGTAGTAATTGTTAAGATATATCATAGATATATCAACCAATGTTCGGTTTGGGTAAAAAATATAATGCTGATGGCGCAAATCATTTCAACCTGGAAACAGTTACAAAAATGGTAACATTGCGTTCTTATATAATTCCAACGGTTACAGACCCATGCTAGACTTACAAAACAACTATGTATAAAATCTAAAAATAAAGTGAATATGATATGTCTTACACAGGACGATTAATCATTATTAATTATTATTATTATTCATTGAACTCATCTTTGTAATTATTTACTTTCTTTAATGCGTGAATGGTGGTATAGTATGTCATCCCAATGTTACAAATACAAAGCTACAAACTGTTTACTCAAAAAAAACGTTCGGTAGTACAAAAACATTTACAGAAGTACGAATTACAAGCACGCGTCTGTAGTCAGTCAATTGATTAAATTTAGTTAATTGAATTATACATTGATAAATAACAAACCAAATACAGAAATACAGCATATTTTGTAGCTGTATGAACAAACTTACGATATAATTAATTAATTAATTAAATATTAATATATAGTCTGATTCGTGCTAACTAATGTTTAATATGTACCAAACCAATCGTATGTTTGGATAACGGTGTTGGAAGTGTGAACTGCATTGACTCTGATCCCGAGTTTATTGTAGCAATAAATTAATTAGGTGTTAATTTCTGTGCTGTGATTAACGAACCGTAACGGGATTGTGAACATCCTTTTTGAGAGCGAGTAAATTAATTGCAATTGAGTAAGTGATAGCTTCACTGTAAATCAACTGTGGGTTATTAGTTTGAGTAAAATGGGTGAGAATTTTAAAATATCAATGCAAAATGCCATATGAACCAATGAATAAAGTGCTTGTGTTCATATACTGAAATGCGACTATATATATGTGTAAATAATACAAGTATTTCAATCACTAGAATTAGTACGTTTTGGGAGCATTTTTCTCATATAAACATTAAAATTACGACTTTGCTTTTACCAATGTGTAACTCTTCAAGCATGAAGCATATATGAAGTCATGTGTAACCTTGCATACAAACGATTTTAGTTATGATAATCTTTATTTCCTATACTTAGAGGCCACATGCCTATAGTACAAAAACCAGCAAAGATTCACATGCAAACATAGAAAACACCTGTTTGGATGTACCTAGTAATATTTTGGAATATTATTTGTTCTCAGGACAGTATACAAAGGACAAATTAAAAGAAAATGGTATTCGTCTTCAACACAATTAAGATTACACAATTTACAAATTCTATTTTCTAATGCCATATTGTAATATCTTCCTGTCTCAATTACTAACTAGTGGGATGTGCACCTGTAATGTTCCAACTCACGACATGTTCTGTCTACAAGACAAATTAATTCACTCAGCTTGCAAATTAATTGGAACCTGTTTTGTATGCTATATAATGTTTCTTGCCTATCTATTGGCGAATCCAGAATATCACAATATTCACTATAATTCTTCAAACTCATAAAGTAAATCGCCAGTAACTCCCGTAGTCGCGTTTACACTGAAAGTGCTATATGTTTCCTTTCCGATAGACAAAAACATATATTTGAAATGTTCATACCATTCTTTATTGCTTATATTATACTTTTTGAATTGCTTACCCTGCAACTCCCGAAGGATGGACCAAAACTCTTTGGAATTGATATTATTTTCTAGCTTAACTGGTTTCTGCTTATAGTATTCCTTTCGTTTCTGTTTAATTTTAGCGTTATATAAATTTCTTGTTACGTAGTAATCATCTAAGCGTTGCTTATCTTTATGTTTTCGAAACTGGTTTAATATTGTGACAACGGTCAGCTTTCAAACTTCTACATTCAGAATCAACCCATGGACTATCCTTTCCCGCATTTCGAAACGACAATTTTCGTTTCATA
The DNA here is from genome assembly GCA_936450465.1 of Gibbula magus. Classification (NCBI taxonomy): domain Eukaryota; kingdom Metazoa; phylum Mollusca; class Gastropoda; order Trochida; family Trochidae; genus Gibbula; species Gibbula magus. Next base: position 47,737,447 of record OW388300.1, on the reverse strand, counting down.
TTTGCTGCAACAGTACACATCTCATCTGCCACATATTGTACACTACGATTGATATCACTGAATACTGAATCTAGACATTTATAGAGGAATTCTTGCACACTATCTGAAAACAAATTTTCTCCTCAGACCGTTCTGCCTTCCATACAAACATCCATTGTGTTGTTGGGGGTTACATATTGCAAACGCTATAAATGGTATTACTTTATCGATAAGTACCGACTGTTACCGAAAACTACCATTTTGATGATAGCAGACTTAGCATATTGACGATATGAAGTTAAAAGTAATGATTTCTGATCGAAAACCGGACAATGCACAGCGTGTGGCGCGCGTCAATGAGTCAAACGTAATTTTGGAATCATATTTATAACAGACAACATGACAAATTTGAGTTGATAATGTTTAATAGGTCCCATAATCACTGTGCATGCAAATGGGCATGCAGTTTCGGTTTCTGCACATGTATAATTATGTTACTCAATTTTAATCGGAAACTAATAATTATGATATATTTGGCGATTGGGGATTAATTTGCAAGCTGAGTGAATTAATTTGTCTTGTAGACAGAACATGTCGTGAGTTGGAACGTATTAAAGCCAAATAAAATTTTATGAAACACAATGGATGTACCTTTAAGACAATGATTAACTCATTTCTTATTACATCATCGATTTTAAATATGTGAGAATTTAAATTGAGTTACACATGAATATGTGGATAAATAACAAACCAAACACAGATACTTAATAAACATCTGTTAGCATATTTTGAAGCTGTATGATAAAACTTACGATATAATTAATTAATTAATTAATTAGATAATAATAATTATAAAGTCTGATTCGTGCTAACATATAGTTTTATATGTACCAAACCAAACGAACATTTGGATAACGGTGTTGGAATTGTGAACTGCATAGACTCTGATCCCGAGTTTATTGTAGCAATAAATTAATTAGGGGTTAATTTCTGTATAGTGCGGTGATTAACGAACCGTAACGGGATTGTGAACATCCTTTTGGAGAGCAAGTTTATTGGGGCAATAAATTAATTGCAATTCAGTAAGTGATAGCTTCACTGTAAATCAACTGTGTGTTACTAGTTTAAGTAAAATGTGTGAAGGATTTTAAAATGCCAATGCAAAATGCCAAATGAAATGCGTTTATGTGTAAATAATACATGTCACATTTACATTTCAATCACTAGAATTAGTTAGTTCAACATTTTGGGAGCATTTTTCTCATATAAACATTAAAATGACGACTTTGCTTTTACCAATGTGTAACTATTCAAGCATGAAGCATATATGAAGTCATGTGTAACCTTTTTTAGAGATACAAATGTTCATAAACGATTTTAGTTTATATATATATATATATATATATATGTGAGAATTTAATGGGGTTGGGGGTACAGAGCCAACTTACATCCAAACGGATAACCAAGGGAGAGTTAAATACATTTATGTTCGTGCAGGTAGATAATAATTATCGCTAATGATAGTTATGATTGAGGGTACCTGCAGCTGGTTTGTGTCATTTACTCTCCGTGCATTTATAGTGGCTTGGTTTAATCACTCTAAGTACATTATAAAAAGCATATTAACCGTTAACGATATGATTCATGAAAAAAGTTTTTCACGAAAACAATATTCCACATTTTATGGTATCATTCATCAATACGATATAGACTAGGTTTGACAAACTTGATTTTGATAAATAAAGTTAGGCACATACAACAATACAAACAACAATACAAATTTAAAAAACTATTGAACAAAGATCCACATTTGTTATCTTATGATGGTTTACCTCTAAAGTATAACAAGGTGTATTGTCTTTTCAAGCCTCCAACTTCTAATATAATATTATTAACATTATTAAAATTTCACAATTCGTTATCTATTCCATGTATTTCATCGAGATGAGATGATATGATATGATGAAATCAACCGCCTTTCTATTCAAATTATTGATGATCGAGCTGTTGTATCATTATGCATGAAACACAAATCGACATAGACTGCAGGTCTAACGTCAACGTTATGATATATCATACAACAGGGCATAATTTAGGGGTTAATACATGTCCTTATACACACAACGGTTCATCCCCTGATTTGTCGGATGGGAAATTGGCTGCTTTTATTATCCAAACAATCAACCTTTTAAATAAGTAAACCTTTTATATCTCCTTATGTATGTTGATGTCATTATAATTGTGTCATTTTCAATGATATTCTTTATATCTTTCCTTGTTAGGTTGTTAGTTAGGTGACAAAAGATCCTTTTCACGGTCGGCCCACCATTAACATCTTTAATCTTGAACGCAATTTCCAATGAAGTCAATTAACAAAACACATACACAGCGCAGTTTCAACACCCTGAGCAGTAATTACTTGACACATTCTCACATTTGTATATTCACGTCATGGTCAAATGATGCAATTTGCTAGAAGGTTAAACATGACAGCTAGTGTATCTGCTCACTGCAACGGATATCAAAATTGCAAAATAGCGACATATTGGCAAATACTGTATGAATACTATATACTGTTTATTATTTGAATAATTACGTCCACGTGCTAGATGCCAATCGATAACTTGAATAAAACTAGTTAGAAACTTCACCTACCACAAACAGATCAAATACATGAATGAGCTGGCTGTTAATAAAGTACTATCGTTTTTCATAGACCATATAATTTCCTTATTTTGACTAATATTTTATTTTTTCAGGTGTAAGATTGTACTGTCGGACATGTAAGACAATTGCTTTTTCGACAATTTACAAGATAATCATATTTCATAATAAAAAAATTACCGATGTCGACTAACCATCGACCTATTCTGGTATATTCACTGCAATACCGCCATATAAAACTTCTGAAACGAATACGCACGTTATTTGATAGCATAATTCCAGCCTCATCCAGCTTATTATTGTTAACATGTATCCATTAAAAAATATATTTCACTTATGTCCATCACATACAAACCAATACTAGTTAGAATTGCTTTGCATATCAAACGTGACTTTCGTATGCTCCATCAAAGTTTGCGTTATATTCATATATATTTGTATATATGTCATTATGTATACCTTACCAGATTTGACTTCATAACAATGAACCAGTTCATTAATTGCTAAGTGAACAGTAGCATGTTCTACAATAGGTGACGCTCTGCATTTAGTGAAGGCGATACGAGGAGTTTTGGGGATGTAGGCAATATGGGGTGTAGGCCAAGCTAACACATTTTCAACAGGGTCAAAAACATACGGTACAAAGTCTTTTTCGGTAATGAAGGAATTGCGAGAATCATACAAAACAGCGCCTATAGCAAATTGCAAACCGTTTAATACGTACTGTACACGGTCTGGACAAGTATTATGCATAATTATAAGCACGACAATCATATCCTTTGTTAAATTATGTCATAACTACATGTGGCATATGGTCAAATACTTATTTTCCATTATCCCTAGTATTTCTGTAAGGAATTGATAGTTATTCAATGTTTTAAAAGATAAATTCTGCAAACGTATATAGTGTAGTGACATTATCAAATATACTCTGCTGTCATTAAGGATTCCCCATGTTTTGATCAATATGTTATAATGAACGAAAACAATATGGTGTACAAATCAATAATGTAATTCTTAATTTGCCGGTTGAAAAAGGACGATATCACAATCCCTCGTCAAAAACGAGTATATACATTATATAATTCTATCTAGATTCGTGATGAATTTCATTATTTATTTAATTGTAATGCTCTATCAAATCAACGCTTATATTTGATAAATAAATATCCATACACTTTATACATTTATCATCTTGTGTGTACATTGGAATACATAAGTGCTAAAGAATCACAATCAAAAACATTGTTTCCGTCTTACTGTAAATATCATGATTGTTTGAATTAACTCATGTGCTGCCGTTGGCAGAATATACGAGGTAGTAACCTTTTAGTCTGTGGTCCCATACATTTACGTCACAGGGAACAGGAAGTTTGATAATAAACACAGATAAGTCAATTGTTTAATTTAACCGGACTAGCCACAGAAATCCAACATCAAAGAATCGAGTGTTAATGCATTCGGCTTTTCAAAACGAAACAACCAATGGGCTAGAGTAACGGTTCAAGTAACTTTATACAAATAAGATATTTATAGAATGTGAAAGGAATATTTGATATGATCATTATACTGACCTTTATTTAAATGATCACTCTAATTTGTAGGAATAATAATTAAAATATATAGATAAACAGTGTTTATATTATCAATATGCCTTAAGTTACATTTACACTCCATGTGTTATGTGATAAAAAATTTACTATTTCCTAAACCATAATTTATTCTATATATATTCTCATTTATGTTATTCACGTTTAAGACACATCCACTTTCTTATCACAAAGTATATATTGATATTTACAAGGATAATGATGTATTTTCATTCAAATATTGATGAAGGGATTAAATCTTCGCAACATTGTCCTCTTATGCCGTAGGAAAGCTTTCTACACTCGCCATTGTTTTGTATTTTGTAATGAATGTGCGCTAAATTTTACATATCAATGAATAATAATATCACCCTTATGAGCTTGGAACATGCAGTAAGCAATCTCCTCTCGAATATCCTTTCTAAAACCATCGAACCCTCTCTTTTTACCAAAACTTTGATCTGGAACATTTCGACAGCGTAATGTATCTTACTTACGATCTCAAGTTATCTGTACCTCGATCTTAAAATCAGTTCATTCATCATACATTATACATTGACATGTGAAGTGACAACGTACCTTTGATAGAAATCCATTCCTCAGGACTTAGTAAACACTTGTGCAGAATAAATTGCAGGAACCAAGAGGAATGAACGCAACTGAATATATCTATGAAGTGATTTGGACTTACAGAGAGTCCCAGTTTAAATAGCCACGCATTATGTAACGGTAATTAATTGATGGCAATATGTTTCCGTGGTGGTTAATGGTCACTTCTCAAAGGGGTATAGGTCTAATTAGTGTAACCACTGTTTATTCACGCGCAGAGAGTGACACTTTAACAGTCGGTAAAAGATATGTTCAACCAGACATTGCGTCGCCACTGTCATCAATTGCCGGCAATATATCGGCGCTTTATCACACCTAGTTTCATGTCTAATCAGTGAAAGTCATCAATGTGTATTGAGTGCTAACTTTTTGGATGATCAGTACTGGGCGTGTGTAATGTCATACGGTTCATGGCCGAGAAACCTGAATTCGAGATAAGTCACACCTGAATGGGCATGGCACTTAATCGTTTTGTTATTCCTGAATGAACACTGTGCGTGATGTGCAGTTGTTCATCATAATACTTGATATATACTTTCTGGCGAATACATATTTCTAAGTAATATACTTAACGGGTTATACGTCATACTTTATAGTATACATTGTATACCAAACATGGGCACTTTTTTACTTTTGACAGACAAAACAATACAATATTGTCCATTTACATTTTAAGAAAGCTCAGTCAGGTGACCAGCGTATGTTATGAGTCACATTTGCTACATACATAGCCTTTTACAAAATGCAAATAAACTTTCATCCTTTTTAACATAGTTCTATCTTTTTCATTCGGGAGTCTACGGTTACAGGTACTTATTGTAAATTCAATGAAAAGTATATTCGATGTAGATAGCTTAAACGTATTATAATAATGGCATGTGGATGATTGTGTTTCACATTCGTTTTAGTGATGATGAAATGGGTTACATAACTTAGCTTTGACATTACTGTTAGGTAACCGGGAAAAATAGCAGAAAAAGTAACTGTTTTTGCTTGAGAAAAAGCAATAGTTGATTAAACAGTATGTTATTCCCAAATAACATATTACACAAACGAAATTATGAGAAGTTAAATTTTAAAAAAAGGATTAGCCTATGTAAATGCTTCTTCTAAAACAAACTTATAACAAACCATTTGTTTATACATTTGTGGGAATACATTGAAGTTCATACACATGTTAAGTAAACTCGCAATAGTTAAACATAAATGATTGCCTTTGTACAATGTATGTATTTAATTTGTGAGGTGAGACTTAAATTTATCATCTTTATTTTTGATCATTTCTAATGAGAGAAGTTCTCAGATGTCACGGGTTATAATCTTCGCAATGATTCGAATCTTCAGATTATACATTGTAAAACTGAAAGTTATGCGAGGTCCTTTCCCCACAGATATTGATGCAGTTAAATTATGGAATTCATTGCCAACTGAACAGAACTGAAATACAGCCAGTTTCAAGATTTAAAACTGCCATTCTAAACAATACTAATATTTACAGCCACTTTTGACTTAAACACCGGCATCAGATTTTGTCAAATAATACAATCTCGTCTCCGACCAGAATGTACTGATCATAATGAACATAAATATCAACGGTTTATATCTCCAACACCAGCTTGCTCTTGTGGTTATATCTTTGAAGAATATTCATTAATTCCTTGTATGTCCTCTCTATAGCGATATTCGTTATTATATATCGTTAAGTCTGTATTTTTATGCAAAGGGATTTGATCTTAAATCAATTTTGTTTGGAAGTCACATTTCTTCCCCAGCTGTAAATATGGAACTCTTAAATTCAGTTCATTCATTTATAAATTTAACAGGCAGATTTGATTTAAAGTAGTACTTCTATGGCACAGTCATAATTTGTATAATCAGATTGTATCATTTATTTGTATTCATAATTATACTGTACATTCATCATGTCATGTTTTGTATTTGGTTGTATCCCGGAGCGCTTTGTATATAAGCATTTTCTTCCCTACGAATCTGGTTCCTTCTTTTTGGAAATAAATATGTTTAAACTGAGAGAAGTGCTCTTACAGCTACAGCGTTTACTAAATTAAGCTGAACATAAGCCTCTGCTTAGGCGAGAGGGCAGAATTAAATCCCAGTGCATTAAAGTATCTACTGATAACAAGTTTACTTTACAAAATGTAATGTTATTTTAGTTTTAATAGTAGTCTTAATGATAACTTTTCGGGATTTATGGAGACCAGCGAGGTGGATGAACAAAATCCCCACTGGACATAATCCCCAAGGAAAATAATCCCCTATGACAAAATCCCCAGTGGATATAATCCCCCCACCCAAAAACAACAACACAGACACCATCCCCAACACAATAGAAAGTGTCTTTGATCTTTATGTTATTTCTAATAAGTAGGCTTAAAATGATCTTTTGTTATAGAGCGTTGTAGAGTAGTTTGTACAAAGTGAATTTTGAGAAATTTTTGTTTTCATAAATAGTTCCAATTTGTCTTTGATCAGTAACAGTAAAACAGCTTGAAAAAGTGTTGTTTTCATAAGTAATTCCCTTTTTGTCTTTGATCAGTAACAGAACAAGAGTTTGAGAAATTGATGTTTTCATAAATAAATCCGATTTGTCTCTGATCAGTTGCAGCATTTTAAAAAACCTCTGCCTGTCATTTCGTGATGCAAGAATGGGGATTAAAATGTTTATTATTGTGAAAAGTTGAATCGTAAATAACGAAACTATATCTTTGGATTTTAACTTTCTAATGGAGACATACTTTCGACTTAAAACTTGGTGCTAGGGAAAAAGTAACAGAAAAAAGTAACAGAAATAAGTATGAGAAAATAGTAACAGTGTTTGCTAAGAAAAAAAACAGTTTTCAACAGTACAGTGAGAGTTTGTCATATACCGGTAATATACAAGCACAACGTCACAGTTCAAAGCACGATGTCACCTTTAAAGATAAACTGCGAGTCTGTTTACCAGTACTTGCCTTTAAAATAAATATTTTTGAAAGCACTACAATTGTTGTTTGTTCCTCAAAGCTAGCTGATCAGGTTAAGAGATATGTAGGAAAACAAATAACTGAAATAAGTAAAACAATTTATATAAAGAAACAATAAGAGTATGGTATTGACTTGAATTCTTGTAATTTAAGAAGATTATGAAAACTACATTGATAGTAATTTTAAGGATACATTTCCTGTTTAAATCCTGTTATTACAGATAACATGTATACTTAACTTTGTTATTTTATCCTTAATAATAGTAGTTATTTACATATCATTTTATCTAAAGTAAACATATATATGAATATATCAACTAATGCTGAATGTTCGTCTTCATATGACAATGAGGATGCAATCACCCTCATTTTTATATGTAAAATAAAAAGTACAGATATTAGAAACAATGAATTGTGTTATATTGAATACGGTCAACTATTCCTTCATTTCAGTGGTGATTGTTTCGACTGAGGATTTTGACCTACATATACCAATTTATTAGCGATTTCATCAGGTCAGGCAGTCTAATGAAAAGAGAAAAGCTAAAAACCAATGAAAAGTAACTGCTAGCCTTATGAAAGTTCGTTTTGTTTTGCACATACTTTGTTGTTATTTCATTATCTATATCCTATATGCTATTTGTATATTATTTTGTACTTGAGAAGTGAAGTCTGAACAAAAGCAAACTTTACCAAATCATATCGTTTTGCATAGCTATTGTCCGTTTATATTTATATTATTTCGCGCAACTTAAAACAAATTATTTCACATAAAACGGCAACAGGTGTACCAATATTATAAATTTAATAAATTAATTATGAATAATCTCATTTGTATTCTTTGGATTATTTAACAGCACTGTTGTTGCTTCACCATAGATATCCTGTTTTTATGTACATTTATCTCAATTATTCTCACAATTTAAAAAATCCAGACGTAACTGTGATGCAGTAATATCATGAAGCTATGTCCTGGTCTGTATGATATGTTCCATCTTATTTTAGTTCATGTTCTTCTTAATACATACATTTATGGTTAAATGAGTTGAATAATTATTGTTGTTGGTTATTGATATAACGCTTTTTTGTATGCCCAAAGCTAGGTGCAACTAAACAATTGTCTGTCTGTTTGAGGGACAATGCATGCTTAATTAGCATTTATTTAGACAAAACTTTAAGCCACTCAGGCTAGTAATTAGCTGAGAGACCAGCTGTGCGTCGAAGAGCTTGACAGGTGAGTTGTATAAACATACAGACGACCTGGCGACAGGCTAATAAACACTTTGTCTGTCTGACTATGGGCTTCGCGCGTCTGGTTTGTCATTTAAAGTTAGCCAATACGAATTAAGGCCAAAACTAACAACCAATAAAATACATGATCATGAATATTTGGTCATGCCTTTACCAGTTACCCCCTCAGTTGAAAGACTGCGCCATCATCATTAGCAGTTACTGTCAAACAAATAACGTAACGTTGATGTAATCTCTGTGTTTTTCGACATCAGTTGTGACCCAAACGCATACGTTTCGATTAGGGATTTACTGTTTCAAGTTGTGTTCTTTTGACTATCTGGATATTTATAACTTTCCTCCGGATATGTTCGTCGACAAAGGTAAGTCTTCAATAATGCAATATATCCATTGTCACACATATATATATATATATATATATGAGATGTTTAAAGTGTGAAACGTCTTGTATGACGATAACACACTTTCACACATTTTGCGAATTATATATACAATGATGAGACAGTCTATACTACAATCCATTAATTGATGCTGTATGAGTAACGACAAACCACGATCAAAATTGATACTAACTGAACAGAGAATTTAAATCCGATATAAGTAACCAGTGCCTATAATCCAATGCATACCAAAGAGGATACAATATATCGTGTTTGCTATTATCATAATTCTCATAATGCCGTTCTGCTGATCACGTTTACATTTGATCTGCTTAAATAATCACGTAAATATAGTTTTATTTATTTGAATGCATATATAGCTATTATCAACTTTGTCACACGGACATTTTCATCTTATAAAACCAAAGACCCAAGACAAGTTTGTCTAGCGTAGTTCAATATGATATAAGCCATGATATATATAAGCCAACAGAGGACACCTATATAAACAAACCAGCAAATATATTTTCATTTCATTTGTAATTAATTATGACACATACTATTATATAGTGGAGTATACTAGAGTATACTGGGGTATACTGAGGTATACTGGGGTATACTAGCGTATACTGGGGTATACTGAAGTTTCCTAAGCTTTGGAAATGTCTCGTATACAGATTAGTATACGCTAGGAAATTAGGGTGGTTGACAAACCAGTATACGCCAGGAAATTAGGGTGGTTGACAAGACGTATACTGGTCAGTATACTAGCACTTTTCTTGCGGTGTTAGTTGTATTGATATTGTGCATTGTGCCATTGAGACTGGCAGGTATTTGGATATTCCAAAACATGATAGATTTGTAAGGTTTGTTACTCTGGACGCGTTGAGACAGAGCACCACTTTTTGCTGATTTGTGAAACCTATCATACTCTTCTACTATTTAAATATTATGAATTACCAACAATGTCTAAGTTCAATATACTCATGTCTCCTAAACAGGAAACTATCATATGAAAATTTAGCACGCTTCATATTTCATGCAACAAATCTCCGGCTCGGAATCCTTCATGTATGATTGTTTGAGCAATTGTTATTGTTTTCTATGGACCATGGTGTACATAGGGCCGATGACCCACACCTTTGTACTGAATACAGAATATTGATATGAGTATGCGGTTTCCGGATTAAAGTCCCAGGAGTAAAATATGAGAGGAGTCACTAACGCTGAAGATAACAGAGCAACATCAAGATGAATATGATATGCTACATATGGTCTAAGAGAATGATACAAGATCTCGTGATTTCTCAGTTACAGACATTGATGAATTTAATGGCCTAAGCAGTTCATAGACTCATTTGGTACAACACTGTAGTAACAATCAAAGCAACGCGTATTGATAAATCCATCAGAGATTCTACCATGACATTGCTGGATACTCGATTCTGATTGGTTCTCAATCAAACGTGATCAATTCTTGTGATATCATATGCACACCTACGTCGATAACTAGAATATGCATTCCTTACCCGAATGAGACAACTACCCTCATTTGGAACACTTCATGTTAATAAAAACAAGTAATAAAGCCTTAAGGACTTGTTTTTATTAACAAGATGTGTTCTAAATGAGGGTAATTGTGTGATCTCACCTACTGCTACTGAAAGCAGGTACCCATTTTGAATGTCGTGTGATATGTTTATGCGGGTTATTCAAACGAATCCTGATTGAATGAACGTGAATGTTTGGAAAAGAAAATTAAAACTCCAGTAATAAATGACAAATAAATTAATTTTTGTGTAAATAGTTAAAGATAACTTATGGGAACAACACTTTGTGTATAACAACAATAAATTTTGTACGAAATCGCCGCTGTTGTCAACAACGAATTTTTCGAACATAATTCGGAGCTCGCGCCCTGCCGCTGTACGCACTGTAAGTATCCATAAAAAAATGTCCTGTGGTCATGGTAGAATGGAGATAAACCTGCTGTGTTTGAAAATCAGAGACATCTTATACTGGATTGATTTTAAGTCAACTCGCTATCAACCCAGTACAACATGTCTCTGATTTTCAAACACAGTAGGTTTATCTCCTAATTATACGTTTTTTAAAAATGCATTGATTACCATAACAGAAATAAAGGATAATACTTTATTGTACATCAAAGTGAGTCAACAGATTATCTGAAATCGTCAAGCTGCACATATTTGTTTTTATTCATATAGTATTACACAACTTTGCAAATTGACGTTATATGTAATCCTTATCAACCAACAAACGGAATTTAATTTCAATTAATGTCTTAATATTGAACATTTTGTGTTGGCCTTAATTGTCTGGGAAACAAAGGTAAATATGCATTTTGAAAGCACCATCAACTCTTATTTTTTAAATCCTTTTCAATTATGTTTAACTCAATGGTTCTGTTCATAGAACAGTTACTTATAGATTCTTGATATTCTCATCTCATCTCTCTTTAAAGTAATCATTAGTATGAATACTATTACCATGATGAACCGATCTGCTTCATATCATAAGCACTATTCCATTTATTAAATGGCAGTCAAGATGAAAAGTAGTTCGAGAATGGCAGACGAAATTTAATTACAATTTGTTACAGTTGCCAAACTGTGATAGTAGAATAATCAATCATTCTTGATAAGTATATTCCCAGTCAGAATATACATTGCATCTCTCTCATTGAGGTTAGCAATACTATTGGAATGAACCTAAATGAGCTTCTATCATTAAAAAATGCGTCCCACATGATCAGAGATATCGCGTGTGTGTTTAATTCTGAATTATCTCCTTTGGTATTTGACAGTCGATTGTACATAAAGCAACTACATGACATCACTATGCTTTAGATCATATCATAATACTAATACAGCAAAACCTTGAGGAAATTTGTTTTGAGGATATTTGGATGCAAGCATCAATGCCTAACATTCATATCCTAACCTTTCATTTCGTTTGTTTGATAAAAATAAATTTTATTGAAACTGATGTCTAACCCGAATTTATTGTTATCATTAATCTGTTTGAGTTTCTAATTTTATCTTAAACTTTGATACTTTCCCGAATCGATCCTTCTATTTGTAACATCATTAATTGACGTCTCAGTCGAACCTTGCCAGCTATCAGGTAACCCTTGGTGGCATCTGTATTCTTGTTGGCAATTTAAAGCAAATGTAATAACGATGATAGGATAACACATCAATCACAATCAGATGCTGAAGGAAGTTGTCAAAGCATGATGCCCGAGTAGGTATTAACAATTTGAAGAGGATTTAGGCATCATTCAGTTATTTTTGACACTGGTTTAGATATTTATTCAGATATTATGTATTATTTTGCCAATACTTGACAAGACACGAGAACTTGTCATCAGACATTTTGTTTGCGCCAGAATTGTTGCAGATGTTGCATTTGTAAATTTGAGGTTCTAGCTCGGGATTATAAGCAGTGAGTTACTAGACATGGCACATGTTCCCTTTCATTTAAAAGGCATTCCATAGTTCCAAGAGAAATTACTCCAACAACTAGATAACATAGTAAATAAACAAATCAATAATGTGCAGGTTGCACAATTCGTTACAAAGAAACAAATCTTAAATTTTGCGAAATAACAAACATTTAATAAGGTTTTAGTTTTTCTTATATAATACATTCAAAATCTGTTAACTTTATTTTAAACACCCGACTGCTTCTCATAATGAATGATTCATAGACGTAATTTCTTGAACAGGGTAATCTGAAAATGGCTCTTGTGATTTAAGAGAATCAATACGTACATTCGAGTGTATTGTCAATGTATGGAAGTCATTCATCTTAATAATCGAAAGCATTGTTGATGTCTGGAGCAAAGACAGGAAACAGTGATCAACATATTGTTTCGCAAGGTATAATCAAATCTATAATGGCCTTCCTCCCTAGTATTGATTTATATGTCATTGTAGTACTTTAATTGACAACCCTGTACTCAGGGGATGACGTCTGTTGAATAATCCAAGAAAATCATTGTTCGACAAGATATGTTTTCTGACATGGACTCGAAAGATGATAACCTTTTGTTCATATAATATTTATTGATTCATTTGACAATGTATATGAACAAAGATACGACTTTATTATAAGTTTTTAGTGAACCCCTTAAAGGTGCATCCACTGTGTTTCATAACATTTTTTTGGCTTTAATACGTTCCAACTCACCACATGTGCTGTCTACAATACAAATACATTTACTCAACTTGCATACATTGTATCTATCCCCAATCGCCAAATATATCATAATTACTAGTTTCCAATTAAAATTGAGTAACATCATCATGCACGTGCAGATATGAAAAACTGAACGTCACATATACATGTAGTTATGTGACCTATTAAACATTATCAACTCAAATTTGTCTTTATGTCTGTTATAAATACTATTCCAAAATAACGTTTGACTCATTGACGCGCGCCACCCGCTGTGCACATTATGCTAAGTCTACTATCATCAAAATGGTAGTTTTCGGTAATAGTCGGTAATTCTCGATAAAGTTACACCATTTATAATGTTTGTAATATGTGACCCCAACAACACAATGGATGTAACTTTAAAGTTCCTTTCCTTTCCAAACTAGTAGTGTTATTTTATCATTATAATTGACAACTCTATACTCAAAGGATGCAGTCATTGTTTAGACAAAACATATTGTCTGACATTGAATCAATATATCCAGTTCTAATGCTGTTGTTCCAAACAAACACTCGAGTTTAAGGTATGTCATGTAATTCACAATATTAAACTGGAAATTAATCTGGAATGGTCGGTTAAAAGGTATCCACTCAAATTGAAAATGTCAATTGAATCACAACAACAATTTCTAATATGCACCACATTACCCTTTTGCAAAAGAATAAGGTTTTGACATATTATGTGTTACCTGATAATATATATTAGACCTTATCACAGCTTTTTCTTCCGAACGGAATACTCCATTCTCATTGGAAACAGGTTACTCAATTTTAGTCATTCTTTCAATGTAATCACTGTCATATGTGCAGCTTTCTTAGTCAAACAGAGAATCCTCATTGGTTGTAATGAAAGTTCTGTGATGTATCATCTCCTTATGTTCTTTCAACCGTTGAGGTTTTCACCTTTTCAATGCGGCTAACAAGACAGAATACAGTCAGATATGTAAGACGGATTATGTATAGACATAAGGAAGGTATCTGCGATGAATATGTTTATTATAAGTTTGTTACAAGCACACATTATGACCCATTTGTACAAGAGAGAATTATGACCGACTTGTGTGCTTGGGTTATGTGAGAAGAAATGAATATCCGTGTGGAGAGAATGAGGATAATTATGAATGAAATATAAATAAAAAATTTAAAAGTCCAAGCCATACACCTGATGCTATGTCGATCTGAATTCGAACAAATAGTGGTCGGCATAATTTGTCCACAGTGCTAAGTAAGTTGTAGAACAATATATGTTCCCGGGAACGGTAAGTAAGGATGAACGCCGCTGTTCTTTCTGTGTGCTCTCCCGGAAAAGTAAATAAGTGTTAGCGTTTGCTACATAAAACCCCCCAATCAATACAAAGAGTTCTCAAACAAATGTACATGGTTCGGTTGAGACATGCGAGTAGATTTCCCTTTATATGGCCCTTTTAAGGTGTTCACATTAAAATGTCCGTTCGAAGGTACTTCAAGTTCAGATTTAGCATTACCGCAGAGTAGAGTTCTAAATATGATATCATGATGGAATGGTCAACCATCCTGCTGTCTGAACCCTCAAAATCTCCCAAGGCCTTCACATCTACCTCTCACTCTTAAGAGTTCGACAAAAGTGTCACTTTATACTTCGCAACATTTTCTGCAAGGGTTAGTGCTTGTCGGGTCTTGTAATGCTATGTTTTACCCTCTAACGTAACAATATATTGTATAAGCTTTAACTATAAATGGCAAACTTGAGAAAAAATAATATGCCAAAAACGTGATATAAGCTCTTTAATATGAAAGACTTTGCTACTCCATAGTTGTTGTCATCATCCTGTGAGTAGGTGGTAGGAAACAAAAGTAGTGTTTGCCATCGTTTCCGGATTAACATATTGGCACCCAAACTTACCTTTAACTCTGCAGTTTGCATGTCGTAGAAAAGTCTACATATCATTTATTTTGAGTACATAGAGAATCTCACCCAAGTGTCTTCTGATATCAAATATATCAACACGAGTTGATAAAAGTTACAAATATCCGAGGCTTGCCGAGGATATTTCTACTTTTATCAACGAGTGTTGATATATTTGATATCAGAAGACACGAGGGTGAGATTCTATTTATCATCCAAAATCATTCTTCATTAGTTTTTAATGAAAAATAAACATATCTGAACACAAAACTGCAATTTCGCTTCCAGTGCTGTGATGTCATAGCATCGTGACGTCATCATTATTATGACGTCATGTCATTGTGATGTCATTACTTGATGATGCAAAATCATTGTGATGTCTTGTAGCTGACGCCAACAGGGCATTGTTCAAAATCTACTATCAAAACGATATCTCCTAGGAGATATCGCTTGATCTCATACAAGCGATATCTCCTGTGGAACCCAGTTTTGAATGATAAATGGCTATACTGTATTCCAGTGCAGTAAATCTGATATCTTGCTAGTATCAACTCAGGACCACTTCAATACAGAGTCAAAGTAGTATTGAGATCTTCCAATTGAACGGTGGTTATTCTTTTTATTCACCCAATCCTTAGCGACTCACACTTTCTGAGTTAACATAATATAGTATTAAACATTTTATTGAGCTTAGCCAAAAGGTTATACAGTTGCGTGAACACAGCCATAATGAATGAGAACAAGTTCTATGGATAGTCAACTTCTTTATTGATATGAGTGCGACGTTTCGATGCAGATACTAGCACCGTTATCAAGCAAGTGATACATTAACATGACACACATAAGTTGACTATCCATATAACTTGTTCTCATTCATCATACCAGCTTCTAAAATGCCTCTCAAAGAAGACAGCCACAATGATTTTTCTTTTGTCCACCAAAGCGGAATGGTGATTTGGTCATGTGTAGCTTCCACTTGTCCATACATCGTCATTGTAAACTCCATATCTAATGAACCGTTGCACCAAATGTCTTCGAATTCAATGACGTTGCACATGCCAGATGATTTTGACCTTGAAATTATTTATTTCTAATAATGTATTTATTATATTTTTAATCATTGGATATGATTACATTCAGATTTTGTCTACAAACTAGTATTGTTTATTCTTTATTATGCCACTGATGTTGTAAACATATGTAATAAGCAATGCTTAATTTTGTTTGTACTATTATTTCCTGCATTATTTCTTGCAAATACAATTATCTGATCAATATATGTTTGTTTAAACATTATCGAAAAATGAGGCATTACAATTTGAGTTCTTGAGTTTTTAATAACTTTATTTAGCCGTCTTTAAAGGAAGTTTTCATGTTTTCTACTAGTTGAAAGAAACCAACCAAGAATATGTCTGATATATAGAGAATTCTTTTATAAAAGTTCTCACTTTAAAGTTGTATTAGATCTTGCCTAAAGTTTTCTCTGTCATCAAATGGCAAAGAATTATGTCATTTTTAAACGCAGTATTAAAACGTTTTTGGATAATAAAAAAATAAACGAATCGTGGACATTTATTGATATTTACTTCTACTTTTAGTGACAAAAAGTTAAATGAACTTGTCAGTTGTTAAGAGATATATGTAGGCGTTCGTTGTTATGTATAGGTGCCAAACAGAGATAAGATCAAATAAATATCATATTTCTGTATGTTTTACAAGTAGATGTTATCTAAAGTGTATTTTCTTGTGATCAGTCTATTATGAGGTTACTTGTAAGAGGGAATGTTACACACATAAAACATGTGGTACTTACGTGTCGTATCAAACAAAAGTACTGTATTTGACACTCGCGGGAATACTGAAATACAAGGCCGCTCTGATACACAGCGTAGCTAAAGTATTATATCAAATTTAGAAGAAGAAGCGTCTTGGAAGAATATATTAGACCGTAAAACGTATAATACCATGTATTTCGCCTTCCCTTTCAGTTGTTTGATATGTCTGTGTGATTCCACTAAACTACTACTGGTCATTGGAAGTAAATGGGTTCTCATTGGATAAAAGCTATATGCTCATTGGAACAAACTGAAACAAAAAAGTTCAACACCAAACGTCACATCTGCATGATATGAGGAGGCAGTATACCAAATTTGGTGAGGACATATCAAAGGAGTTTTAGAGATCTGCCCCGGAAACAAACCCTACCTCTCAAAAAGCATGACAAAGGTTTGTAATTAGTCAGAAAGCTAAACAAAGAAAAGCAATTTTATCAGTAATCATGTGATAACTTTTAAAGTTACAACCAAATTTGTACGTTAGGAAAAATAAATATCAGTCGCTGATTATATAATGACACTAAGCTGGCAAGGACAGCTGAGCGGAATCTAACATGTTTGTATTATAGCTTAAAAACAATCTCATTTTCCATTTTCCTCAGATGAAGAGAATAAGAGCTGCATTTGTTCTCAAGATTCCGTCAACGATACATGCCTTCATATTTAATCAGATGGAAGGAACATTACTATGGTCATATGTATCAGATGCAACAAGAAAGGACATTATTTGTCTTACTTTTCCCATTAGAAGATGATTGTTATTTAGATATAGTTGGCATGAAAGGTCAATATTAAAGAGATGAGATTTAAGATTAGATATGCCCCATTACCGTCAGTAAACGAGGCTTTAACATTCTGTTCAGGTTTTAAGTGATGATATTTCAAGATGATAATTCAATGAGTTGACAAGCATTGATACATCAACTGCATATGACTCATCTTTGGTTTGCTTTGATTTTGAGAATTTATTAGGAACAAGTAATTTGGCCACAAACCAGATAGGAGAGTAATTTTATATGCATGTTGCTGACAAGTACATTGTACACCATAAACATCCCAGATGAAAATAGTAAATGCGCATTTAATTACATGATGATAAGACCAGTAGACATCACTTTCTTCGTAATTATCATATTATATTGTATATTCTTTTATATATATTTATTTATATATTTCCACGTTTATTGGAAAGGACAAGTTTACATTTATTTACATGTCGATACGAGTTTATAGATAGTTCATGAAGCAGAATCACTATTTTGAAGACAATGTGAATATATATATTTGACAGATTCGACTTTGTTAACATATCATAGAGTTTAATTACGACTGATTCTCCAAGACCTCAAATATCCTAGTTATCTGCTCTTATACTAGTATATGCTTATAAACATCTAATTTGAGAGCAGAGTATGCTTGCTCAATATACATAACCCAAGTTTGAAAGCTTAAACAAAGCGAGTAGAGGAGGAATGACCAAAAGGACAACATAATCCATCAACAAAGCTAACAAAATAGTATGCCATTATATGCGCAGGACGCATGAGGATTACGTTCCATTTATAAGATATAAGCTGTTAAACCTATGTAGATATGGTAGATTTCGTATTATGTCCATTTGCTGTTCTGTATTTCTTTCAGCTTAACATTTTGAAATAAAGCTGTACTTTGTAGATGGAGAGATTATTATGTTGTGTTCCTTTTCGGAAACTGATCATATCATGGGTATTATTATATCTAAACATCCTTATACTCAAAATTTATGCATAACGAAACTATGATTGGAATCTACATTTTCAATGACAGTATTGATGAAAAAAGTCCGAATAAGAAGCGATAGGTTTTGTATGGTAATTACACAATTTCTAGATAATGTTATTTGTTGTGAAAACATGACAAAAGATGTTCAACATGTTCCTAGCCTATCATTTATTATCTTTACAATAAAGATGTTATCAGGACAAGTATTCGAGTTCTAAATATCGTTTAATTTGGTTTCATATGAATCTCTTCTATTTTACACACATTTGTGTGGCTGCGGAAAGGATATCATTGAAGTCCCATCAGACATTAATTTAACATCTCGAAGGCAGAGTTACAGAAAGAGAACATTTCACTTTAACGGGCGTCATTTTCTACAGTTAAGGCGTTTATCAAGTAATCACACATCGTGAACGGCTATTTGCAGACAAACGTGATAATGATTCTCATCATAACGACATGATAGCATGATGAATGATCTATGTCAACCATTATTGGTGTTTGAGTTTTTCTGAGGTCAAGTTTGTCTGGAAATATATTGGCAAGTTTTAAAGACTATTACTGTAATAATATTTTCTTAATCTGTGACCAATCGAAAGTGATGAGGGCAAATTGAACTGATCAACTAGAAATAATAATAAGGAACCTTTCATGAATTGTGTACTGTGCACATTTGTTATACACTTATTTGTTCACTTGCTATGTTGAAAGTTTAAGGTTCTTCATCGACAATTTCAGTTGAGGAAACCTCAAGTTAAATATTTTGTTAAAATGATATCCCGATGTTTTGTATTCTCGGGGAGAGAGAAATCCCCCTAAGCAATAGTTATTGTATAATGTGTTTTGAGGTGAACATTTCAAGTTTCGAACAACGGGGCAATTACAATGAATTAGAATGCAACATTGCAACCACACTAAAATAAACACACTACATATCTATGGAAGCAACAGGTACATACTCTGTACTACTGAATGATGACAAGCATTAAACAAAATCGTAATGGATGGCTCTTCTTGAGAGCAAACAAATTAGATTCTCTTCAACGAAAACCGAAACAACCCAAATGACTTAATATACACACATATCATAAAGGATGTTTGTAGTTGAGTATACATGTACTATAATATATATAGGATGTCGGGTTTTAAACAATGATATATACAACAAAGGTACAACAAAGCACCAGCAGAACATGATTTATTTATTTATATTTGACGTGTGGTAATTTCCTGTGACTCTCATCTGAAACACTTGTGGACGCTGAACGATGCCTTTGGATGTCACCGTATGACCATCATTAGGTCTATCATGCCTATCAGACCTATCAGCGGTGACTCCGGAGTCGTATACTGGTCATACAGTGACATCCAAAGACATTGGCAACATCGTTGTTGGTCGACCCAAGCTGCAACATCCCCAGTGCTTTTTCTCTTTCTCCACTGGTCAATCCCGGCATGATTTCGTACATGTGTGCCATACAATGCAAAGTAGGCACCTTTTATACTCTGTAGAAGCATTCAGTTCATGCAAATGCTGCTTGAATTTTGCTACATTTGAGTGATAATGCGTTTGGGTGATAGAGAAAAAAAGTTTTCATTTTCAAGCGAAAATGTTCACATAAATAAACGTCCGTGTTCCTAAATACTATTAAGTCATTTGACAACACAGAAAACTCGTTTTCACTAAGGTAAATTACGAGAAAAGATCTTTAATGACTAGAAAAGTATATTTCATAATTTTCACACTTAAACTTACTCAATAACAGTATTTTCATCGTTTAGGGGTAATGATGTAAAGCATACAACCTTTTTGTCTAGTCAAAAACGTAAAAGTTTACTTTCAACTTCTTCTGGACATCTAAATCACATTTATTGGTTACTACCAGCCTGGTCGAAAACCGGACAATTTTAAACTTCTTAAACAAGCTGCATTTTGCCACAATATGAATCCATCATGATTTTTAAACGTGTTATTAACATAAAGCTACGTTATTCAGCTTTCTTTTGAACCATTCATTTCTCAAATATCTTTGATACTTAAAGAGTTATTAAAAAAAGAAATGAGGTAACGTTTCTTTTGGCGTTTAGTGTATGTCACCCCTAATAAGGGCCACAATGTAGTAAGTCTTCTTCTCCATATCCAAAACACCTCAAATGTTGAAATATATTATAAACAGCCTACTTAGGCAATTGGGACTGCAAATTGTGGCTTCAAATACGAATCAAAGGGTCATTCTTAAAAGCTTTTTTAAATATGTGTCTCCATAACTAAACGTTCTCACATGCTGAAATGTTGTGCACAGACTCTTGGGCCAATGGTGATTAAACGTGATAGAAGTGATGAGTATGTGGCCCCAGACAGATTTCTTCTCCAGAAGAGCAAAAACCCTAGGTACATGAATGATGTCTACAGACTCCTAAGTCAATGGGGATTATTAATAATACATTTGATTAATATGGCGGCTAAAAGGGGGCACAGGGGCTATGCCCTAAAAACAATGACCTTATTTTCAATAATTAAAAAGGGTTAATTTCGTGCACAACTGGTGCTACTCCCTAAAAAACAATATTTGTCTTTTTCTCAAAAACGTAATGCTCTTAAGATTATAAAGCTGAAAGATGTACATTTTGGCAGTTGGGAATTATATATTGAGGATTTGGTAACTCTGTTCCCAACAACATTCCGACAACTGCTTTTGGAAAATAAAAATGTCAATCGTATATCACATATTAGTTAAACGAGAAACAGAGACAGTGTCTCTATTTTGTATTGAGTACAGGAATAATTTTGCAACTTTCGAACAATATTGTGCTGTAAAATGTTGGTGTTTTGTTTTTGTTGTTTGTTTTTAATAACAAAATATAACGAAAACACTTCAAACTTTGTTAACTTTTTCAAACACAATTTCATGTTATTGCCCGAAGAGCTGAAACGTGACGTTTATCTAATGTATTATTGTCAGACATGTGAGCAATTATAAAAAAAGGGGTTAAGTAAATTGTTCATATGGGAAGCATCAATTGTCTCTCGGGCAATGGGAACAGAAGAAACAAATTACAGTTACAGTTTCAAAGTTAAAAAAAAACAATAACTTGCATTGGGATTCTCAACCCAAAAGTGTAGTGTTATAAAAGCTTTCTAATGAATGTGCACGTTTCAAAGGGAAATATTTGTTTTTCCTCTCAAATATGAATCTAAATGGTATGTTTACCCTGTGGCAACTTTAAATATAAAGCCACAATCTTTTGAAGTAAAATTAAGCCATGGTGTTCATCACATGTCTTGTTTTACATGACCTCATATCAAACTCAGATCCTTATGCTAGTAAGAGAAGGGAATAACGATAGTATGGTATGTAGTATTCAGTTGTCTGTATGCACACTTTACTAAAATATCTTATGTTAGCAGAAAATTCAAGAGGCATAGATAATAATGTCATATTATACTGATCAATAAACTAAATGCATGGTTGTCGGAAGAAGGCAAACAGAGGAATGCACGATGCATTGCAACTTGTAAGTAGAACAACTCGACATACATGTAAGGGTATTTGCAAAATATACACATTTGTTCAGCTTTAATACGTATGCTGACTGACTGAGAAATAGTCACTTCTCAATTGACTATCCACCAATTAATAAACATTAAATACTGTTTTCCTTCAATATTTTATGTAAAGCAAAAGCGTTTTTAAAAGTAAATTAGCCATTATTAGAAACTTGAAGTGAACGTCTTCTATCTAAAATTAAAAACGATGGAGAACTTACCTGTAGAGAAAAACATTTAATTCTAATAAAACTTTTAATCGTGATTCAATTTGGACAGACCCTTTCCTCAATGCTACACTCAACTGACGACATGTTCTTGTTTTCTGAATTGTAATGTTTTATTTATTTTACTTAATGATAGATGAAAAACCGTGCTCAGCACATATACAACAGGTACATGTGTACCATCACATTGGTCTTAAACAATAATTTATAATAAATCAACGTTTTTACAGTAATCATTGTATTATTGTTACTTTGTTTCAAACGTTTTTTCATAAATAAATATTTTACAATAAACTATCACGACTGTAAATCTAATGTACGTTACATTTAAATACACCTAAATGTCTAAGCCTCGCAATATCTTTTGAATATTTTGTTCAAATAAGATGTTCATTGGAAAAAAAGACTCAAAGAAAACGCAGTAAATGATATTTATTCAACAACGTTCTTTATAACATGCATCAAACTTTTGTTTGGCATAATAAAAATAAAATTATTTGAACATGTCAACGAATACCAGTTTTTAACCATTTATAACTATCTGAAAAGACAAATGCAGAGTAACGCTCATGTAAAATAAATAATTGACCTCGATTCTAAGAGATCAGATGTCAGGCAAAGTGACGTTGTACAGTGACTACGATTGGCATGTTTGACGGTCCTGACCAAATGCAATTATATAATGTTTTGTTTCATCTCCTCAACCTATTACGCAATGGCTCTTGAAATAACACACCGGGATTTACAGTGTTCTCCCGTCACATTCAAATGCCAAATTAAGTACATGTAATTTGATGACACATTATTCAAGGAAACTGGAATCAAATCTTCACAAATGTTTTCATTAGAATCCGCCCTAATAAACGTCAAATGCATGTTATATTACTAACGGTCGATTTCGTCCCAAATAGAGAGTTAAAGCTGAAATTGCAAATTTTAAATAAATGGAAGGCAATCTGAATCATCTGACATGTTAGCAATTTCCAGCTTGGCACTACTTTTAAGTACTTTTTTTTATATCCAAGACATAGTTTGTTTTGAAAAATAAACAATACGATGATGATGATCAACCCAGTCAAACATTTTCATTCCATGCATTGTTTTCGGGACAGTGAATCCTGATGCTGAATTTAGGGAAATAATTAAGAGAAATTCAAAACACACAGATAATTCAAATGAATTCGGGACTACAATATCACAATTGTACTGGATGGCGGAGGTATATGGTGTTTGTGTATGTGCATGCGTGCGTGCATGCGTGCCAGTGTGTGTGTGTATGTGTGTGCGTACGTGTGTGTGCATGCGTGCGTGTGTGCGTGAGTGCGTGCGTATGTATGTATGTGAGCGAATGTAATTACCGTCACTAATATAAATGGACTTCGAATGTCATGAAACTTAGGTAATAACTGTTTACCCATATTAAGTTATGTATACTTTTATCTAATTAATTAAGTATGTCCGTATTGGTCAAGTTTTATTATCTTATAGTACTGGTCACACTTTTGAAGCGATAGCTTCGGTTTTTCATGAATTGTGCGAGTGCACGTGCCCACACTCGTGATAGCCAAGTTTGTGTCATATTGGTCCTTTTCCCTGTATTGTTGTTTTGTCGACTCATATGGTCTTGACAGAAAATATTGTATACATGCCACACAACTGATACTTTATTAATAATTATGTATATATATATTAAGGTGACCCTACAGTTCATCTGGTCTAATATGTCAAGGATTTGGCAAATATTTGAGATTATGCAAGACGTTTAGACGTCCAATTGTCAAAAAAGTAAAATAACCCGAGATTGATCTATTTAATGATGACATTCGTGGCAAAGCTATATCAACATTGGCAGACAGGTGTCCGTTCAATAAGTTATGCATCAGTTATTGAAATAATATAGTATAGATTGGCTGATAACCTGTTTCGAAAACGTCACATAAATAGCCTCTGTCACATATAATCCAAAAACCAATAGACTGTTAAGATTGCAACAGGGAGGTTCCAATCCTTGACCTCCGAATGAGAGTACTGTCCTCTGCCAATTTCTTTTAATGCCCCTGTTTCACTACATGTACGAGCCGAATTATCACGAATAGCCACGAATAGGTGATTGTATAAATTCGTAAACATTCGGCAAAATTTTATGAACCGCAATTTCACTTGTACGAAAATTCGTAGATATTCATGCTTAAACCCTACGAAACAGATACGAATTATTACGAATTGGTCAGTGCGAAATTAATAAGAAACAGTTGCGAATACACTTCGTCCTTAATTCGGGAAATTCGTACATGATTCGTAGATGATTCGTAAGTAATTCGGGTCGAGACCATCAAAATTATCAACAACGAATTTCCAAGAACTGTTTACGAACTTATTACGAACTACACGAATTAGTTACGAATAGTGTACGAAGCAACTACGAATTCGTAGTTGATTCGTGAACAATTTTGAACAAATCAAAACTTTTTCACGAATGCCACGAATTGGAGGAATGTTGTCATAACACCTTCAAGTAATATGATTGGCTAACGATGAACTTTGACACTGTCTTGACGACTTTATTCATTCATAAAACGAACGTGAATTCATTCATGAATTACAAGTTTTTTACGACAACACTTATAGGCTAATTAATAGTTATATAATTGTTCAATTGATTCAGGAACTCGTACCCACTGCAATGATTGACAAATAGGCTACACCATGACTAGAGCAGAGCTAATAAGAACACAGTTTGAATGCAGCAAGAGTATTTGCTCTCAATCTTACCGTTGGGAATAACATTGCACCAAACGCTCAGTATCTCGGTGAAAATAACGTGTTCGTAACAGTGCACAGTGACTTTATACTCACAAGGCAAAAATAACCGAAAGGAAAGCCATTTCAACGGCAATGTTCATCTAAAACTTACATTTAATGAGCTTATGTACGCATTCCGACGACGAGAAACATGAGAATGGCGGCCGCCATGACATGACGTCATTCAAAGGACGGATAACTCTCATCTCATGTCCTCGAGCAGGGGGATGTTTATTACGTACGCTTCCTTCAGCATGACTAGTGCAACTGGTTTCGCCATACCAAACATCACGGATGATAGAATAGTTTGATTTTAAAAACGTGAATATTTAACGTCGCAATGCTGTGACAGGGTTGATATTACTCCGCTGTTCCGTTCCTTTTATAGGGACAACAGAAATATATTTTCAAACACAATTAATCATATGAAATACATGTTGGTAGTACATAGTATACACAACTCGTACCGTTTCAGATCAAGTGTATGTCCCGAGTGAAATAATTTTGATTTGTACCAAGGCTCGAGACAAAGCTCATCAGCGACAGGATCCAGCAAAAAATGGGAGTGGAGATAAATAGATGTATCGCGACTTATTTATGTCATGATAATTTGTGTAACAAAAATGCTTGTTCTTGCTACTCCTGTGTGTGTCTTTGCAATAACAAGCTTAGTTTCTAAATTCCTATGAACGCCATTTCAACCTTTTACACTCTGACTTCTTCTATCTCTCGACATTTTGGGAATTAACACGTTGACATAAACAGGGGTTGTTTCTTTCGTTGTTTTATCTGAATATCCTAGTTGAATTTAGTCTTTTCTTCTTATAAACATATGATATATTGATACATATATAATCATAATATATCCTGTAATATAAACAATATAACCTATGATATATTCAAGAGGAAACAAATTAATGAATACCATTTGCTATGTTCTTATTTCTATGTGAGTATGCATCATCGGCAATAACATCTACAAATAGACAATACCTTCCACCATGTATTACATTCATGCATCTACCAGTTTCACTGTCACTTTGAATTACATCTTGGATACACATACATTACAAGCATTAAGAGATATGTAAACGAGGTCGCCTATAGATGAACTGAACATTTTTGACCATGGATGCAGGCTAACATTCCTGGCTGGTGCTGCTTGAATCCTGCACTGACCTTTCTGAATGACAAAGTGATAAACTCAACAAACACTCAAGGACAACTGAGATATTAGATACAGTAGAACACGGATATAACGAACCCCAGGAGACCAAAGAATTCAGTTCGCTATATCAGCTGTTCGTTATTCGCGTTTGGCATATTATATAGGGCTTTTGACTGGACGTATAAATGTGTTTGCTATATCCGTGTTCGCTATATCCGTGTTTTACTGTATGTAACGGTTGTAATTAAAATCTTGCAATATCTAAATTTTACTGAAGGAATTACATGAGTTCAAATGAATTCCTGAATTTTTAAGTAGAAGAATATGAAGATAAATATTCTAATGACTTTGTCAATCAATTCTTTGAGAAACGGTGGTTGGCGGATCAAATCAAAGCTTTAGACTCAAGAATGAAATGAGCTGTTTTGTCAGCCCTGTACTTTTACATATAAAAAATATTACACATGCTAATACATTAGTTCTGATATATCCACTTATGATGTATAGCCCTCGGGATATGAACTAGTCACCTTTTTCATTGTTAAAGGGCAAAAACGATTTCAGCAACATACTGTAACACCACTTTGCCACTGCGCAACAGCCCCTCGATATCATTTTAATTTATCGATCCTTCTCCCTCTCCCTTACACATGCATAAACGATATTGATCTTGTGATAATCATTTTGTACCGGACAAAAAAGCGATACCCACAAATATCAATGTTTTTTTTTATCAAGGAGTGATTTATACGAGGTATACAAGGTTACCTCATTTCTCCATAAGCACTTTGTTTCATGTATTTAAACATCATCTCTTCATGTTTCTGAAACATGCCATTTAACATTTTGGTCGATTTGGAATCTGCATTACTAAAACATGTTTCGTGACATGTGTTATGATGTCCAACAGCAATGATGCGACAAATCCAAGATCAAGATGGCACATTCCGTTGACAATATATTTTGTAAACCTCATTTTCATATCTAATAAATTCCCACTTAGACTTTCTTTCAAAACTACTTTGAAATGACGTGTGTTTTAAGGATCATATACATTAAGTATCATACCCTGTTTGATCTGAATTAAATTTGTTTATTTCCTACAAAGCATATACCAAGTACTTCAAAGTTAACTTCATCCAGAAGCAGTATTTTGATATCCTCCGCCGCGGACTAACTCAAGTACTATTCATTATATTATTTTCATATGTTGCATATGTGTTCATCATAGGGAGAGTAAGGTTCCTTTCCTTTTTTTTGACCTCGACCTTCATTTCAAGGTCACAACGAGACTTTGTCACTTTGTGCTTGTCGCCGGGATATCTCAAAAACCGTTCACTGGAATCTGATTATATTTTACACAAAGTACCCCCTAGGGACGACAAAGAGCTGATTATATTTTGGTGAGCTTGGCTTTACTTGACTTTATTCTCAAGGCAGCAGCGAAACTTGGAAATTGTCAGCATGTGAACTAGCACGTAAAGCGTGTCAGTGGGATATCTCAAGAACCTTTCTCTGGAATGTCATCATATCTTACACAAATCACCTCCTCGGGAAGACGAAGGACTGTTTAGATTTTGGTGACATTGACATTATTCTCAAGATAACAGCGGAACATAAATTTTGTCTACATGTTAAGCTTGTTAGGTGGATCAATATCACAAGAACTGTTCATTGGATTTTCATCAGGATCGTACGCTAATGGAATCAGAGCCCATAATAATGCTCTTATCATGCAGTATATATCAAAGTAGATTAGGAAGGTCCAGGACAAAACATGTAAGGTATTTCTCTAAATTGCCACGTTTCCCTTGATGCGATGGATATACTACTCTTGAAATGAGAACATCGACTTTACCAGGAAGCTTTCAAAATGGTAGCCTGTCAATCAGGCACATTGTTGGGTAACTAGGTTCTGGAAAAGATACAATAATGACACGAGGGTGGAACATCATTTGTTATTTACTTTACCCTACTCTGGTAATTCATATGTAACATTTGCTCATTTACTTCATAGTTGCTGATTTCTTGGCTTCATTAATGGTATTTGCATGAATCCAATAATCATACCATGAACATATTTCTCCAGTTAACTAATATTTAGTGAGAATTTGCAAATGCACTGCACTTTCAGGTTATTCTCAGCCGTTTTGAATGGGAGTTAGGTAATGTAGTTGAGTGCTAATCCTAGACTGGTAATTGACGCATCACGAATGATTGATTATTCTTTCATCACACTTTGGCAAGTGGAACTGATCATTGAATCAATATGCTGATGGTTCTCATCACAAATCCATTGACAAAGTGATCCTAATTTCGGATAGACTTTCATCTTAACTGCTCTGATGATCGTCATATCCGGTCACCCAGGGTTCAATGTTCAGACCCTCCGCACGGAGTAACCCTGAGCTATTTCAACCGGAAACGATGTGCTAAAATTAGTTACCTTTGATTCGGAATTTAGCAATAGACGGTGATGTTTGGTGGCTCGAAGTTTTAAACAGTCTATCATGTGCTTGCACTACGGAAGCACAAAAGTAAAGCACTCGTAGATATCAACTGCAATGTAATTCCAGACTGAAGATGCATTTAGAGGCTCGCAGGGCACGAGAGTTTGATTGGCTCATATCGACCAAGGTCAGGTGTGAATTTCCTGATGAAATATCCAAATGCTTGATAATGACAAATATCATACTACATTGAACTCTGTATTTGACTTATAATGGAATCCTAAAATATAATATGACATTCCGTTAAATAGCTTTATCGAGGTAATGTAATTCACTGCGGTCAGTTCCCTTTAAACATATTTGCTTGAGTATCTTTCATACTTGTTTTTGTTTTATCTTGGCAGATTCGAACCCTTAATGACTCAAGCATACATAACAAAAATTCCAAACATAGGGATGTGTTTAGATAGGTTGGTTGAGAGCCACAATGAAAGGCGATTGACTTTTTATGGAAAGATGACTTTTCAAAGATTTAAATACCACTGACAGTGCCTCCATCCAGTGCCAACCAATTTTTAGAATGATAAACTCGCCTTCAAAATGGACCGGCATTTTATTAAATAGACTTTCAGTCAGTACATCAGTCGAGTACAAATACTAGCATGACAGACATCATTAAGAGTCATAACTGGGTAAACAATATAATATAATATAATATAATATAATATAATATAATATAATATAATATAATATAATATAATATAATATAATATAATTATTTTCACAAAAAGTTAAACTGTACATTTAGGTGTTTCAAATATATTTTAATTGAAAGAGGTCATGCCATTATATTGTTTTCACTAATGTACATGTATGTACATGCATTGATAACATGCAAGGTTTTTATTGAAGATTCTGCAAACTGGCTGCAGCTTTCAATCCTCTTTATATTCAGTTTGAGCTTGAAGTTTTTTTTAAATTGATTTTTTCTCAAAAGTTTTCACACCATGTGTATATTGCAAACAGTTACCCACAGGCGCCATTTGCTGACAGATAGACAAATTGAAACCATGAAAGATCCATATTATTTTTGTATCAAGTTCCAATTCCAATAAAGCCCTGTCCACTTTATTTTAGCATACACCCACGTCAACGTGTTGACATGCAATGCGAGAAGAATCATGCATATAAAAAGCTCAGTTGTTTACTGATTCTTCTTTTATCTATCAACATTCTAAAATACATATATATTGCCATGAGTTTAAACATAGGCAATGTAACTTGTAACTAATTAAGAATGTTGTTTATATACAAACATCAGATGGATTTGACTGTCTCAATCTTCTATATACGATGAGCTCATTTCGACCAGTATATCGGTTTTTTCAAGTATGTTTAACATTCATTTTTATTTATTTATTTAGAAATATCACAAGAAATGTTCAAACTCTATGGTCACATATATCAAAATAAAAAAGATGAAGTTGAAATAAGTTTGGCTAACGTTTTCAATAGGTACATCATGTACCTACTTCTTCAGGCCGTGCAGTAACTGACACACAGTACATAGCACTATGACGTCACACAGGAACCTATGACGTCATAATGTACTTTGACAACAATACATGGTTATGATGTAAACAAGATCATGTTTTGCCATTTAATTTTGGCGCATATTTAAGATAAGATAAGATAAGATAAATCTTGTTTGCCCTTGGAAGGGAATTTGAATTGTCATGAATTGAGCACATTTGAAATACAAAAATATATAACAGGATATAAAAAGGCTAAAATATAAAATAATGACAAATTAACAATAATCACATGGCACATGGATATGACAGGCTGGAGGAGTATAATTTAGATATTTAAATGAGTAATGCTTGATGGAATAAATGACATTTTGGTGCGTCTTAATTTTACACTCGGAACTCGGTAGCGTCGTCCGGATGGAAGGAGTTCGTAACAACCATGCAGGTAGTGATCGCTGTCTGATATTATCTTTTTCCCCAGACGCATGAGACTATGAGAATATATTGATTCTAAAGTATCAAATTGTCTCCCTGAAATTTTTCCTGCAATGTTGATCACTTTTCTCAGTCTTCCTTTTTCCTGCAAAGACAAATTTCCACACCACGACTGAATGTTAAAACCGAGAACGGATTCAATGCTACTTGAATAAAATAAAGACAACAGGCGAGAGTTGAAATGAATCGCATGAATGAAATGCGATTCTTTCAAAAGTAAATCATTATCATTGTTGTAATTGAGTTTGTAAATCGGGAAAACTTTGAATTTGCCTTTACCACATTTATCTAAATGTTCACTGAGAGGGATAGTACGATTTCGGGGTTGATTAATGTGGGATCGGTGTAGGTTCATTCTTCTTTGTAAATTTGTTTCGGTTTTCCCGATATACTTCTCATTCATGCAGAACACGTGATGACATAAATAACATTTTTCGTATCACAATTCATATTTTGTTTGACAACAAAATTATCTTTGGGTGAAATGTAAAAGAAACATCCTTCAACTATCAGTCAGGGACACGTCGGCTTTCCGTCCTTGATTTTCGGCGGCATGCCGTCTTAAACACTATAAGATAGCTTAACCATTCATTCAAGCATATAGAAAACACAGGATCGGACAAAGCTTAATATTTTTGAAACAATAAATGCCCCCTTCCCTCTGACGATCTGAACTACAAAAAGATAGGTAATCTATTTCAGACCAGAGAAAATGACAAAAACATTGAAAAGCAGAGTGAGGAGTGGTAGTGATTTTATCGAAATATCTTCATATTTGTGCCAAGGATTTAACTCAAAGAGTGCATACTCAAAGATAAGATATTATAGCATACGGATATGCAAAAACATGTATATCATTTCTTTTATTAAGAGAATCATTTCTTTTAGTAAATGGGGATATTTTGGCATATGTTGTGATACCAGACGGCATGGCGTCTAATAAAAACATAATTCTGGACGGCATGCCATCTTTAAATAATTTGGACGGCATGCCGTCTTTATTGTCAGAAGGGAGACATCATTATTTGAAATTTAAATATAAAAGATGGCATGCCGTCTGAAAAATATTGTCTTACAAAGATGGCATGCCGTCTTAAACATATTGTCTTTTAAAGACAATATATAAATATATATAATATAAATGTCTAAAACATTTTGTCTTTTACAGACGGCATTCCGTCTAAAATATATTGTCTTTTAAAGACGGCATGCCGTCTAATATATATTGTCTTCGAAAGACGGCATGCCGTCTAATATATATTGTCTTAGAAAGACTGCATGCCGTCGAAAGAAAGGCCGGTGACATTGCATGGTTTCCGGCGGTCGTCCATCCTTCAGTCTTTTAGCTTTAAGTTTTTGGACTTCATAAGAAACACTGACTCTCGAAATCTGAAATATTGTGTTTAGACTCTTAGGCCATTGGAATTATAAATTGTAGATTTGTTGATTACGTGACCCCAAGCAAGGACCACAGGTAAAACAATCATTTATAAGTCGTCTTCTTCGTCGACACCTTGGCATATAGGGATTATAAGTTGTAGATCTCTAATTCTGATGGTTTCTGGGCGAGTGAACTAACACTGCAACCCGATGACATGAGATGGACATTTCTATTTAATTGATTGAGCAATTGATTAGAGTTCTTAGATTTTATTTTACCAAAATAGTTATAAGTTTGCAAAGTAATCTTATTTTTAGCTCATCAGGCCTGAAAGGCCCGATGGGCTTATGGCATGGCATGTTGTCCGGCGTCCGTCCATCCGTCCGTCCGTCAGTCCGTCCGTCCGTAAACTTTTCTCTTTTTCGACTTCTTCTCCAGAACCAATGACTCCACAGAGCTGAAATTTTATGTGCAGACTCCTTGGCCAATGGGGATTCTAAATTGTAGATTTCGTGACCCCATGACCCCAAATTGGGTCACAGGGGTCACATCCTTAAAAACCTATTTGTATCTTCTTCTCCAGTTCCAAAAGATCTAGAGAGCTGAAAGGTGGTGTGCAGACTCCTTGGCCAATGGGGATTCTAAATTGTAGATCTTGTGACCCCGTGACCTCAAATGGGGTCACAGGGGTGACATCCTTATAAACCATTTTCAACTTCTTCTCCTTCTGGGGATTCTAAAATTGTAGATTGTGTGACCCTGTGACCCCAATCTAGGTCACGGGTCATGACCCAAAGACCTATTTTCATCTTTATCTCAAGTATGTAAAGCTCTACAAAAGGTGAAATGTTGTGTAGAGACTCTTTGGTCAAAGGTGATTCTTAATTGTAGGATTGGTTACCCTGTGACTCCAAATACAGGTCACAGGGGTGATGATCTAAAAACCTATTTTTTGCTTGTTAACATTTTACTTGAGATAACTTAGATATTCAACCTTAGATAATAAATCAATAAAATCCTGTTGAGCTACAGAGCCCATGGCTCTATTTTATTGTCACTTTAAAGGAACTATAGCACGCCGTTCTAAATAAAAATACATTACTCTCGCTGGTTTTCTCCCAAATAAACATAAAAATAAACAAACAAATACAAGAGACAGTTTATGAGTATTTAAAAAATATAAATATAACTTTTTGGCGTTTATTTATTAGTTTTTACAGATACTTTATCTGTCATAATTTGCGGGTATAATCACAATAAAATACATTTAACAGGTAAAATGTCAATAATTTGTATATTAACAGGATCTTTTGAAATAATTGTCACATTCAGTTGAAAGCACTTGAGAAAAACGAGCTTCATATGGGTTGACATTGTGGCGACTTGTAAAATTGATAAGCCAACACGCCTCGGAAATGTTGCTAGTTGGTACTGTTTTTATACAGAAAAGGAAAAACTGTTAATATGATGTTAGATTCTATTGACGCGCGTTAATCTAAGGCTTACTTGTCTTTAAAACCAAATTTCATCGGATTGCTGTGATATGAAAATTATGTGTCATAGTTTTGTAGATTTCCCAAGCGATTGATACACATAAACATAATGTTGTAGTTAAAACACTAACATACTCAATGGTTCTTTAACACTCAGAGTGGAGTTAAAATATGGCATGATGGAATGGCCAATTATCTTGCTGTCAACCTCTCTAAATTGTATGAAACCAAGCAAACTACTACTCACACTGAAGACTTCCACAAAACTGTCGCTTTTCCAATTTAAACCAAGACTACTGATACAGCTTTTTGGGTCCGATAATGAGATGGTTTACCCTCTAAACGTAATATATTGTATAGAAAAATGTTTTAAAGTGACACAATGCAGCAAAAAAGTATACAAATAGACACGCTGCAGTAACTTTAAATGGAAGTGCACATTTTTATAAAGACAATATGTTGTATTGTGGGGTTTGTTTTATTTTTATTTTGTAAGCTGACGATATTGACATTGACAGTACCAACTTGTACATTTCCACGTGCATCACGATTAGTTCATGCTTTCTGTGAGCTGCCTAATATAGACACTTTTTTCTGACAAGGACACGTCTCTTTTACCCTATTATGTCAAACAAATGAGAACTGAAAATAAAACTAAAATGTTGTCAATTCTGTTTGTGGTTTGATGTAGTGTTGAGATTGGGTTCAAGTTAGACGAACCATCGAGCACGTGAAACATGAACACCTCTGCCTCGTGATTCACGTGCACGAGGGCTCTAACTGGAACACCTCGGTCTCAGTCGGTAACTCCCAAGTAAACTCAATACAGCCATGCTGTTATATTTTTAAATATGAGACAGCATGCCGTCTTGTGAAATATGAAGATGGCATGCCGTCTTAATTTTTTAACATTTGACACAATGAACTCTCCCCTGAATCATTAAGACGGGATACCGTCTTATACGTTTTATAGACGGCATGCCATCTCTATAAGACAATAATTTTTGGACGGCATACCGTCCCATTGTAACGAGACGGAAAGCCGACATGTCCCTGACTGACTATGCTTTGACACGTGTGGCAACGAGAGTCTCCACATTTAGAGACTTTTGGAACAACATCAATCGAGTCAAATCTAGATGCAGTTAACATTTTGCGTAGGTGTTTGGGTTGCTTACGACTGTTAATAAAGTTGTATTTATTAACAATCTTTTTCATTTTTTGACTCGGACTTGACAATAGCGCTTGACAATAGGCATAGTGCTATCATGACTATGATTGAATGTAGATACAAGAGTGAGATTATTCTGAGTATTAATGTCTTTATCCCTCTTAGATCTCAGCTATTGTTGTTCCGTTTTTAACGCCTTTTGTATACTATCACGTATCAAGTGGTCTGGATAATTTTGTTGAAGTAAAAAACCTTTTAGTTACTA
Organism: Gibbula magus; assembly: GCA_936450465.1. Taxonomy (NCBI): domain Eukaryota; kingdom Metazoa; phylum Mollusca; class Gastropoda; order Trochida; family Trochidae; genus Gibbula; species Gibbula magus. Next base: position 47,701,737 of record OW388300.1, on the reverse strand, counting down.
TCAAATTGGTGAGTTTCTCTTTGGTGTATATATTTCTTGCAATCTTGGAATGATCACAATCTGCAGATCGTTCGAACAGTTTTGTTTGGACTTTGTAAAATATCTAGCGTTTCTTCTGCACGATAATTTCAAGTTTCAAGTTTCAAAGTCAATCACATGCTGAAGAACTGGAGAGTAATGAACTTTGATCGACAAGTTAACAAAACTCTTCGGTTCCCATTTGCTCATTAAAGTTTAGTTCTGATCGTATGACAAGTAGAGAAGAAACTTCCAGGACATAACATGTAAGATATTGTTCAAAATAGACACGGACCCCATTGATGCCATGGATAGAATCTCTTTAAATGAGAACATCGATTATATCTGGGAATTGTAGACATGTTGATCTAGAACAGTGTGGTGACTGAGTTCTTGCGATTAAACCTAGTTCTAGTTCCTTGCATATCCTTGGCGCATCAGGAATTCTATTATGATTGATTGTTCTTTCCTCGTACTTTGGCGAATGGAACTGATTTTAAAATCAACATGCTAATGGTTTTGAGAACGAATTCATTTAAAAGGTGATCCTCATTTTTTTATATACTTTCAGCTTGACTGGTCTGATATTTATAATCGTTGGTCACCAAGAGGTTATGGCTGCAACATTGCTTAAGCAATGTTAAATAAAAACTAACTCTCACTCACTACCTCACTCATTCCCTCTCCCTCCCTCCCTCACTCCCTCAGCCCCTTCGTCCCTCCCCTTCTCACTCTCTCCCTCACTTACTAATGATCACTAACTCCCTCCCTCCCTCACTCATTCACTCGTTCATTCACTCACTCATTCACTCTCCCTCCCTCACTCCCTCACTTTATATACTATTATCTTCAAATTACTCAAAGACACCGATTTGTTTTAAAAATTAGACAATTGTCAGAAACAGCTTATCATGTACAGCTTACTTTGAAGAGAAATGCGTTGGTTGGATTTAGATTAATGGAATCATAATAAAAAGTGAAAATAACATTAATAAAATACAATAAATACAAACAATACATATACATGACATTACAAAACGACTTTCTTCATAAACCTTGCTATACCCAACTACTCACTTTCATAGTGGATGGGAGTTGATCGTCGACTATATATGTTTTCTGTCCCGTCGTTTCAACAAGACATGCCATGTGCTTCCAAACACAACATAGGGTATAGTGATTTACATATGACTTAATCTTTACGATCATAAAATGTTAAAGATATCATTATACGAAGTAAGATATTAAAGCTTAATGTTGTCAGATGTTCGGTTGTTTTGCACAGTGTTTCCCGTTTCTGTGCACATGTAAACATTTATGGCCGTTTATGAGTTTTACATGAGTGAAGTTATGATCATTCATGTCAAAGTGCCGTCATCATTATTTAATACATTTTCTTTAGTATTTTCACAAATAGTAATTCCGTATATTTTTTGAAAAGTACACCGTTGTCATTATGTGAATATGATCATCAATATGTGATTGCACTGACTATTTATGCCTGGTACGTGACATTATTCGACAGGTTCATGTTTTTGTATAATTATCTACATCTGACACACAGAAATATTCGTTCATAAACTGTTTGCTGTAAAGCAACTGTTTCAAAGTACACTTGCTATCAAATTTGTTTAGTCCTATTGCCTTATACATCACTAGTGTAGCTTATAATTAGGTTTGTCCTGAGATGGCAGAAATTAAGTGAGACGTACCAAGACAAGTATAAGTACATTGGCCTGGAACAGAGAGTTAATCTGTCATGTCCAGCGTGGACTTTGATGGTTTACATAGAACTTCGGAAGGCTTAGGGTTTACACGGTCATGCACATAAGATTTTCAGCTGTTTAATGTGTAGAACTACAAATTTATTTCTCATCTTTCACTAAACGAATTCATTTGTACTCATTTTATTTATTGTTTATTATAATTGTTAAATTCCTGTTAATTTTTTGTGACTATTCGAACCCATAACCTCAGCGTCTAGAACCAATTCTACAACTGACCCAAACAATACCGTATGCATTCGACCCTCTTGACCTTGATAAAAACGAGCTCGAAGAACCGGTAGTTAAATTATGTTTATATCTAGTACCCCTTTGATAGATGTAAGTTGCACAGCTAATTACAAGACTTAATGCATTAAATGCCGGAGCTTATCGACGGCATTTATTCTACAGTTTACCTTGAACTTTCAAACCGTTTATAAGCCAGTGAACAAACACATTATTGAATCTATTTCTTATAAATTCAAACTTTGCAATTTAAGCGATTTCTAATAAGTAAATATACTTTTGAATATAAAAAACTCTGCAAAAATGTAAAGAAATGTTCAGTATTGTCTTAGATCAGGCGCTAAGCTCCGCCAACAATAATACCGCATCACTTAAGTGTCAAGGCGTGCAAAACGTAGTTCACAGAAAATATGACTAAAGTATTTAATTTTTGTTCTAACATGCTGTTTTAATCAAACTTTCAATCAAAGTGCAATAAGAATTAACGTTGTAAGGTTTTTTAAAAGTTTAATCAAGAAAAGAGCATAAAATAGCAGTGTCATAATTGCGCAATGATACAGTGATAAAGTAGTACCGCGGTTATTTTATGTAAACGTCAGAGTATGAAGGTTATCCTTTTCAGCTGTCAATCTTGTGTTTATGAAAATGTATACCGGTCACATGACCTTGTTAAATCCAATCAGCAGAGAGCACAACGCTTAAATTTCGAAGTCTGAATTTATATTAGAATATCTGCAGTTATACACAACCTCGTAATCATGAAATTAGAGATTAAATCGTTTAATGCCGGTCTAGTCTGCCTTACACTTATTTACTATTCAAAGAAAATGTTATTAAGATATTTTACTTACAAAATCAAATCGTCCACAAAAATGTCATGAATAAATACAGTGACCTCTCAAGGCAATGACTCAGAAATAACGATTTCTATTAGGGTTTGTATGTGCACATATATCTCTTTTCGAGATATGTCCATTCAAAATCGACTTCATCTGGCACAAGTATAGTGTTCTTGTCGAGTTGCATCAGGTTATATAACATACTATAACAAAAAGTTTGTTGGTTTTGTATCCTAGATCGTTCTGTCTTTGACATATTATACACATATATACGACTAATGGATCTTAAAGGATATGTTCGTGTCTCAATGTGTGTCCAGACAAGAACATTTAGCGCCACTTCTCTGCGGGGACATTAAGCTAAATCTTAGTGCACAACTGTCAAGTAATGGCATAATCTGTTTGACAGATTCAATTCTCATTTAGGTACTGCCATTATAACACGACTTATGCGACCCGCAGCAATCATTTACAAATGTCATTTAAATTCACTTTATTTTCATGTGTCTTTATGCAAACAATCGGTTGTAATGAGTTATTTTGTTTCAATACCATATGTGTCACTGGAATAATCAATAGGTGCAGTCATTAGAATATGTAAGTAAATATACTTTGTCATACTATTTACTTGTCATAGTCATCAGGTCAAGTTTAACATCAAGTCATTTAATGTAATTAGTCATTGCTATAGTTGATGGCCTTGTAATCAAATAACAATAATAAATCCAAACTTGCCTTTTTAATTAAACATTCTTGGATATCTTCCAAACATACAGTTATAAATATTTACAAAAACGGAAATAAAACTAGTGTAAAAATTAAACGATACCTATCTTTGAGCGGCCATTACAGAAAAACTTAACGACACAGAAATTTGAAATTGGTATTATTCTTTTGAGATTTCGTTCATTTAACACGTGTATAAAATTCAATCTGTACTTTGCATTCATTTGTACAGGTCTGTATTGATGTGAGGGGTCTGAAAATGAAAAGTTCATTCACACAAATGACCGAGACAAATGTTGAAAACGTCAAAAGAGGCGTCACTAAGTCCATCCCGAGCGTCAGTACGGGCTAGTACACGTCTACGGGTTGATAACGTCAGACGTCGGATGACGTCAGAAGATAAGCTTTGTCATTCATCAAGGAGGATTGGGCTAACTTGATGGCCGCAATTCAGAGCAAAAAGGTCACTAATTCTTCGGTATACACGATGTCTACCATTGCTCTTGAAGATGCAAAATCTGTTCCCATATGAGAGCATGACCAGTGCTCAGTCTCACTGTTGCCAACGTTGAATTCGTCTGTCTGTTTACTTATTGTTGAGGCCTCAGGAACGTTTTTTGGTATGGACGACGTGTTCAGATATCATGAATCTTCAATCTCTTTTACCAAGTTTGTCTGCTAATCATGTGTCTCATTGACGTCTTTGACGTTAACGTCATAATGATGAATGGGTTTCGGAGATGAAATACCCGGATGTGACGGTCTTCAATAAGCGTAATCACCTTCTTCTCGATCTGCATGTTGTCCGATCTCTTTCACGTGACAGTTGCGTTAACCTGGTGACTGCTATGCGCGCGCAACCGAACCTTCTGCCGTCGTCGGCGTGTGAGACTCGCTATGTGACAATTGCAACGGCTCTCTCATTCTCAATGGCTGTCAAACCCGATATTTTCTTCTGTGCTTTTTGTTGCTGTGATATCATTATACATTTTATCTGCAGTTGCAAACTATGCTACCTAAAATAATGTGATTTTCATAAAGTGCACCATTTCTCCTGATGTGATAACATGTTCTCGGTATTTTCGATTGAATACACTGCATTTGGGATCTGGGGTACGCAAAACCATGTGTTAATACGTAAAAAGATATTTTTTTTAAAAATGGTATCGTTTCTTTTGGACACTAGTTTATTAACAATATAACATCAAATCAATGACATTCTCATATATTTAATCTTGTGACGTATGTTTGTTTCATCATCGGAATATGGTTAATTTCGATAGCAATCAAATGTGTTATATGTGGGATCACACTATAGGATTGGAACACATCACCAACCAATCACCAGTGATCAGTAAATTTATAATCACTATGCTGATTGGTCATGGAAATGAGGCATTCAGTACTGGCACGTTGGTTTATGTTTAAAATAAATCACAGAATATTGATTGTTAGGTCTCGTTGATATGGCTGTGACTGACGAGTGTGTTTGTTAGCATAACACATATTTCGGCTACATAACTACATTTGAGAATCTACTTTTTAACAGCTTTGATTGAACATAACTTCAAATATAACTTCCCATTAAGCAGGTCTAAATGGTATCTGTGAAGTTGAGGAAGCTTTCATGAAAAAACACTTTGATATTTAATCTATCATCAATCATCCTTTCGATCTCCTTGTTGCTATGCCTCATTTCATTTGGAGAGAGAGAGAATCTTATCTAATGATGAACAGAAATTACAATTTGATTGACACATTAAAGAAAACCTGTATCTACTATTCTGCTAGTATTTCACAGCTGTGGAAGATACTTCAGAATCATACAGCATAACTAAACCAGCGTAATACAAACATCAAATGTTAGAACTGTTCAGCATGTTTCGGGATCATCTGCATGTAAGTGTCACCCCAAAATCGAAATGGCGTTGGCTCATGAATGTAAGACTTGTGCTGGAGTTAAATAAAACAAGTATTTTGTATCTTCAAGTTTATGCTTGCATATTTATCTAACTGCTTCAGTTGTAGCTTGTCACGGCTTATTTGTATTGTCAAATACAAATCCCACATCACTGATAGGTTTTACAAGTTTACTTCGGAAACAAAACTTCAAAACATATTCGTAATTCCATCCAGTTTAGGATTCATGTCACTTTACAGTACCATGTCAATTATTTCTTCTATCGAAATTATTTCTCCTATCTGACATCTGACAATTATCTGCGAACATTTACAAGCTGACATATTCAGTTTTCTTTTATCTTGTGCTTCAAATTCTTTCTGTCCAATACGTTACAGGCATATTAGCGGATTATAACTTAAGAAATTACTACCAGTTTAAAAGAAAACATATTAACGTATAACAAAAAGGTAATCTCGTATTTCCAATGTCATTTATCACTATACTTAAGAAATTAATAAAAACACTTCATTGGAAAGTAGTTGAAATCAGTTATTGCTCTTTTCAAGGTATGTATGTCTGCATTGTGCGTTTAAACATAAGAATATGCTTTTATCTAAAACAGTTTATTCAATACAACTGGTATAGATCATATCTTGTGATGAACGTCCACCTAAACTAGGGTCCAAAAGAAACACCAAAGAACTATTAATGAGTGTACAGTGAGCAAATTATTATTGTCAACCTGTTCGATGTGGCTACTAAGATGGAATGTTGCAGATCCATAATTGCCAGGCGTATTTCACGTTTACAACAGACTGAAAGTAGTTCAGACAGGCCAAGGAGTGGAAGACCGAAACTCACGACCGACAACGAAGACCGTTATTTACGGACGCTTCACTTGCGGAATCAACACCTGACGGTGACGACATCTAGCAGTGTTGGATATTGTGTCAGTTGACAGACTGTCGTCAGGCGTCTCTGTCACCATGGTATTCGTGCCTATCAAGCCTTCAAGGGCATGACGTTAACGTTCAATACTCGACCACAACGTCACTCAAGTATCATCTGATCAAAATGTGCAATGTTTTGTTGTTGATGATCATTATATACATGTATTGATTGTTTCATATGACTGAACATTTAGTGTTCCCAGAACTTTGTTTGGTTTTGTAATCTAGAATGACATTTCTTACTAAAACATCTGCAGAAATCAGCAGCAATATTTGATTTTATCATATAATGGAGGGTGTTATCGATGCAATAAAGCAATCTGATAAACTTGGTATCCAAATCTGATAAATATGCAAAACAGGTCAAAGGTCAAATACACGAACTACTTTCGCAGAATTCCACTCTTTTCATGCGAATCCTAAAACTGTTTACGTATCATTGACAAGCGTAACCGTAACCGGGAGTTTACCCGAGTATTTCCGCTTGAAAGAATGGATATTCGAAAATACGAAATCATCTGATATGGTACACTATGTGCATTTATAGTGTTAACAAAGTCAAGATAATTGGAGATTTGTTTTAAAAATCATTCAAAACTTCAGTGCGCTAACCAAAAGCATCAGCAAGTAGATGCAGTGTCCTGTGTACAAAATGAATCTTGATGTGTCAGTGTGTGACATACCGACGCGCCTCGTCGATCGCACTAGCATTTTGGCAGTTCTTGAGGGCTGAGCATACGGTATTAGGTACTTTAAAAGGTACTTATTGTCATAAACAAAGGAAACAATCCCACCTCACAAATAATTACCGTTTAAGTTCGAAAGATACTGTTATGCAGCAATCCGAATCAACCCGGCAACGCAGCTTCCAAAACGTCGAAACTAGAGTTACTTCCCTTGTTCTAGCAACGTGACCAACTTATTTATGAGTGCTTTAGATAGATGCTTATGAACTGATTGAAAAGATCTCCATGAACAAGAAACCATGGACCAACTGTTGATTTTTTAAAGAATCGCGCACATGTGTTTTTTAAATGTTTTAATTAAGAACTATTTTAGGCACTTCACAGCCGATGTCGTGACCATCACTTTGATGTACCGTCTGTGATATTACTCCGCTAAAACTAGGTCAATTCTCTTTCCACTTTTACTACAAAAACACGCTTATTTTAATAATGACAAATATGATAAAGAGATTATTAACCTCGTGTGTTTCCGTATCATTAATATCATATATTTGGAATAAAAAATAATGTATTATGCTCGCCAGAGGCTCGCATAATACAATTTTTATTCCAAAAATATGATATTAATGATACGGAAACACACTTGGTTAATAATCTCTATATATTAACGGGGGCTTGCTTTATATGTTTTAGATGATAGCATTTCGCAATCAGTGATAATATGTGCACTATTTTCAAACTTGAGATTGACATCATAGTGTCGACAATGAAATTATATTTTTGGGTAAGTTTATTTTGTCTTCCAATAGTTTTTGGATGGTATTATACGATATTCTTTACTCAGTATGCGTATGTTGGTTACTGAATTTACTGGTATGCTGGACACATCCTAACAAAATAATATTCATCTTAAAACGTGTATCATTTACATACTTTGCACAATCGCAGCGCTCTTATTATATTCTGCTGGAACATATTGGTGTAGTGTATAGCATGCTGGCTTCTCACGCATGGAAGAGTGTGCGATATATATATTACTATTATTATTAATACAACATCACCAAGGTTAAAATTTTAGTCTGACATACCAATATGCAATTTCGTAAGATCACGACGTTATATGGAGCATGGTGAGGAAACAGTTTCCATGAGTTAATTACAATTCTGACTGTAAATTCAGCTTAAATGAAGAAAAAGAGTTATATATGATATATATGATATATATATATATATATGTTTTCTTTTCTTTTCTGAAATTTCATGATTAATGCATTAACGATATATGTTCAACTTCATTGTTAACTGTTGTCGTTTTCACGTTTCATTTTTCATGTTTCGTGTTGATCTTTTTAAAACTTAAACATGACTTTATTTGGTGCCATTTTGATAACAACCATGGCTCATTAATAATGCATATTCGTGCTTGGAATGTTACCATTTCTATTTGCTAGCATTTATCATCGATTCTTAGCAAAAAATGTCATGAGACAAAGTAAATGGAACACCAAATGTTTGACCAAATGCTCCTTTGATTTTGTTTACAATTATCAATGCAATCAGATAAGAACATTTCACAAAGGTATGGTATAATAACCATTATAAGTCTCACAAAACTATGAATATAACAGACTCGATATCTTCATTTATGAGGTTAATGGATAAAGCTAACTGGTTCTCAAGTTTATGAGTTAGGTCCGATTCAGAACCTAGTTATTGTCCCCCGCCGCAGCAAAGCGCGGAGCGGTTGGATATAGTATTCAGCTCCGTACGTCCATCCGTACGTACGTCCGTCCGTCCGTCAAGTTACCACTACCACTGCTGGACCTAGAGTGTTCCAATTGAGTACCAGTCTTCATTAGGGTAATACGCAGACACCAGTTGATTTGGTGATCCTCATTGTCAGGGTCAATACGAGACTTTGAAATTGTTTAGGATAAAATCTTGTTTCCACGATACCTTATGAATCATGATATAATAACAATTGAATCAAACATGTAATGGTCATTACTCAGTACAGGCTGTGTGTCCATCCTTATAGCTCATTTCTTATTTGCGGCGGGGGACATGGTCACGTCGGTGACAAGTACTTGTCTTATTTAGATACAGGCACAATACACGGAAATAATCCTTAAATTATTAGCTAAATAAAAGTTATATTTGTATTTCCAAACCAACACACATCATATTTGAGAATTCAATTGATTTCAATAGGATTATAGGATTCAATTAGGAATATAGTATGGATATTCGTTTAAGAAGGAAATAGATAAACGTATTATATTCTACGAACCAACTTAAAGTTATAGTTCAATGACTTTTATAGAAGTTCCAAACAATAATCAAAATGAATGAAAAATTGCTGTAAACTGGCATGGTGCAAGCTGAATATGTATTATTCAAGATTCAAAATGGAAAAGGTGCATGCCACGGGCCTTTGTTCTGCAAAATGATGTTTTTGTGTTGTGATGTGCATGGGTAAATGTTACAAACGTCTTATTTAGAGTAGTATTTAGAGTTAAAGGAGGCAATTTGAGCGATAATCTGTCCTCTGACTGGACTACACAAGGTCATGTGATTGCTATATATTCCAATGTACACATAACTGAAATTACAAAAAAGTATAACCTCCATATTATGAGGTTCTACATTTAAATATATATTAGAAACATGATATAAACTAACACAATATAAACAACCCATCCATTTTTCTTTTACGAATTGTTGAAATATATTACATATAATATGCCTGAGAAGATCTAACCTTTTCTTTCTCTAAAAATCTGACAAGTCTAAGGTTCAACCTACCAGTTCAGTTTGATACGTCCTGTTTAGTAGATCGCTTCTCAAATTACACTGAAAAATTAAACCTTTTCTTTAAGCTAATTAATTACTAAATAAAATCAAGTGTACTTGAAAAAGAATTGTACTTTTTTGTCCCAGAGGACACTGTTGGAGCATCACTAAATAAATAGTTAAGCTATCAAATTGCGGTTTGACTCTTCAAGTCAGTTTGTAACATGACTGTCTGGGTGTAAGATAGAATTAAGGAAATTATGTTCTTGCCTGATTGCAGATTTATCATCACTATGTATGGAGCAGGACTGTCTAGGTGTGATTTGGTTGTAATGCAATTTAGAATCTGTCTGATTGTACAATTAGAGGAGTACACGTCAGTTTTGAGCCTGCCCGGTAAAGTTTAGCGGTTGGTTCAATCTTATGTTTCTATCTTATTCCTAATTCCTGTCTAATTGTACGATTTGTCATTGCCTGTCAAGTTAATTTATATCAGTCATGGAATTTCAATGGCACGGTCGTTCCGTATCTATCAGAACAGAAATGCAATAATACAACACTAAATCAGTTAAGACAGATGTTTCAATACTTATTGTCATTCCAAACTTCATTAAGATGCAAGAACACGGAATATTGATATAAGGATGTCACAGCACACTTCATAAAGACGTATATCCTGTGCTTCTGAAGCGTGTGTGTAGTAAAGTTAAAGTGAGGCGAGAGTGATGAGGTGAAACATCACTTTCAAGAGTAATCCACTTTTTTTTCACTTTTTTTTATATTAGTCCAGTAAAATCTTTCGAAGCTAGGATGTTAAGCTCTAAAAGGTAGCAACCAAATACGGAGTATTTTTTCTGATGTGTAAACCTTTCTCCCCTATAAACTAACTCTAAAATGTTCATACAAACCCAAATTATTTTCCTCTATGATACAGCAATGATATTATTTATAGACATATTTGACCAATGACTTATCCAGGGGATATGTCCAGCATAATGATAGACATTTTTGGCAATTATTGATGTTTAAGAAATATTGCCAAACTTTTTAAATTCTGTCCGTTATTGAAAGTTCACGATAATATGTATACATCTGTATTCAAGCTCCTTAAACAAATGATAAACATATTTAAATCAACTCATAACATGGCAAAGCAGAGCTTCAAAATGTAGCTTTAGATACATTTAACATAAGTAATTCACATGTTAAATTTTGTGTTAATATTCAAATCGTTGGATTGATAATATTACTTCTTGGCGAAACACACAAATTGTTTTCAACATGATAACAATTCCTTATTATAATGATAATTACATGATCAATTGATGAAAATAACATTTACTTTGTTGATTCAATTTTGCAATAGATTTTCTTTAGACAGATCCTATTTCATATGAGAAGTAAATGAAATGTACATATGTAATCAATCGTCCTCATCGTATGTTGCTAATGAACCTGCACACTGCATATCACCTTGTTATTTCTCAAAGCAAATGCACGTCCTTTGGAAATCACATTTGATCAGTCATCAATCAAAAGCCCTTTGGAATTGCCTTGAATGGCATTCATATCGTTGTCATTGCTGTAAAATATAGCCTTTATGATGTTGCAATAGGTGGAAATTAATCATTATACAAAAGCGCAAGTTTATGATTGGTTTGACATATCAAATATGATCGAGTGGATACTGTCATCTATGTGTGACAGAGTCAGGCAGGAGACAAAGTTGTATTTGTATATATGTAGTGGATGTATTCATATCAGCAAACGTTTTTGTTTGTCAATAGTGTCACTTTTAGGTGAATATATTCGTTTAAAGCATTAAGACAGAACTGACAGTTGCCACGAGCTGTTATGAAAGTCATCTACAATGCTGAGAAGTAGTTGACTCAGTATGGTACTTTCAGCGGAGTATTTTGTTTTGTGCATTATATGAAAAGAGGAAAGTGCAAAAGATATATGTCCAGAAACAGATATTAACCACTACTGTGTCGTTACAATGATGGGCAATGACTTCTTATGCAGTCTTTTCAATGCTCGTAGTGCTGAAGAATTGCATCCCCTTCGTTGTTATATCTTTTTAATTTTAAGTTGCGCTATTCCTTGTTCAATTCCAAAATCTTAAGTCATCAATATCACCCTCATTTATATATTTTCAACTGGATTGTGTTAAAATAATGCATTGTTAAAATATATTTATCCTCAAATTCCGTTTTAGATGGGACCAACCCTTTAAGAGTCGAGTGTCAGTTAGATGTCGTTAGGATGCATATCCAGTAAGGTGTCACAGCATTTAATTTAACTATGAAACGGTATACTGTAGTTCCATCACCACATGGGATAACGAATAGGACCACACCGAATCATATATAACTGTCTGGTCCATTAAGAGTTTCGTGTAGTAAACCAGAGTTCATGAAATGGAATTAACCATCAACTGATTGATAGATAAGTAAGATTGTGTGACACATGATACTGGTACTACAATAACCTAGTTTGATCTGATAATTGACTGCTTGAGGAAATGTGTGAACTATAACACCTTTAAAGGGTTAACCATTTCAGTGATACTTCTTCTTAAATATATATGATCAGCTTATTGACAATCATCAATGGATATTGAAGAAGTAAAATGAAAGGACGCCTAAGATAAGTGCACTAGGTGCCAATTATCTTAATGGATCATGATATAACAAACACCTTTTAATACCACATAGTCCTCTTCAACACGTTTCTCTACCTATTGTGTGTATCGAACAACTCAGTATCACGACTGCAAGATTTGAAAAATAATCCCTGTGAAACTTACTTACTTACTTACTTACATTCTCTATTTTGACACGGACGTCACTACACTTCTTAATCTGGAAGTAGTTGGGATATGGTTTGATATATGTAGTGTGTAATCTTCTTTCTTTGATTTATCAGACACAGCTCCGATCGTCTCAGTGCCTGAAAAGTCTTCCTATAATGTCACAGTGACCAATGATGTTAATTGTAAGAACGAAACTTCCTCACTTACACACGCCTCAGTATCAGATGCAAGCTGTTACTATAAGATACATCCTTCTTGTAATACAAATAGATACAAGTTTTTAAAACGTCAAAAGAAAACTGCAAATAACACCATACTGTCGTCTACAATCTGACATCTGAAGTTTTCATTACAATTATGTGATACAAATTGATGTCTGTGAATTGTTGACAAAAATGCGTAATAGTAAGTAAAAAATAGTAAGTAGTTGGGTATTGATTCCAATCTTCAATCAAGACGTCATGAAGTTTTGAGGATCAAATAAAACAATCAATAATGGTATCAAGAAAAACACTTTTTATCAATATCATAAAATCGGTATGTAATTCATTCAGTACTCTTAGTTTTTAAAGTCAATTTGAATTAATGGTTTTGAGGATGCCGTCATTTGAAATTCAAACATTGGTTCCGAATTGCTTAATCTCAGAGTTGGTCAATCCAGCCTACAAGCCTATGGAGAGAGGCACATGCTGACTGAGTCTCGGTTTATTTTTACGTTGACGAGGCCAACACATGACTAAGCTACGAAAGTGATTTCGTATGACTCTCAAGAGAGTATTATATACTGTTTATGATCTGACTGGAGACATATTTATTACTGTGACAATGATTGAAATCCCAAAGCATGGATTACTCAAGGATAATACGTCTGAAGTGTACATGCACTGACCTAATTGTTTTCTAAATAGTGTAATTTTTTACTCGAATCACAATCTTCGAATTAAATTTTCCGTAACCTATCTGTTGTACTTCAAGCGAATTGTTTGTACTGTTGGATATCAATGAAATATGTGGGATTATATGAAGTGCTGACACTATCTGCATGCTCAAAATTCCATTTGTAATTGAAATATGCTCTTGTAATTTACTTAATATATTATTCAAAACTAATACATATTGACATTTAGTCACTCAATGGTCTACTTGATAGTGAGTACGTGCGTTATGGACAAGGAAATAGAGAATACAGGGAGAATATTGAATATATCTTTCGAGAAGTGGTTCCAAAAAATGTTTCTTTTTATGTCTTTCTGGGTTCATATTCTGAACCCAAAAGTTCATCATGTTGAACCATCATGATAATGGAACTGACAGCCTTTTTATTCTTTGTAACATTAGTCCCTGCTCACCCTTTTCCTTGCACTACCACTCGCCTACGTGGTATAAATAACACTATTGATAGTGGGGTTAAATTCCAAATTACTTTCTTTACTTCTTCAAATACGAGGGTGTTAGTAGGCGGTGCACTTGTTTCTAATCATTACTTCAGGAATAAGATATGCTTTATCCAAATCAAGCCATTAATACATCAATGTGAAAGCCTTATGAGGTCTGACCACGATTTCTATTATTTTATCAAACCAGATGATGGCTATTTATGCCTTTCACATAAACACGTTGTATAAAAAAGACATTCATTCTCATTAGTGCAAATGGAGACAGATTAATTTATTTAAGCCAACAATGGTTACATGGGTATACAAAAAGCATTAGGCCAGCGACCAACGTTAAAATGTGTACACAAAGCAAGGTATAATTTAATATAGTTGTCAACAATGTCATCATATGTGAAGCTTGCCATGCTTGTTGCGCTGATGAATAACTTCACTTCTCATCGTTGTTTTTGCATGTTGCTACTCTTAATCAGTTTGTCAAACATAAAGAATATATATGAATCTCAGAAGTATGTTCCAAGTGAATTGTGTTATAATCATGTATTAATGACCATGCCAATGATAATGAAAACAAGATGCATTAGAAGAAAGTACAACATAAACGTAAAGCAGATCGTGTGATATAAAGTGGAGGTTATCAATCGATGTGTGATAATTTCTAGTTGGAATGTCATTGTTGATATCACAACCAGTGATTCAGATACCAGGGATAGAACGTTGTTCCTTTTTGTTAGTTTGCTTGAAAGCACTTGGAAATATAACGCCATGGCCCTTAAGCAAATCAATATGAGAGAAGTATTGAATGCCAAATCCTATTTACGACCCTCTAATCCATACAGACGAGAAGACGGAAGATTGTTGTGGCTTATTCAAGCATAGCATAAGAATAAAACGTTTTATCAATTCTAACAATATTTTTAATTAATGACTAAATGGATATACCTGTGTTACAATAAGATATCCATTTTATTTGAGTTAATTTTTGGATTTTAGAAAACAGAAGAAATTTTGTTTTGGCTCTCTATTTGAAAGTATTTTTCAACCTGAAAGACGTTGCAAATAACTTCGTGAGAGAACAAATAATTTTCAGTTATAGAAAATTCTGATGATGTACGTAACGTTTGCATGTAAGTTACAAGTACCGTGTCTGACGTATCTAAATAGACAATGACAATAAACATAACTGGCTCTATATACCACAGGGGCTTGTATTGCTGATAACAAACAGTTCCTAGGTTCAATACTACGATGCAATATAACTATACTTATAAGTACCGAAATTGGTGCTACGGGCCTGTATGTTCACGAGTGGCGCAAAAACATTGAAATAGTCTATTCATTATATAACTTTAATCTGCATAAGTACAATTAAAACGTGACATTGAAAGGTTAGAGCAGTCTTGATTGTCATAATCCGAACAACTTTGCGCTATAGTTAACGGTAAGTTCAGTGAGAAATTTAATTCGACTGAAATAAGTCGATATAAAACAGGACAATGTTTTACAAAAATAAATATGTTGTGAACGCAAGTTTTGTCGTTATTTCAAACGCGAAGTGCTACAAAGAGTGACGTTCAATGTGTCTGTCAAATACCTCTCTCCTCGCCAAGTTTTTCACGAATAAAAGAACTACTATGCAACATATCAACAAAAAATGAAAGATCAGAATGTTATGTTATATGGGATATGATATTAACACCACAAAAGGTCAACAGTCATTGACTGAAACAGCAAAACATTGGCGTTCACCGTGAGACGTGGACAGCAAGGGAGGTAATCACTTTTCAAAGGGAGATAATTTTATTTCAAAGGGAGACAATCATGAAAAGTAATTCCGGGCACTCGTTAGTCAATGCAGTGAAAATATGACTTATATTTTCACTGCAGTGAAAATATGACTTTCTACTGCTTATGTGCATATATGGATTATATTTCTATATAATCACATATTTCATTGCTAGTTCTATAATAAAAAAGGACAATAGATGATAAAACTAACGCTCGTCAGCTTACAAAAGACCCTGGACTAAAACAAGACAATTCTTCAGTAACAGGACAACCACCCAGTTTCGATTGTGTTGTCATGTACAAAAGAAATCATTGAAAACAACTTCAGTAACTTCCAAACTACACAGGCGATGTGCTTCACTGCGTTTATATCCGTAAAAAGATTGATATTCTCAGTGGCTATCAGTCTTCGAGAATTTAAAACACGTATTTGATGAAGAAAACTTGCTTTTTGTTTATTGAATAGGAACTGATAGAGGATATTTTGTGTTTTCAGTGTAATTTGCACGTACATGTATATCTCATCGAGTGACGGAGTAAAGCCGATATTTTCATGAGTATGCTTCTGTGGTCGGAAATTTGGTGTTTTACGTCCAAAACTTCTTCAATTGAGCGAGTTCTGGTGACGTCATACGATTGTTGCTCTGTCACTTAGCAACGGCGATGAAGTCGCGTTGATTCTAAACGTGACGTTATACCACTGTACACATGACGTCATCCGCTCTGTGATATTTCACTGTGTTGAGAAAGTGCAGTGATGAGAACACATTTATATATATATCACTGCCAAAGATCTATATCTGTGTAAATCTGCCTCCTCAAAATGTGGTCAAAATCAATCAAATAAAGGTGATTGAATCACTCGGAAGCCTAGTCTCCCTTACACGTATTTACTATTTAAAGAAAATGTTTATATTTTACTTACAAAATGAAAGACACAAAACGAGCTCTCAAAGCAATGTCTCATGAATGACGATGATGGTTTTAATATTTTTGCCTCTTACAAGTATTTGTCTTTTAGGATTTGTATGTGCACATATGTCGCTTAACTAGATCTGTCCTCATCACAAACATTCAAAAATCTACTTTATCCAGCACCAATATGTTGTGTCTGATTTTGTTGATAATAAGATATAGTTTTTTTAGCCAAGTTGCATCAGGTTATATGAAATACCAAGACAAATAGTTTGTAGGTTTTGTGTCCGATTATTCTGTCTGTGACATATTATACAGATGTATGGGACTAATAGACCTAAACAGATATGTTCGTATCTCAACGTTTATCCAGACAAGAACATTTAGCGCCACTTCTCTCCGGGGATATTAATCTAGTCTTAGTGCACAGCTATCAAGTAATGGCATTATCTGTCTGATAAAAACCAAATCTAGTTTAGATATTGCCAGTATAGCCAGTATAACCAGTACAACAAGACATCCCGTGTGTCTTTATGAAAACAATTGCTTGTATTTTTGTCAAAACAGTAAGTGTCATTGGACTAATCAAAAGGTGCAGTTAATTAAGAATATGTAAGTAAGAATAATTTGTTATAATGTTAACATATTGCTGTATGTGTTTCAAAAAACTTATGAACATAAATGAATGGTTCCGATCTACATTTAGCTTCGGTACTCTTTATAGGTTTAATCCCTGTTCGAATCTTACTTTCCATATATGATGAAAGCGTGGTCGTGGTTGTAGCTATACAAATATATATCAACATAAAGCCATTTCACGTAATAAGTCATTGAAAAAGTTGATGGCCTCTCAATCTATAAACAATTATATATCCAAACTTCCCTTTTGAAAAAACATTATTGCGTTTACAGATACGGCAACATCTGCTAAGTATCATCAACTTATTGGAATGCCAATATCAGAAAAAGAAGACTAATAATCCAGGATGATACGTATATTTAAACATTTGTTGTCTGTTTGTTTCAGCATCTGACTATTATGTCATTTAGCAAACAAATATGACCTATGTGTTATATGTAGGATCACACTATAGGATTCGAATACACCACCCTCTAATCAACAGTGATCGGAAAATTCATCACCACCATGCTGGTGCATTCAGTACTGGCACTTTGGTTTAAATCTACAATAAACAATCACAGAATATTGTTTTAAGGTCCTGTTGATATGATTGTGATAGCATCACACCTATGTTGATCTACATTACTGCATTTGAATATCTGCTTTTTAAAATGCTGTGAATGAAAAAGACTCTGAATATCACCTCACAATTAATCAAACCGAAATGCTATCTGTGAAGTTGAGGAAGCTTTCATGATGAACCACTTTGATATTTATTCTACTATCAATCATCCTGTCGGAGAGAGAGGATCATATCTAATGGTGTCGGCGAAATTGCAATGTGATTGACACATTATAGAAAAACTGTATTTGCTATCTACTATTCTGCTAGTATTATTCAGCTAGGGGAGATACCTCAGAGTCATACAGCAATACTAAATGCCAGTACGATTTTGTATTTCAACACACCATTTGGTAGTTGGTACACTATCAAAATTTATGAATTTAAAATAAAGACCACTACATGGCATGCATAACACTTTCCATTTTTAAACATTTTTTAAAAAGACGTGTGCATAATAAAAGTAATATGTTTATTGAACCGTCTGTTTTGTGCCGAAAAATGCTTGTATATTTATGTACCTTCTACAGTTGAAGCTTGTCACTGCGTATTTTAATTGTCAAATACAAATCCTGCATCACTGATATGTGAAAGATTTAACAAGCTTACTTCGGAAACTAAACATCAGTACACATTCTTAATTCCATCCAGTTTTGGAGTCATGTCACTTTACCGTACCATGTCAATTATTTCTTTTTTTTCCTGACAACAAGACAGCTGTCAATTATCTGCGAACATTTACAAGCTGACATATTCAGTTTTCTTTTATCATTGACATCAGATTATTTATTACATAACAAAAAATAAATATTGTATTCCCAATGTCACTTATCACTATACTTAAGGAATTAATAAAAACGCTTTACAGGAAAGTCAATTATTGCTGTTTTCAAGGTATTTATGTCTGCATAGTGAGCTGAAAAATTAGAATATGCTTGTATCTTAATTGTTTTGTTATTTAATTAAAAGTTATTTGAGTATACAATGCAATCGCACATGTCTTTAAACACACAATGACACAGACATATCATGCAATAAAGCATCAGCATCACGAGAGAGTAGGATTATGAAAGTATTCTAATTAATACCTTTCAGACATGCATTAACCTACCTTTAACTTAAACAAGTCAGATTCAATAGAAATGTTTGGATAGTCATATCAAAGATAAAACAATGTGCTTACCAGTGCCTCTGTCATAGACTAATCATGTCATCAAAGATCAGACATTCCATCAACTGTTGATACAAATTGCTCTGTAAAATTGGTTCATAAATGATAACACTTATGACCATACACAACAAGAGTTGACATTCTGTGCTTCAAAATCAGGATATTTTAAATGATAACTCTAAATTCAATTTAAAGTTAAGTGCATAGCGCTAGGTTTTAAATGGATAATTTAGGGAATCAAACATAGTTTGTTTATCTCCATTCTACCACAACCGCAATTAAATATTAAACTATATTCTTAAGCCTCGATACTGATTTGTCATTCGATTCCATGCATATAAATAAATAAATAAATAAATAAATAAAGAATGTGCTGTAGATGATAGCATTTGGCAATCAGTGTCTACTTTTCGGGATAATCTCTGGACTATTATAAAACTTGACATTGGCATCATCCTGTCGACGTTAAAATTGAATTTTGGGCTAAGTTTATTTTGTATTCCAACAGTTTTGGAGTGATTTTATATGAACTTATTTATTCAGTATGTATGGCCTCCGGCCCATGTACGAGTACATGTGACAAATAAGTGGACAATCAAGTTGGTTACATAATTTGTTGTTGCAGACGCAGTGTATGGACATCAAATTATAAGATGTACAGACAAACGGTAGGTATTTAGATCTTGAACTTTCATATACTGGACACGTCATAACAAAATGAAATTCCTCTTGTTAACATGCTTTGAACAGTCGCAGTGCTCTTATTATGTTAAAATATCACCCAAGTCCAGTTTTGTCTGGTCATACCAATATGCAATTTCATCAGATATAGGGAACAGTCGTCATGTGTTAAATACAATTCTGACTGTAAATTCAGCTTAAATGAAGAATAAGAGTCAAAACATATGTCTAAACATCCATACCTGCCTACATATGAAATGGAATAACTCAAGAACAGTACACTTGATTTGATTCGTTTAATATTTTGCATATAGGTTCATCATGGTGAGAGTAATGTTTGCATACAGTTGTGTGACCTTGACCTTCATTTGCGGTTTGTGCCGGTGATCATGTCATCTTAGTGGCAATTACATTTTCTTTTTCTTTTTCTTCATATTTTTCTTCATGAATATCTTCTGTCTTCTCATCATCCTCTTCTTCCTTTTTGTTTCTGTTTTGCCTTCTACTTCCTCTGTGAGCACTTCTTGGCTCCCATTGCTTTGACGGCAGAATATTCAACACTAATATTTAGATTCATTCATAGACCTTCTCTTCACAGGTATATATTTTTTCAAATGAAATATACCATTTATATTTTGGTTCTCAATTGAGATAAATCAATCTGATTGAATTCATAACGACTTCTTTTTCACCTTTTCATGCTTTTCCCACTGCCTTGTAAACGGTTAGTAACTTAAAGTTGAAGAATGATAAAACAGCCTCACAATCTTCATTTCAGTATAACTTTCGTTTCAAACGGTTAATACGTCAGTGGCAAACGCATTACGTTTGTTATATAATGCATATTTTCTTGACTTTCTTGTACTTTTCTTAATTATCAGAAACATGATATAAACTAACGCGAAATACATCTCAGCAGTCACGTTCTTCAAAAATTGTTGACATTAATTACATAGTATATGCTTGAGTAGATATTTAAGGGTTGATCAAACTTTCTCTCACTTTAAAAAGCTTACAAGTCAAAGTTTCAACCTGCCAATTAGCATCGATTTGGCACGGCTTCTTTATAAGATCGGTTCTCCACTTACACAGACAAAGTAATCCTCGTCATTAAACTAATTAATTACTAAATAAAATTAAGTGTACATGGAAAAAGAAATACTTTTTGTCTGAAGAAGTTTTGATGATCGTATGGATGGCATGTGAAACAAATCTAAATAGCTTAGTTATCAATTTGCAGTTCGACTCTTTAAGTCAGTTTGTAACTGTCTGGGTGTGAGATAGAATTAAGGAAATTATATTCTTGTCTGATTGTAGATTTATCATCATTATGTATGGAGCAGGACTGGCTAGGTGTGATTTGGTTGTAATAAAACTTAGAATATGTCTGATTATACAATTAAATGATTACAGGTCACTTTGGATCTGGTAAAGTTAAGAGGTGGACTCTATCTAATGTTTCTGTCTAATTCCTAATTCCTGTCTTATTGTAGGATTTGTCATTTCCTGTCAACTTATTTTATATCAGTCATGGAATTTAAAGGTATTTCAATGGTACAGTCTTTCCGTATCTATCAGAACAAAAGTACAACACTTAATCAGTAAAGACAGTTGCTACCGTCTCAACATGGTTATATTCCATAATATTTACATCTGCTACTCTATCGTTTACCATTCTACAGGTAGTATATGTAGCGAATAGTAACAATACCAGCGAGTAGAAGACTACGATAATCACTAGTCTTGCTTTCAACTTCACTTTAGGAACTTCAATTCCTGATGTCATTCCCACCTTCATTCAGATGGAAGAACAAGAATAATGATATACGTTGACTCATCACGTTCCATGACGACACATTTGTGGTGCTTCTGACTTGTGTGGCTTGTAAGATTAAACTACTGGATTCGAATAAGTCAGAGGAATTTTACTTAACGATCTTCACATTTCATAGTTAAGATTGGGTAAAAACAACCCCAAATCTCAGTGTTTTTGGGCATAGTTATGACCTTGTACAATGTACACCACTTATTGACTAGTTTCATCAATTTATCTGGTTC
The DNA here is from genome assembly GCA_936450465.1 of Gibbula magus. Taxonomy (NCBI): domain Eukaryota; kingdom Metazoa; phylum Mollusca; class Gastropoda; order Trochida; family Trochidae; genus Gibbula; species Gibbula magus. The sequence continues at coordinate 47,679,744 of OW388300.1, read as the reverse complement.
TATACGATAGTTGAGAATGTACTAACTTTAGTCTTTATCATCAACTACATACGATTTCAGAGAAACTAGATATAAAAAGTTCACATTTGAGTAATAAGGTGTTATGACATGCTTAAAGGCGCTGTAGCACGTTTTTTCGCTCAAATAAGTCGATGAAATGTATTTGAAAAATAATGTCACCAATAGTAAAACACCCTTCTCTCTTCGAAAAGACAAGTTACAAATGAGTGTACATGGTTCCGTAAAGCCACGGGAATCGTTTCTGTCATTCGAAATAATAAAATGTGTTCACAATAAAATGGCCGCCATGCAATTTTTGCTTTATACGCAACACCGTTATTACCACTACGGATAATTGGTTTGTGTGATAAGATGTTTTACCCTCTGAAGTAAATATAAATGACATAAACTATCATTATAAATGGGAAATTTGAAAAAATAAAATTTGCAAAAAACGTGCTACAGCGCCTTTAAATACATCTTTCAAGTTTTTCGTGTCAATAATTTTCATTTTATTATCACGATGATTCATTCTTTTGCTTGATCGTGTTTTGATGTGTAAGCTATCTCCTCTATAAACAAGTTCATTCCTCGGAGAAGAAACTAACTCTAAAATGAACATACATACCAAAGTACTATGAACTAAATAAAGTTATGAACGAATTTCCTGTATGATACAGCAATGATATTATTTATAGATATTCTAGACATATTGACAATTTAACCAATAATTTATCTGGAGGATATGTCCCATATGATGATGAACATTTTTGGCATTTGTTGATGTATCAGGAATATTGCCTTGTCATTAAGCATGACTATGTAAATGTTTGCTTTTGAAAGTCTATCATCTATTGACAATTCAAATATAATATTAGTTTCTTCACCAATCCAACACCTTAAACAAATGATAAATATGTTACATTTTGTGTCAATATGCCAATCGTTGGTTCGGTGTTACTTCTTGGTGATAAGCACTTTGTTTTCAATATGATAAAAACAATCTTATTTAATGATAAGTGCATGATCAATTGAAAATTACTTTTGCTTTGATAATTCAACTTTGCAATAAGTTTTCTTTTAAAATTTACATTCCATCATGAGAAGAAAATGAAAATGGAAATTTTTGGCGTTTGTTGATCTTCAGACACATTGTACTCTAATCAGGTCATGAATCTATCATGACTATGTTGATGCTGGCTTTTGTAAATCTATCCTATTTTTAAATATTGTATTGTATTGTATTGTATTGTAAATTCACAATGATTAGTAATTCTCTGTATCTGGAATGGAATGTCCTTTTTTAATCAATCGTCCTCGACGTTTGTTCTTAATTAACCTCGACACCAAATATCACCTCGTTATTTCTCAAAGCAAGCACATGTCCCTTGGCATTCGCATTTGATCAGCCATCAATCACAAGCCCTTTGGAATCTTCTTGGATGACATTCATATCGTTGCCATTGCTGCAAAATATAGTCTTTATCTTGTTGCAGTAGTTTCAAATTGATCATAATGGTCATTAAATAAAAGCTCAAGTTTATGAATGGTTTGACTGATTGAGCGAATACTGTCATCTATGTGTGACAGGGTAAACAGGCAGGAGAAAACATATTTGTATCTACTGAATGTCCCCGGTAGCTGAATATACTTTTTTAAATCATTAAGTCGGAACTGAAAGTTGTCTGCGATGCTAAGAAGTAGTTAACTCAGTTTGATACTATTAGCGAGGTATTTTGTTTTGTGCACTATATGAAAAGAGGAATGCGCTGCATGATGAATCAACTGAATGATAGATAAGTAAGATTGTGTGACACATGATACTGGTAACAATAACCTAGTTTGATCTGATAATTGACAACCGGTGGAAATGGGTGAAATATAACACCTTTATTAAAGGGTTAACCATTTCAGTGATACTTATTCTTAAAATATATATAATATTGAGCTCACAATCTCAATACATTTAGATCAACTGTTCTATATTATGTTAATACAAACGATCTAACAGTGGTCTGTATGACAGGTCGTCCCAATGACCATTCGTGTGCAAAAAGAATGATGGTGCAATTGACCAATCACAATTGGAGTCACAAACAGGCCCTACAACTGCCTACTCGTATTCAAAACTTGCACAAACTTACAACTTTTGTTCATTAATTCATTTAAAGTCTGTCTATAGACACATTTTAAAAATTCTAATTATTTCAGGCTACTGATTAAGAAAGAAGATGGCATTATGATTGTATGAAATTATTTTTGTTTTATGATAAAACAATATTTGATCTCTTATCTATAACCTTAGATAAACATTACAAGTTGACTCGGGATGACTTTCTATTAGAGAGTTATCTCCCCTTACAAACAGTACATCACATGTGTAATCGAAGTTTGTAATTGACTCTTAAACTACATTTAAATCCTTAGCAAATTAAACCTTAACATCTATAAAGTATACATGTAAATTCAATGAAAACGTGGTGTTGATCTAAGGTTATTTATAATGGTTTGTGTTATAGCCAGACACCTCAGCAATCGGATTCATTCGCCATTCTTCCAATTGTGGTCGCCCGATGCACTCCGAATGCAGCTGTACTCCATGCACCATGAAACGGCAGAATGATTTTAGAGTCTTGAATGAGCTCAAGCGAGATGAGGGATCGTTGCCGATTGGCTGAGCGACTTCAGGTCAAAATTAATCGTTGTGTTGGTCACTATTAGATCGTCAATATAACATTATAAAATATGTCAATCTAAATGTATTTAGATTAAGGAGCTTATTGAAATTCGTTTAAGGATATTGAAGAAGTAAAGTGAAAGGACGCCTAAGATAAGTGCCCCAGGCAGCAATTATCCTAATGGTTCTTATTCTCATTACAAGAACCTTTTAAAACACATAATGTTCTTGAACACTTATCTCTACCTATTGTTTGTATAAGCAATCTCGGTATCACGACTGCGAGATTTGAAAAGAAATCCTTGTGAAACTAACTTGTTTTGATTACTTTGACACAGACGTCACTACACTCCTTAATCTGGATATAGTTGGATATGGTTTAATAAATCTAGTGTGTAATCTTCTTACTTTAATGTATTAGACACAGCTCCCCGTTGATGGTCTAAGTGCCTGTTTATTGTATGAAGAAACTCTACAATTGAGTTGAAGGTCAGACGAATCATTCTCACTAATATGCTTCAGTTTGAACACAATATTGTACTGTGAGATGCGTCCTACTGGTAATACTATTAGATAAAAGTTTGTAAAACACCAAAATGAAAACTGCAAATAACACCATACTTGTGTCTACAATCCGATATCTGAAGTTTGAATTTATTCCATATCTTCTATAAATTTTAAATATCTATTTGGTGTGGAACATAATAAACATTTTTTTAACATTAATGGTATAATACTCAAGTGGTCAACATAAAATATTCGCATTATATGATGTATTGGCATTTTCCACGGCATCCAAATTTATGTATGCCCTGCAATCTCAGCAGTGAAGCATAGGATGTCTCGTTTGCAAGCAGACTAATCAGCCGGGTCTAAAATGATTAGGTCAATCAACGGCGACTCTCTTTAAGGGATACAAAAAGGTTAAAAACGTAAATAGATTAATACAACATTTCAGTACGGTCTTGACAGATCTTGACAGATAACAACAATACAAATGGACAAGAGTTGATAAAACCTTAACCGATTAATTCTTTTTTAAATGTTTTTATTTTCCATGATTTGATATGTTTCCCACGCTTGTTTTCAATAAACCCTCTCTTCAGGTGCTCGAAGGAAACCTAGGATGTATTAATCACATTGGAGGATTTGTTTGATTTTCATCATGAGGTGGACGGTTGACTTCCACTAGGGATGTTGCAACTTTTATCTCTACTGAACTGTACTGTACATTTTCGCGTGTACAACCAAGTGTGCTAGTTTTATATGAGTGAAGTAATGATCATTCATGTGGTGTCAATAGCATTATTCAATACAATTTGTTCGTATTTTCACAATGAGTAATTCATTATATTTTGTGAAAAGTACATCAATGTCAGTATGTGAATATGATCGTCAATATGTGATTGCACTGACTATTTATGCCAAGTGCATGACATAATTCTATAGTTTCACATGTTAAGAATATTTTCATGTGACATGTAAGAACATGTAAAACTAGATATTTCTTACACATATAAGTAGTCAGTCGTAAACTGTTTTGCTGTAAAAGCAACTGTTTCTAAGTACACTTTCTATGCAATGTATTTAAGTCTGTTTGCCTTGCACGTCAATGGCAAAGTTGAGGTTTGTCCTGATATTAAGTTAAATGGACCAAAACAAGTATGCGTATTTCAGTGGGATGGAACAGTGAGTTGATCCGGCTTGTCCAGCGTTGTCTTTGATGGTTTTCATAGAACTTTGGAAGGAAAAGGGTCAAACTTTCATGCACAGATAATTTTCAGGTTTAAGGCAATGTAAAGGTTCAGAACTCAACATTTATTTGGCATCTTTCACTTAATGATTCCTTTGTAATCAATTATAACATCGTTATATTTGGGATCATACTTTCTGCAACAGTATACATTCCTGTACAATTGTTCATGACCACTGTAGGACGCGAACCAACGACCTTAAACTCTGGCACTAAACGCTAGCAATGACTGTATCACTACTTTATGCATTCGACAGTCAGACTAATTGAAGGCATGAACTCTTACACGTATAAACGTCAATGATAGTGTCTAATCAAGTTATAATTTACATTCGTTTGTACAAATGTGTTGCATCCAACCACGTCAAAGAGTTTAAGTGGGTTTTTTTTCAATATGATGCATGTAAAATTATGTACAAAATCTCAGTTGCTGATTTTATTATCGCCTGTTTTCTGTTCAAATGTTAAAAGACATCTTTAACACTTCCTTCTTGGTCATGCATTTTAACATAAATGATGTATGCATCTTGAATATCAGATTTTCATATAAAAAATGATTAAGATAAATATATATTTCATTGGTTGGTTATTTGATATTTTCCTGTTATACATATTGCAGTTTACAAAAGAATGCCAAACACAAATATCCGCTTAAATCCGTCTCCTGGAGAAAGAAAATCTTGTCTACCTTAAACTTAGCCACTCGCACTATGTAAACAAATGCTAGTGAATGTTTCACATACTGCAAATTGAAAACATCCACAAAGATGACAAAAAAGAGAAGTCATCATGCATCATGTTACCGAGTGATTTGTCATATGTGTTTAATTGTTATTGTCAACTGTACAGTTAGAGGTAATACTTACCAAAGTCCTCTCCACACTCCCACTGTTTATAATAAGGTGTAGTTTTGTTGCTGTTGTTAGTTTAGTTCGGAATGCCTCGCAATTATTGATATGTTACCTGAAACATAAATGTTATTGCTCGGTGATAAGTATGTTTTAATTACTTCTTTTGAGGTACATGTACATTACGGATTCAGATTGCACAGTAACTATAACATTTGGTAGAATTGATTATTTAACATAGTATGTTAATCTTGCACTGTTTCATGTTATTAACGTGTTGTCAAAACGTCAAGTTGCATCTGGTTATATGACAAACGTACCATGCGTATACGTAAATACCATGATGGTTTTATGCTGCAGATCGTTCGGTCTGTAAATATATACTTATCACATATATACGACTAATGGGCCTGTTAAAAGATTGTTTGTGTCTCCACATGTGTCCAAGCCATACATATAGTGCCAGCTCTCCCTGGGGATAGTAAAATCAATCTTAGCACACAGCAGTCAAGTAATATACTTAACTTAACATAATTCAAATCTCATTTAGGTACTGCCATTATAAAACTACCCGCGGCAAACATTTACAAAAATCATTCAAATTCACTTTATATTCTGCATTGTAATGTCCGAGTGTCTTTATGCAAACAATTGGTTGTAATGAGTTATTTTGTTTCAATACATTATGTGTCAATGGAATAACCAATATTTGCAGTCAATTGATAACATGGAAGTAAGAATACTTTGTTATAATGTTAACCTTTCATATCCCTGTATGCATTTCACAAAAACCTATGTTCATGTATGACCGAATGCATCCGATCTTTATTTAGCTTTGGTACTCTTTGCAGTTTTAATTATGTTCTAATATTATATATATATATATATATATATATAAAGATAAAATAATAATATATCGCGTGTTTAACAACAATTGTAACAGGACTTCGGTGTAACCTAATTCTTATTGGTTGATGTTGAATGACAATGAATACCCGCTAATTACCTGGAACGAATCACCGCGAAATTATACATTATGTTCTCTAGTTTCGTCCCGACTCAACATTTATTTTTTGTATTTCTCTTTGTAATATGTGTGCCTTACTCAAATTGGACAGGTGTCATTGTCATGTTCTTACTTGTGTATACTCGTATATGTCACAAATTGCTCTCAATATGCATTAGTTTCCAGTAAATAAATTGTTTTCAGCCCGTTTTTATCGAATGCCGTTGCCATGACATGACGTCGTAGTGATCAACCGTTTTGGCGTCACAATGTCAGCGTCATTGTCACAATGGCCTAGGACTAGTTAACCCTCTTGGTGCCCGGCCGTTTACGCTATGCGCTCACACAGTGCGGCTCACTTTTTTTAGTCACTCAAGATTTAGGATAACGTTGTACATAAAATGTCACCAGGGCGTTATTCATGTTCATACAAACATGAAATTTTAACTGAAGGATACCAAGTTGGGTGTCTCTCTACCTATGTATTTTTTTGTTATAAATATTTAGTATAACAACGAATAAGCATTGATTATAAACGACAAAGACGGTTTTAGCGTAAATTACCAATGGCCACGTTTGCGTACATGTATATCTTTGTTTACCAGCTCGGAATATATTCCTGTGTTCAAAAATGTAATTTAATTGTTATTTTTCGAGAGAGTGAAAATGTCAGGGATCACGCTGATGTGTTTACTTTCTACATGCGACCTTTAGTTCACGAATTAATACAAGGTATCTTTTTGTAACCATTTTGTTGAACATTGTTCACTGTGACGTCATTGACAAACAATGACCGTAAAATGTACTGTGCATGGTAATCTTTCGTACTTTTTCAAAATACAAGCATAGTGGCTGATGTTTCACTGATAGCTATTGTTTCTAGCTTGAGCATGGTATGAATTTCGGAAACTTTTGAATTAATATAATGGTTCAATAGTCCATAAGCGAGACCCGTTTTCAGTGGGTAAAACATGTTGATAGCTAGAAATGCAAGGGTATAAATAAGTGTCTAATGGTCGGTCTATACCGAACTCAAGTACTATATTAAAATATGGTGGGAACGTTGTCGTGTTTCAATCTTTAGTTTTCGCAGTTGTCTGGCGTGACAATAACTTATTCAATAGTACAATTATCTGTAAAGTTCCTTTCAATTATCAAGACATCCAACATAAACAAACTGATGATCTTCCGCAATGCTTGATATTAGCCACGCCCCTGCTCAGCAAATTGTCTCCCCTTTGAGCATGGTTGATGCAAGAGCTTCTTCGTCGATGAGAAAAGACAGTTTGAAGTGATAGGATTGTCACTGCAATTTAATTTGATTTAAAAAGGATGAAACTAATTTTTTCTAAATAATGCATAGAATTTGCATGTATCAATAATGCAATATGTTCCAATGTATCGACTTTTGTTTTGTCAAATATGTCATTACTTCTTTTTCTTAATATTAATTTGAATTTGTTTGTTATAACATAATCAACTAGGACTTGATGTTAACATACAATTAGATGAAAAGAAAAAAATAAACTTTATATTTGATATCACAACAGATTATAATTGCATATTCAAGTCACAAGTTTGTAGTATCTATGATAATATTTTCCTCAGATTATTACCATTTGAATTTGAGTATTATCTATTTAATATATATTCATTACTTTCAATATGAACAGGTTTTTTTTAAAAAGACTGACAATATAGCTTTTAAATGACATTAACATTAAATTAAATTATTGTAGAATATCTTGAACTAGAAAATAGTTGCATGCTAAAATAAATTGATAGGACAGAACACACATTATTACACTATTACTGAAATTACCAAGTCCTTGAAATTACTACAGTATAGACCTAGTATTTGTTAAACATCGTCAATATTCTTGAATATTCTTGAGAAATAAGCACATTCAACTTGATCAAGTCGAGTGTCAGTCCATTGGACAATGATAATATCAACTGAATTTTCATTGCAAAAGTCGCTGTCAATAATTAAATCTTCATAACTAGAATTGATATAAATAAGAACAAAATCATTAGCAACTTTGGGTTTTCCTGTAAATGTATTGTAGCGATAAATCATGTGTCAATATTCCGGATGTGACGACAGGGTTCGCGTGGTAAACATCATGCGTGATCTCTCGTGCTGTTTACCTGACAGCTGAACATTGTTTCGCGCCAGATCAAACATTCGATTGCAACTTCACACAAACTCGCATTATCCTCTGGGCATACATTCCTCAAAACGTGTATTGAATTATCCCTCGCAACATCTTATAAATATATGATAACTTGACACTTTACCCCGTAGCACTGGTGGTAATTTTATAGATCGGACAGATCAGAATATAATAAACTTTTTTTTGTGATCTAAATAGTTGATATAAAAGAAAACATAAATGATAAAATGACTACGAATATTATTGTTAATTTCATTATATCCATCAGTCCGTAGCATATTAGTTAATTGGAATAAGATTTCTGGAAAGTGTGTAGTGCTCCAAATTGTAATAATTGCTCCAAATTGTAATACCTGCTCCAAATTGTAATAAAAACTGCTCCAAATTGTAATACCTGCTCCAAATTGTAATAAAAACTGCTCCAAATTGTAATAACCACATTTTCGAAAAACGTACTGTCAAGCTGCTCCAAATTGTAATAAAAAGTGCTCCAAATTGTAATAACACAGATAAAGGCGATGTAAGCTTAAATATCTTTAGTTCTGATTATTTGACGATTTTGGTTTTATGGTGATCATTGATTCGGTGTTCGTTTTGATAATGGTAATTACAATGTTTATGAAGATTGTTATTATCCCCCGTGTTAACGAAATAATAATAATGGATAAGGAAATGACCTCAGTCCGTCTGTCTGTCCGGAGCAATCATCATATCAAGATGTTCCTTTTGGGGTTATTAACTTCTTTTGAATTTTATTTTTAGCCATGGAAAAACATCTACATCTTGATTCCCGAGCAAAATACGAAATGCGTTCTACAATATTGCTTCCGGAACAGAACTTGGTTATTTTTAGATAGACAGTATTCTGTTGTGGGAAGTACATTTCCTTCTGTAGCATGAATTAATAACTAATTAGTGATTTAGGATTTATTATAGCATTAAGCTTCACAATCATTGTTCAATACATATTTCTGTAACAGGTTTACACTTATAGTAGACTATGTCTGCTTGTATTGATTTTAAGATTGATTTTGTGTAAACAGTAAGGTTGATATACACGAAAGTTGTATCTATATGCATGTAGATGTTGATGTTGATGTTGATTACGATTTACATATTTAAGTTGACATATACGTATAGATGAAGTTGTAGATGAAGATGTATATGTTAATTTAGACGTAGACGTAGCCATGTTAACGTGAAGGACATGGAGATGTAAAATGTCCTGATTATCAAGCTGAATATGAAGATGTAGAGCTCTGTATATCACGATGTACATGTTCATGTAGACGTGGACATGACGGGGATGAATATGTAATTGTTAATGTATAATGGGTACTTAGGTTATGATGCAGATGTAACTGTTGATGTAATGTGGATATGAATTATAAATAAAGAGTGGTTTAGATGTGTAGATGTGGATCAAACGGACACAACGCGGAATAAGATCTTTTTGACTTTCATGTTATTATTTATAAATTAATGACATTGCCAAGTTGATGACCGAATGATGTTTTTATATCATTCAAATGTAAAACAAGAACTCATTTTAGTTGCTGTCGGTCTTAATTTCTTTGTGCGAAAAGAAATGCTGTAGGTATTAAAAAAAACTCTATTGATATCAGATGTACCATTATCACTTTCTTCATCATAATACTACAACCGAATTTCGGGTATTAACACTATTTAGTGCAATTCGGAGCTGTTATTACAATTTGGAGCAGTTATTACAATTTGGAGCAAAGGCTTGCTCCAAATTGTAATAACTGCTCCAAATTGTAATAATGCTCATAAATTCAATATCATGTGACCAAAAATAGAAATGATGTAGGCATTAAAAAACGTTTATTAATATCAGATGTACCATTGTGACTATCATCATCATAATACTACAACCAAATTTTGGGTATTTACACTGTTTAGTGCAATTTGGAGTTGTTATTACAATTTGGAGCAGTTATTACAATTTGGAGCAAAGGCTTGCTCCAAATTGTAATAACTGCTCCAAATTGTAATAATGCTCATAAATTCAATATCATGTGACCAAAAATAGAAATGCTGTAGGCATAAACAAAACTTTATTGTTATCAGAGGTAACATTGTGACTATCATCATCATAATACTACAACCAAATTTTGGGTATTTACACTGTTTAGTGCAATTTGGAGTTGTTATTACAATTTGGAGCAGTTATTACAATTTGGAGCAAAGGCTTGCTCCAAATTGTAATAACTGCTCCAAATTGTAATAATGCTCATAAATTCAATATCATGTGACCAAAAAAAGAAATGCTGTAGGCATAAACAAAACTTTATTGTTATCAGAGGTACCATTGTGACTATCATCATCATAATAATACAACCACATTTTGGGTATTTACACTGTTTAGTACAATTTGGAGCTGTTATTACAATTTGAAGCAGTTATTACAATTTGGAGCAACGGCTTGCTCCAAATTGTAATAACTGCTCCAAATTATAATAATGCTTGTAAATACAATATCATGTGACCAAAAATAAAAATGCTGTAGGCATTAAAAAACGTTTATTAATATCAGATGTACCATCATCATAATAATACAACCAAATTTTGGGTATTTACACTGTTTAGTGCAATTTGGAGTTGTTATTACAATTTGGAGCAGTTATTACAATTTGGAGCAAAGGCTTGCTCCAAATTGTAATAACTGCTCCAAATTGTAATAATGCTCATAAATTCAATATCATGTGACCAAAAATAGAAATGCTGTAGGCATAAACAAAACTTTATTGTTATCAGAGGTAACATTGTGACTATCATCATCATAATACTACAACCAAATTTTGGGTATTTACACTGTTTAGTGCAATTTGGAGTTGTTATTACAATTTGGAGCAGTTATTACAATTTGGAGCAAGCCTTTGCTCCAAATTGTAATAACTGCTCCAAATTGTAATAATGCTCATAAATTCAATATCATGTGACCAAAAAAAGAAATGCTGTAGGCATAAACAAAACTTTATTGTTATCAGAGGTACCATTGTGACTATCATCATCATAATAATACAACCACATTTTGGGTATTTACACTGTTTAGTACAATTTGGAGCTGTTATTACAATTTGAAGCAGTTATTACAATTTGGAGCAACGGCTTGCTCCAAATTGTAATAACTGCTCCAAATTATAATAATGCTTGTAAATACAATATCATGTGACCAAAAATAAAAATGCTGTAGGCATTAAAAAACGTTTATTAATATCAGATGTACCATCATCATAATAATACAACCAAATTTTGGGTATTTACACTGTTTAGTGAAATTTGGAGCTGTTATTACAATTTGGAACAGTTATTACAATTTGGAGCAAAAGCTCCATAAATCCAATATCATGTGACCAAAAATATCCAAACGGACAAAATTCGGAATAAGATCCATTTGACTTACACGTCATTATTTGAAAATTAATGACATTACCAGGTTGATGACCGAATGAATTTTTATGTCATTTAAGTGTAAAAGAAGAACTCATTTCAGTCGCATTAGGCTTTTATTTGTCTATGCAAAAACCAAAGGCTGTAGGCGTAAATAAATCTGTATTGATATTATATTTACCATTGTCATCATCAGAACATTACAACTAGTTTTCAGGTATTTACACTTGTAAATGCTATTTGGAGCTGTTATTACAATTTGGAGCAGTTATTACAATTTGGAGCAAAGGCTTGCTCCTAATTGTAATACTTGATCAACATTGTAATCAACAATATAAATATCTGATATTGTAGTTTGTTTTTGATGACAGTATACATATACGACAATCAGGAATATTACACTATCAATCTGTCATGATACAATAATTAGTAAATTATATAGTGATAAAATAGAACTTATATAATACACTAGTGCTCAAAATAAAGTATACACCTAAAAAAATACGAGTACTTTTTTCCAAATTAAAAAATTATTCATCAACCATACTGGAAATTGTGTCCCACGTAAAGACCCATACTTTCTGTGGAAAAAATGTCGAAAACTATTACGATTCGCAAAAACGTTGGATGAAATCCAAAAATGACATATTCTTGTGTAACACAAACTGCATGTTCAAATTGATTGTATAAAACAGCCTAAGCGAGACGTTAGGGATGCAGTAGTAGGAACAACATAAGAAGTATGCCACGTTTGAGTCCTGTCGAATTAGAGAAAGCTGTCGAATTTGCCACGCAAGGAGAAAGACACACCACCATTGCCAGAACCTTTGGTTGTACCGGAACTACAATCGTAAAAACTGATACATCGGCTGAGACACACAGGCAGTACATCGGACAAGCCTAGAAGCGGTCGACCACGTGTCACGACGCCCGCTGAGGATCGACATTTTCGAACGATTCATTTCAGAAATAGATTCGCAACGGCGACGTCAACGGCGTCAATAGCATTACGTCACCCTATCAGTCGACACACCGTCTACACTCGACTTCGAAGACATGGCATTCGGGCACATCGACCATACCGTGGTATTTATCTGACAGGTCAAAATCAACGTTGTAGACTGACGTGGGCCAGGCGGGTTCAAAGGTGGCAGAGGTGTGATTGGGCATGTGTGATGTTTTCCGACGAAAGTCGGTATTGCCATTACAGAAATGATGGTCGGAAGACTACCAGTGCCCCCTGTCACAGTCCAGCAACTGGAACAATGTCTCCAACAGGAATGGCAAAGAATCACGCCTGACGTCATTCGTCGCCTTACATCATCAATGTGTCGACGTGTTACGGCCTGTATCAACGCCAATGGAGGTCACACTCGTTATTGAGTTCGTTATTGTTGACATTTTGGCAATGAAAGACACTTTATCCTATATTTTTGAAAGTGTTAATTTAAATTAGTACCCCACTTGTCTCTGATTGATCATTAAACCTAATATTCAATATCAAATGCAATGTATCTGTAACATTTGTTGTAAAAACGAATACTCTTTTGAAATTAACAAGATTTAAAAAAATATTTGAATTTGTTTTCATTTGACGCCTGGTTTAACAACTGTATACTTTCTTTTGAGCACTAGTGTATAAATGGGTGACATAGTTTGCTCTTGAAATGAGACTTTCATCTTTCATGTGTATCAACATTTTATTTTTTAATACATTTTATGTACAACTAGAATCAACTCAACCATAACATCAAGATTAAATCTACACTAACACATACAATGAAATCTCCAATTGGCATATACACTAAGTCTTGTATCTGAATCTATACCTACGCATACAGTTACGTTTACATAATACATCTACCTCTCCACACAAAACCTTGATCTACGCGTACCTCTGTGTGTACCTTTACATCTACATCATCATACACATCTACACTTACACCCATATATACATTTAACTGAAGATCTAAATCTGTATTTAGATTAAGATACATGTATGCATCTAAAACTTTGTCTACCGTTTTTGCTACATATCTATTTACATCTACACCTACATCTTCATCTACATCATCGTCTCGATCTACATCTACATGTTCAATTACGTCTAAATCTATAACTTTACGTACATCTGCATCTGCGCCTGAGTTTGTATATGTATCTTCATATACTTCTGCATCATCTCTTATATCTACGTCAACTCTTATATCTACATCTACGTCTCTGTAAACGTCTATACCTTCATCTAAATCTAAGTCTAAATCATCATCTACATTTTCAATTTACATCTATATCTACATCTATATACACATTTTCGCATACATGTTTACCTACATCTACATCGACATCTTCACCCAGATCTACATCTACACCTACATATCAAGCTATCTCTACCGGTACGTCTACAACTGTATTACACATACAACTGCATTTGCATCTACATCTTCGCATAATCTTTTCCTACATCTGCATCTAAAGCAACACCTATCTATTATTCATTTGTAACTCTGTCTACTTCAACATCTATATCTACGACAACTCATGTCAACTCAAATATACATCTACATTATATCTATATCTATTTCTATTTCAACTCTTATATCAACATTTACTCTTTCTATATCTTTATCAGCTCTTATATCTACCTCAAATCAACACTTACATCTTCATCTTCATCAACTCTTACATCTACACCTACATCAACTCTTACATCTACATCTACTCTTATATCCATATCTCAATCAACTTTTATATGTACATCAATTCTCTCAATATCTGTATCAACTTTTACATTTACACCTACATCTCCATTACTGCTTACATCTACATCAATTCTTACCTCTACATCTACATCTACTCTTACATCTACATTTACATCACCTCATACACATAAATCTACATCAACTCTTATATCCATATCTCAATCAAGTTTTATATATCCACATCTCATTCAACTCTTACATCTACATCTACATCACCGCTTACATCAACATCATCTCTTACATCAACATCTACATCAATTCTTACATTTACATCAACTTTCATATCAACATCTACATCAACTGTCACATCTACATCAAATCTTACATGTTCATCTACACCAGCCCTTGCATCTACATCTACATCGACTCTTATATCAGAATTTACATCTTTTCATGTAAACCCCACTGCTACTACTACTACTTCACACCTACATATTTATTCACAACACCACGAAGATATACATCTACATCTGTTCATTTACAACTAAATATATTAGCCAACGTCAACCGTTGCTTCTTAATCTCTATTTATACATACAGTAACACGTACTTCTACATCTACTTATCTAAGCCTTTTATTTCTACATTAAATAATATATTTACATCTATGACAACATCTATACCAATATCTACTTCGCAATCATCACCCACATCCTGTTCATTTACGTCTGTATATACACCTACATCTGTGTCTACATCTACATCTACATCAGTTATTTCTACATATGCATCAACTTATATATCGATATCTATATCAACACTTACAAATTAATTATTCTCAACATGAGATATAACTTCACTCATGTTACTACAAGGCATAACCTCTGAATCGGGTTTTGTTGTACACATAAGACTTTTGCCTCATCGTACATATACATCTAAAACAAAATACAACTAAAATTAATATCAACAATTACGTCAAGATCACATCTACATTTACACCTACAATAACATATAAAATGGCATATACAATTTATCTGCAACTACAGCTACGCATACATCTATATCTAAGCATTTACATTCATTTGTATCTACATTTAAATGTTATTAGCTTCACTCATGTTATTACAAGTCTTACCTCTGTATCGGGTTTTGTTGTACACATAAAACCTTTGTCTTATCGTACATATACATCTAAAAAGATCACATCTACATATCTACATTTAAATGTTATTAGCAGGCTTATATTCGTCTACATCTACATCTACGTCAACATATACATGTACATCCACATCAAGTCTGTTATCTACATCAAGTTGTCTACCGCCACATCAACAGTTATATCTACATCTATATCAATGCCTATATCTATATCTACATCAACGCCTATATTTACATCAACATCATGCTGTACATCAATACATACATCAAGATCGAAATCATCACCTTCATCTACATGTCGATTTACATCTTATCAACATCTACATAAACTCTTGTATCTTCATCTGTATCAGATCTTCTTTTCATCAACTCTATATATTTTATTTTTCAGCAACACGAGATGTAGCTTCACCACAGTTATTACAATTTGGAGCAGTTATTACAATTTGGAGCACTTTTTATTACAATTTGGAGCAGCTTGACAGTATGTTTTACGAAAATCGAGTTATTACAATTTGGAGCAGTTTTTATTACAATTTGGAGCAGGTATTACAATTTGGAGCAGTTTTTATTACAATTTGGAGCAGGTATTACAATTTGGAGCATTTATTACAATTTGGAGCACAACAAAGTGCATGGTATCTGCAGTGTCTCGCCATATTGTCAACAAAGGCCGCGAGGTAGGAATAACAATGAATCCCGGAAATATTCTAAACGCAACTATTTATCTTACAAATCTTTCAATGTATTAGTCATTGCAAACGTTGATGGCCTCGCAATCAATTAACAATAATATATCGATATATCAAGCGCTGAACTTCTAATTTTCTAACCTAATTTTGTTGTCACATGTGAAACTGTAATATTTCTACATATTTCCATCGTTTTTTCGCGGTCACTTTACAAGTGGTTTTTGAGTAAATGTAATAATGTCCGAAGCTTGGTCAAAACTGTCCGAACCGATGTTATTTTGACATAATAACGAAATCTCAATACTTAACCACAGAGTGCCCTTTAAAGTACCAATATTCAATTTGATTGTAATGAATAAATGTTTATACTGTTATATTCTTACAATTTGATATATCCTGGAGCTGTGCTCAAACAAATATTTCACAAATTTCTTTGATGAAACCGTTAATTGAACCTCACGAAAAAGCCCGTTTTAATAAAAAGTCAATATATCAAGTATTCAAAAAAAGAAAATACAAATAGAACATATTAAAAAGGAAAATTATGAAACAAACATTTTATATTTATTCCAGATATTATTGCGTCAGCTCAAAGTGAAAAGTGTCCGAAATTCAGGCGACTTTGGGTGGTGTCCGAACTTCGATCAGTTTGACCTATTTGTTATCTATACTATTCTGCTATTATTAATCAACTGTGGCAGAAACCTCCGAACCATACATCATTAACCAGCGTAATCCTGCTGCCAGTACGATGATGTATTTCATCATAAAAATCAAATGTTAATGATTCAGGATGATCTGAGTGCCATTCCAAAACCAAATGGCGTTACTCGTCTTGAATACTGAATTATGATTTTCGATAACATTTGTGAAAAGATCTGAAAGTGAATGTAGCATCACGACACAAGCAAGGGACCATGCTATAGCAACTTTATTTGAATCGAATCCATCGCACCACTTGGTACCTGGCACACTATCCATATTGATGAATTTTAAATGAGGACCACCACTTGGCAAACATGACTTTTTCCATTTTTAAACATTTGAAATAAAGGCATGTGCAAAATAAAAAATAACATCTTTATTGAACCATCTGTTTTGTGCCGAAAAATGCTTGCATATTTATGTAACGTGTACAGTTGTAGCTTGTCACGACTTATTTATACTGCCAAATACAAATCCAACATCACTGATATGTGAGAGATTTAACAAGCTTACTTCGGAAACAAAACTTCAAAACACATTCTTAATCCCATCCAGTTTAGGAGTCATGTCACTTTACAGTAGCATGTTACTTATTTTCTCCTATCCGAAACTATTTCTCATATCTGACAACAAGACAGCTGAAAATTATCTGCGAACGTTTACAAGCTCACATATTCAGTTTTCTTTTATCACTTGCATCAGTTTCTTTCTGTCCAATGCGTTTCAGGCATATTAGCAGATTATAACTTGAGAAATCATTTCCAGTTAAAACGAAAGCATGAAGTATTACATAACAAAAAAGAAATATTGTATTCCCAATGTCTCTTATCACTATATTTAAGGAATTAATAAAAACACTTTCAGGAAAGTTTTTGAATTCAATTATGGCTGTTTTCAAGGTATTTATGTCTGCATAGTGCATTGAAATATTAAAATATGCTTTTATCTAAAACAGCATTTTCAATATAACGGTTATTCGTCATATCGTGTGATGAACGTCAACCTACACACTTTCCTCATCAAATGACAAATCATTATTCATATCATTATGTTTACTCAGGATTGATAAATAGTTTCTATGAAATCATTGATAAAACTTGATGTCACTTTGAAGAGTTATGCATTCTATCAAATGTGACTACAAGTACGTAATCAATGAGAATGAAAATGGAAGGTGACATATGAGCCTTAGACTTTCCATAACGTAGATGACATGTACTCATATGTCTCGTTGAATGTAAATTGTTATGTTGCTGTACAGATTAGCCAAATCGTGTTGTCAAGTACATTTTTGTGGGCGCTTTGGTGCGAACACTGACCTCCGTATTGATGACCAATCCGTTATTATTATTATTAATTAACTATCTATGTTATGGTATTTATATGGGATTTACGGGCTAGACCAGATGATTCTTCAACTTCACTTTGTCCCGTGCTATTTGTTCACCAATCGTTTTTATAATTATTATTTCAATATAAATAAGATGGTTAGTGTTGTGCAAATAGAATTAAAAGAAGTTAAATGATAAAATTATCATAAAATATATCAATTTCCATATTGGCCTAGTGACAGGTCCTCGGTCCGTTGTATTGGCCCTGTAACTCGGCCAATACGGAAATACTTAATTATTGATAAAATACAAAAATAGAGCCATGGGCTCTGTAGCTCATCAGGGTTTATATTGTTTAATGACGAAGACTGAACTAGATTTTAAGGTCATGGCTTGAAGCCCTTATTTGAGGCACCACAGGGTCTCCAAATCTAAAATTTAGAATCCCCATTGACAGAGTCTGCACACAATATTACAGCCTTTTAGGTACATTTGTTCTGGAGTAGATGAAAATAGGTTTTTAAGGACGTGACCCCTGTGACCCCATTTGGGGTGACAGGGTCACGAAATCTACAATTTAAAATCCCCATTAGCCAAGGAGTCTGCACACAACTTTTCAGCTCTCTAGACCTTTTGGAACTGGAGAAGATGAAAATAGGTTCTTAAGGATGTGACCCCTGTGACCCCATATGGGGTCATGGGGTCACGAAATCTACAATTTAGAATCCCCATTGGCCAAGGAGTCTGCACACAACTTTTCAGCTCTCTAGACCTTTTGGAACTGGAGAAGAAGATGAAAGTAGCTTTTTAAGGATGTGACCCCTGTGACCCCATTTGGGGTCATGGGGACATGAAATCTACAATTTAGAATCCCCATTGGCCAAGGAGTCTGCACACAACTTTTCAGCTCTCTAGACCTTCTGGAACTGGAGAAGAAGATGAAAATAGGTTTTAAAACATGTGACCCCTGTGACCCCATTTGGGGTCATGGGGTCACGAAATCTACAATTTAGAATCCCCATTGGGCAAGGAGTCTGCACACAACTTTTCAGCTCTCTAGACCTTTTGGAACTGGAAAAGGAGATGAAAATAGGTTTTTACACATGTGACCCCTGTGACCCCATTTGGGGTCGCGGGGTCACGAAATCTACAATTTAGAATCCCCATTGGCTAAGGAGTCTGCACACAACTTTTCAGCTCTCTAGACCTTTTGGAACTGGAGAAGAAGATGAAAATAAGTTTTTAAGGATGTGACCCCTGTGACCCCATTTGGGGTCATGGGGTCACGAAATCTACAATTTAGAATCCCCATTGGCCAAGGAGTCTGCATATACAATTTCAGCTCTGTGGAGTTATTGGTTCTGGAGAAGAAGTCGAAAAAGCGAAAAGTTTACGGACGGATGGACGGACGCCGGACGCCATGCCATGCCATAAGCCCATCGGGCCTTTCAGGCCTGATGAGCTAAAAATGCAAATACATGTTTTGTTGAGTTATTTGAGAATATAATGAAATTGCACATGTCTGTAAACACCCAAGGAATAATACTCTGCAGAAAGATCGTGCAATACAGCATCAGCATCACGAGAGAGTAGGATTATGAAAGTATTCTAATTAATACCTTTCAGACATGCATTAACCTACCTTTAACTCACACAAGTCAGATTCAATAGAAATGTTTGGATAGTAAAAGGCATATATAAATCGCTGTCCCTATCAATGAGCCAGTACCTCTACCATCAACTTCCAAACGCAAGGCATACCTCTTGCCAGTCTGCATTACTGGCTGATTTAACCCTTGCGGTATTTCCCTAGCTTTCTTGTGTCGAGGCAGTGAATCGCTGCACTGGAAATGCATAGCGGGCCTAGATTTCTAAACACAGATTTCTTAAGGAAATACTGCAAGGGCTAAATCAGCCTTGGGAAGTTGCTCTACCATAGACTAATCATGTAATCAAAGATCAGACATTCCATCAACTGTTCATACAAATTGCTCTGTAAAATTGGTTCATAAATTATAACATTTTATATAACCAAAAAAACTGTTGACATTCTGTGCTTGAAAATTAGGGTACTTTTAATGATACCTAACTTCGATTTAAAGTAAAATGCATAGGGCTATATTTATAGTCACAGCATTGACACTTGTGACAAATGTGCTAACAATGAGTTGTCATATGATATTACAATTGAAGAGGTCATGAGATCTATAGATATCCTTAAATATAACAAGTCACCTGGAAATGACGGTATACCGTCCGAATTTTTCAAATCTATCAATAAGGACATTTCACCATATCTCGCTCTTTTGTTTTCACAAGTTTTGAGGAATGGTCAGTTTCCTCGTTCCAGGACTGAAGCGATTATTGTACCTATGTATAACTATAAAGTTGTTTCTCTATTGAGTACCTCGGGGAAACTGTTTACATTTATTCTAAACTAAAGACTTACGGATCATGTTGAAACTCTAGAAATTGTTGGTGATTACCAAGGAGGGTTTTGTAAGAATCATTTAACAATTGATAACATATTCATTTTGTAATCCTTGATTCAGAAATATATCACTCGTAAAGGTAACCGATTTTAGTGTGCCTTCGTAGATTTTAAAAAGACTTTTGATTTTGTAAACAGAACAAACTATCATATTTACTACTTAATAACGGAATACATGGATTTTTTATTATAAAGTTCTAGAAAGTTTGTATCAAAATGTTAGATCAGCAGTTGTTATTGGTGGTGGAAAGAAACTGTCTGGTTATTTTCATTGCTCTGTCCGTGTGCGACAAGGCTGCACTTGAAGTCCTTTTCTATTTTCTTTATTTATAAAAGAATTAGTAGAAAGTGAACATGAATTTGACAATTGTATTTTTATATCGAAAAAATGAACAATATATATGCTCTGTTATTTGCTGACGATTAGGGACTAGTTTATGATTTCCCACTAAACTTGCAAAAATCAAATTGATTTTCTCCATCGATATTGCTTAAAATGGGTAATAGAAGTAAACAAATAAAATAGTTCCTATCACAGCATGAAATATGGTATTATGATGGCATTGAGATAAAATATGTTAATGCTTAATAATATGTGGGTGTCATGTTCACACCAAAACGTGGTCTCGAGCATGTTCAGTTCTTTGTCAACAAGCAAATAAAGCGTTACTCCCTAGAAATATAATATATATCCAAATAATGCTTTCGAAATATTTGACCACATGATTATAGCTATTCTTCTTTATGGAAGTGAAATATTGGGTTTTAAAGAAATAGAGCAAATTGAAATTGTACATCGCAAAGTATGCAGATTTACCGCTTACAGTCGCATATGGCGAATGTGGCAGGAATGTTTAATATGTTAAATATTTTAGGAATTGTGTTAGACAGTGGATACGGATTGTAACCATGCAACCGAATAGATTTCCATATCAATGTTATTTAATTCTAAGAGATACATCAGAACGTAAATACCCTAACTGGGCAACTTTTGTTAAAAATATTTTATTCAGGTATGGCTTTAGAAATGTATGGATGACACAAAGTGTTTGAAATGAAAAGTTGTTTGTTAAAATATATATATATATATAATGGACTGTGCTATCCAAGACTGTCGCTCTGTGTTAGAAACTAAATCGTCACTTTGCTTTTATTAATCTTTCACATGTGATATGCCCATGGCATGATATCTTAAAAATGTTCGTTATACAGTAAAGCATTGTTAAGGATGTCCGCTCCTTCCGGTTGAACTTCAAAAATGAAATATGATTAAGTAAAGATTTTTTCTCATCTTTATTTACTTCATGATATTCTACATCATCTACATACTTTTAAAAAACATATGAAATAAAGAAAATGTGACTTTAGAACCTCTAAAA
Source organism: Gibbula magus (assembly GCA_936450465.1). Taxonomy (NCBI): domain Eukaryota; kingdom Metazoa; phylum Mollusca; class Gastropoda; order Trochida; family Trochidae; genus Gibbula; species Gibbula magus. The sequence goes on along the minus strand of OW388300.1, from coordinate 47,657,408 downwards.
AGCGTTTAAACAGCATAAATGGCCTAAATTTGACTAAAAAAAGGGGTTTTTTAGGTACATTTTGTGTCAAAGCTAAAAAAAACCCACACTACCATACATATTTTTTCATTGATTTCGGTAGGGTAAAATGAACTTTGTAACATATCAAAAAAGGAAAAAAAGTTTAATTCTAGAAATGTAGTATTTTAAAGTTTTTAGCAGTTTTTTTCTCATTTTCCCATAGACTCCCATGTTAAAATTGTACTCCTTACAAGCGTCATATCTCGAAAAAACCCACACTACCCCATATTTTTTAATGCTGATTTTCCAATCATATACTTTGATCTTTTAACAAATATAAGTTAGAAAAAAAGTTTAATACTATAAATTTGAGGAGTGAACATCCTTAATTTGAAGTGAATGGGATAATTTTGGCGTCCATATATTGAGGAAAGACCGAGAAAATGATGATTCGCAAACTCTGTTCACTCTCTGTAGAGTCGTGGAAGATGTAGTTCATATTATATTTTATTGTCCTGTTTTACAGGAACAATGTCTACAATCTCTACAATCTCTACAATCTCTACAATCTCTACAATCCAATTTTAAGCATTCAACTGTTGTCAAATACTCCTTACTGAAAAGAACAATATCACTCAATTATCAATTGCTAAATATATTGTCAATGTTTTCAAGATCTGTAGTAAAGATTTCTAATTATAATTATCTCTGTATCTGCATGCACAATACATTAATATGTACACAATATGTACTATGGGCCAGTGGTCTTGAATTCTCGAAATAAAGCTATTCTATTCTATACTTAATAGCATTAGGAAAGTAGTATGGATATTGGTTAACGAAGAAAAAAGATAAACATATTATATTCCATGAATCACCTTAAATTAGTAAGTTTAATATCTGTTACAGAAGTTCCCAACAATAATCAAAAGAAATGAAAAATTGCTGTAAATTGGCATAGTGCAAGCTGCATTTGTATTATTCAAGATTCATAATGGAAAAGTTGCATGCCACGGGTTTTTGTTCTGCAAAATGATGTTTTTTTTGGTTTGATATGCGTGGGTAACTGTTTAAACTAGTAACGTCTTTAAACTAGTATTCAAGTTTGCAATTTGAGCGATATTCTGTCTTCTGACTGGGTTACACAAAGTCATGCGACTGCTCTATATTCAAATATACACAGACCTGGAAGTACGAAAAACGATAAATCTCCATATTATGAAGTTCTACAATATAACTTAATGGCTGTGGCATCATGACAGTGCTATTAATTAATTACTAACAGTCACATTCTTTCAAGAATTGTTCAAATAAATTAATTGCATGTATTATGCCTGAGAAGATAATTAAGGGTTGAACTTTTTCTCTTTTCTTTCTCTACAAAACTGACAAGTGAGCCAGCCAATTAGCATCGATTTGTCACGGCGTGTTTAGAACACCGTCAAATTTATCCTCGTCAGGAAGCAATAAATTACTAACTAAAATTAAGTGTACTTGAAACAAGATATGTCATGTAAAAGATGAGTGTCACATTGCTGTTAGACTCTTCAAGTCAGTTTGTAACATGACTGTCTAGGTGTGAGATTGAATGAAGGAAATGATATAATTGCCTGATTGCAGAGTTATCACCACTCTGTTTGGAGCATGACTGTGTAGGTATGATTTGGTTGTAATGAAATTTAGAATCTTGTCCGATTGTACAATTAGATGATTACAGGTCACTTTGGATCTTGACCGGCAAGGTTTAGAGGTGGACTCAATCTAATGTTTCTGTCTAATTCCTAATTCCTGTCCTATTGTAGGATTTGTCATTTCCTGTCAACTTATTTTATATCAGTCATGAAATTTAAAGGTATTTTCAATGGTACAGTCTTTCCGTATCTATCAGAGCAGAAATGCTATAATACAACAATAAATCAGTAAATACAGATGTTTCCATCACACGATTAAACTTCAATCCCTCTCAGGGATAAGCAGGGATATTGTTCAGATCCGCCACTCCCGGGTATAATGTAGAGAATAGTAACAATACTTACGAGTAAAATACTATGATCTTCTGTAGTCTAGCTTTCAAATCCACTTTTGCAACTGCATTACCTGGTGTCTTTCCTAACTTGAACACGGAACAATGATATAGGACTTTTTTGGTACAACCAGTTTCATGACGACACATTTGCTGTAGTTTTGACGTGTGTGTAAAGTAATGTGAAAGTGAGGTGAAATTAGTTGTGGTCAGATGAGGTTTCGCTGCCTTCAATGGCATTCCACTTTTATCGCGTAGTCTGGATTTCAAATCCATTTTGGCAACGTCAATACCTGGTATCATTCCTACATATTTGTTGTGCTTCTGAAGCGAATGTCTAGTAAAGTTAAAGTGAGGTGAGGTGAGGTAAGGTGGGTGAGGTGAGGTGAGGTGAGGTGAGGTGAGGTGAGGTGAGGTGAGGTGAGGAGGGGTGGGGTGGGGTGGGGTGGGGTGATGTGATGTGATGTGGATGCGATGTGATGTGATGTGATGTGATGTGATGTGATGTGATGTGATGTGATGTGAGGTGAGGTGAGTTGAGGTTAGGTTAGGTGAGGGAATCCAGGTGAGGTTTGACGCTGCTTTCAAGAGTATTGTATATTTATCATTACTTCTAGTATTGTTGCAGGGATAGATCAGTAGACAAAATGGCCCTGGTATGATTTAAACACCAGATATGCTAATAACTCACAATCCTACTACCCAGGTGAAATGGAACTAGGATGAACAAAACGATTTAAACGTGTTATTACTGGCAAGATAATTTGTCACTATACTGTTTTTTTTAAGAGTAATCTACACCCTGGAAAAGTGTCTGCTCAATATAATATACATTTTAACGCCTTTTATCCAGTGCAAGCATTGTTCAATGGCAGTAAATTATTACCCTGAAGGATTTGTACTTTCAGTGCTCCAACTCAGCGCTCCGCGCGACCATATAGGTACATAGTTCCCATGTTCAGGTACCCATTTTAAAAGCTGGGTGGACTGAGTGCAATGTGGATGAAGTGCCCTGCACAAGGCACAACACAGCATAAGATCCAGGTCAAATTTTGTGGGTGTCTCAATCGGGATTCGAACCCGGGTCGTTAGCGTTAAAACCACTATACGACTGTGCTCCTTACGATTGGATTCGAATAAGTCAGGGGATAAAAACTTACCGATGTTTGAGAACGACACCGCTAAGAGATTACGCCACACCTTGAAACCGTGAATTAGCTGTACACAATCAATGAAAGGTGGTACTTATTGGATGGACGTTTTCATTTGAAACCCCGTGTTCTCAATGGATAGATATTTCACTGTTAAACACAGTTACAAATATTCCCAGTTCTCAGTGTTTTTGGGCACGTTAATAACCTCGTACACAGCATATTGAATATGTTCATGCCTCAACACAATCAATTTATCTGATTCTATACATTAGTTGAGAATGTAATAACTTTAGTCTTCATCGGCAACTACAAAGGATGTAAAGAGGGACGACCACAAGTCAACCTCTGTCAGATATATAACAGTTGACAAGGTAACAAGGTGTTATGACGTGCTTAAAAACGTCTTTCATGTTTCTCATTTCAATATCATGATACTTCAACTTTCATAACTCACTAATGGAAAGTTTCAATAAACTTGAAACTGTGCAGTTTGATAGATATGATGCCTCTCAAATCAAAGAGCTATTCACGATCAAATGATCATTTTATATCCAATGAACAAGAAACTGACACTTATGCAATATAACCTTCACAGTTTGTACACACCAAATGTGCAGTGATTGAAAGTAAACATTGATTTTATTATCTCTGAATTTACTTTCAGAGCTTGTTAAGTCACATTTAATCGATCTTATCATTTAAATAAATCCAGCGCTATCTCGGCTCAGAAGTTTTGAAAGTTAGCTCTTAATACTTCAAGATAAGTACGAAGGTTTTTATGATGATACGGTATTTATGACATGTAAGCCTTTCTCCTCTAGAAAAAATTTCATCCATCAGAGAAGAAACTTACTCTTAAGTTGTCATACAAAACAAAACGTGCTAAAATCGATCATGCGGAACTTCTGTAGAACTACGCATTTCATTCATACACTAGAGAAGGGGTCACGCAAAGGTTATGGTATTTTACATTATTTAAAATTCATTTTATTTCACTCGGAATAAGTGAGATGTAAGTCAGTTACTACCAAAGTTTCCGAGTTGTATCGGGAAATAGCAGGACAGTTGTCTTCGAGCCCGGTCCTCGGCCTAAAGGCCTCGGACCATGGACCTCTCGGACAAACTGTCCTGCTATTTCCCGATACACCTCGGACACTATGGTAGTAACTATTACTTATCATTTTTAACATAACTGTCAAAATGGTTGTTGTGAATTTGTGTTAGAAAATATATCAAAGTCATGTTTATTTTGTTGGGTCTATTATTTCTAGTTCATTTTTTGGCAGAAGTCAATCAACTGATTCAAGTATTTTACTACCAACCGTATTTAGTTTCACATAAAATAAATACGTTTGTTTACGCCTTGATCTTAGTGAATAAAAAGGTTTAGCTCAATCGTTATGTCATTGGTGATGATAAACTGTAACTTATTTTGTTTAAAAGTGGTTTTAAAAGTGTCCGTGTCCGTGGACGAAACAGTCCTGATATCGATAATGAACAGGACACTTTTATGATTGGTTGTTACGGGCAACGAGGTCTAAGTGGGATGTATCACCTTGTTATTTCTCAACGCAAACGCATGTCGTTTGGGAATCACATATAATCAGTCATCAATCAAAATCCCTTTGGATTGTCTTGAATGGTATTCATATCGTTGTCATTGCTGCACAATAAAGCGTTTATGTTGTTTCAGTAGTTGCAAATTAATCATAATGGTTGTCATACAAAAGCTCAAGTTTATGATTGGGTTGAGGATACCAAATGTGATTGAGCGGATACTGCCATGTATTATTGGCAGGGTACACAGGCAGGAGAAAGGCAGTGTGAAGTTGGTTACTTATTCGTTATTGGACATTGGACATTCATTTGACATTCGATTTTTCCAGTTACTTATTCAAAACAATGGTCTGATAAAGAACTATGGAACAATCCATGACAACATAAGTATACTCATTTTAAAGAAAATTCAATTTCCTATCCAATGAGCTATGCTGTTTGATTCGCAAAAAATCAGAGTGTACCGTAAATTACGAAATAATGGCGATGGGGTTAGTAAAATCAAGCCAAAAGGGAGAGTAAATATTTAAATTGGTACCAAGGAATATTTGCACCACCATCTAAGGGTACCCAAATGAAAGATAATTCAATTTCCTATCCAATGAGGTATCTTACATGATGTTTGATAGGGGACCTGGTACCGTAAAATGCCAAATAACGTCACTAGGTAGTATACATATTAGCTCTGTAATGAGTTTTTCACAATCAAACTAGTCTGAGGGTACCAAGGAATATTTGCACCACCATCTAAGGGTACCCAAATGAAAGATAATTCAATTTCCTATCCAATGAGGTATCTTACATGATGTTTGATAGGGGACCTGGTACCGTCAAATGCCAAATAACGTCACTAGGTAGTATACATATTAGCTCTGTAATGAGTTTTTCACAATCAAACTAGTCTGAGGGTACCAAGGAATATTTGCACCACCATCTAAGGGTACCCAAATGAAAGATAATTCAATTTCCTATCCAATGAGGTATCTTACATGATGTTTGATAGGGGACCTGGTACCGTCAAATGCCAAATAACGTCACTAGGTAGTATTCATATTAGCTCTGTAATGAGTTTTTCACAATCAAACTAGTCTGAGGGTACCAAGGAATATCTGCACCACCATCTAAGGGTACCCAAATGAATGATAATTCAATTTCCTATCCAATGAGGTATCTTACATGATGTTTGATAGGGGACCTGGTACCGTAAAATGCCAAATAACGTCACTAGGTAGTATACATATTAGCTCTGTAATGAGTTTTTCACAATCAAACTAGTCTGAGGGTACCAAGGAATATTTGCACCACCATCTAAGGGTACCCAAATGAAAGATAATTCAATTTCCTATCCAATGAGGTATCTTACATGATGTTTGATAGGGGACCTGGTACCGTCAAATGCCAAATAACGTCACTAGGTAGTATACATATTAGCTCTGTAATGAGTTTTTCACAATCAAACTAGTCTGAGGGTACCAAGGAATATTTGCACCACCATCTAAGGGTACCCAAATGAAAGATAATTCAATTTCCTATCCAATGAGGTATCTTACATGATGTTTGATAGGGGACCTGGTACCGTCAAATGCCAAATAACGTCACTAGGTAGTATTCATATTAGCTCTGTAATGAGTTTTTCACAATCAAACTAGTCTGAGGGTACCAAGGAATATTTGCACCACCATCTAAAGGTACCCAAATGAAAGATAATTCAATTTCCTATCCAATGAGGTATCTTACATGATGTTTGATAGGGGACCTGGTACCGTAAAATGCCAAATAACGTCACTAGGTAGTATACATATTAGCTCTGTAATGAGTTTTTCACAATCAAACTAGTCTGAGGGTACCAAGGAATATTTGCACCACCATCTAAGGGTACCCAAATGAAAGATAATTCAATTTCCTATCCAATGAGGTATCTTACATGATGTTTGATAGGGGACCTGGTACCGTCAAATGCCAAATAACGTCACTAGGTAGTATTCATATTAGCTCTGTAATGAGTTTTTCACAATCAAACTAGTCTGAGGGTACCAAGGAATATTTGCACCACCATCTAAAGGTACCCAAATGAAAGATAATTCAATTTCCTATCCAATGAGGTATCTTACATGATGTTTGATAGGGGACCTGGTACCGTAAAATGCCAAATAACGTCACTAGGTAGTATACATATTAGCTCTGTAATGAGTTTTTCACAATCAAACTAGTCTGAGGGTACCAAGGAATATTTGCACCACCATCTAAGGGTACCCAAATGAAAGATAATTCAATTTCCTATCCAATGAGGTATCTTACATGATGTTTGATAGGGGACCTGGTACCGTCAAATGCCAAATAACGTCACTAGGTAGTATTCATATTAGCTCTGTAATGAGTTTTTCACAATCAAACTAGTCTGAGGGTACCAAGGAATATTTGCACCACCATCTAAAGGTACCCAAATGAAAGATAATTCAATTTCCTATCCAATGAGGTATCTTACATGATGTTTGATAGGGGACCTGGTACCGTAAAATGCCAAATAACGTCACTAGGTAGTATACATATTAGCTCTGTAATGAGTTTTTCACAATCAAACTAGTCTGAGGGTACCAAGGAATATTTGCACCACCATCTAAGGGTACCCAAATGAAAGATAATTCAATTTCCTATCCAATGAGGTATCTTACATGATGTTTGATAGGGGACCTGGTACCGTCAAATGCCAAATAACGTCACTAGGTAGTATTCATATTAGCTCTGTAATGAGTTTTTCACAATCAAACTAGTCTGAGGGTACCAAGGAATATTTGCACCACCATCTAAAGGTACCCAAATGAAAGATAATTCAATTTCCTATCCAATGAGGTATCTTACATGATGTTTGATAGGGGACCTGGTACCGTAAAATGCCAAATAACGTCACTAGGTAGTATACATATTAGCTCTGTAATGAGTTTTTCACAATCAAACTAGTCTGAGGGTACCAAGGAATATTTGCACCACCATCTAAGGGTACCCAAATGAAAGATAATTCAATTTCCTATCCAATGAGGTATCTTACATGATGTTTGATAGGGGACCTGGTACCGTCAAATGCCAAATAACGTCACTAGGTAGTATTCATATTAGCTCTGTAATGAGTTTTTCACAATCAAACTAGTCTGAGGGTACCAAGGAATATTTGCACCACCATCTAAAGGTACCCAAATGAAAGATAATTCAATTTCCTATCCAATGAGGTATCTTACATGATGTTTGATAGGGGACCTGGTACCGTAAAATGCCAAATAACGTCACTAGGTAGTATACATATTAGCTCTGTAATGAGTTTTTCACAATCAAACTAGTCTGAGGGTACCAAGGAATATTTGCACCACCATCTAAGGGTACCCAAATGAAAGATAATTCAATTTCCTATCCAATGAGGTATCTTACATGATGTTTGATAGGGGACCTGGTACCGTCAAATGCCAAATAACGTCACTAGGTAGTATTCATATTAGCTCTGTAATGAGTTTTTCACAATCAAACTAGTCTGAGGGTACCAAGGAATATTTGCACCACCATCTAAAGGTACCCAAATGAAAGATAATTCAATTTCCTATCCAATGAGGTATCTTACATGATGTTTGATAGGGGACCTGGTACCGTAAAATGCCAAATAACGTCACTAGGTAGTATACATATTAGCTCTGTAATGAGTTTTTCACAATCAAACTAGTCTGAGGGTACCAAGGAATATTTGCACCACCATCTAAGGGTACCCAAATGAAAGATAATTCAATTTCCTATCCAATGAGGTATCTTACATGATGTTTGATAGGGGACCTGATACCGTCAAATGCCAAATAACGTCACTAGGTAGTATTCATATTAGCTCTGTAATGAGTTTTTCACAATCAAACTAGTCTGAGGGTACCAAGGAATATTTGCACCACCATCTAAAGGTACCCAAATGAAAGATAATTCAATTTCCTATCCAATGAGGTATCTTACATGATGTTTGATAGGGGACCTGGTACCGTAAAATGCCAAATAACGTCACTAGGTAGTATACATATTAGCTCTGTAATGAGTTTTTCACAATCAAACTAGTCTGAGGGTACCAAGGAATATTTGCACCACCATCTAAGGGTACCCAAATGAAAGATAATTCAATTTCCTATCCAATGAGGTATCTTACATGATGTTTGATAGGGGACCTGGTACCGTCAAATGCCAAATAACGTCACTAGGTAGTATTCATATTAGCTCTGTAATGAGTTTTTCACAATCAAACTAGTCTGAGGGTACCAAGGAATATTTGCACCACCATCTAAAGGTACCCAAATGAAAGATAATTCAATTTCCTATCCAATGAGGTATCTTACATGATGTTTGATAGGGGACCTGGTACCGTAAAATGCCAAATAACGTCACTAGGTAGTATACATATTAGCTCTGTAATGAGTTTTTCACAATCAAACTAGTCTGAGGGTACCAAGGAATATTTGCACCACCATCTAAGGGTACCCAAATGAAAGATAATTCAATTTCCTATCCAATGAGGTATCTTACATGATGTTTGATAGGGGACCTGGTACCGTCAAATGCCAAATAACGTCACTAGGTAGTATTCATATTAGCTCTGTAATGAGTTTTTCACAATCAAACTAGTCTGAGGGTACCAAGGAATATTTGCACCACCATCTAAAGGTACCCAAATGAAAGATAATTCAATTTCCTATCCAATGAGGTATCTTACATGATGTTTGATAGGGGACCTGGTACCGTCAAATGCCAAATAACGTCACTAGGTAGTATACATATTAGCTCTGTAATGAGTTTTTCACAATCAAACTAGTCTGAGGGTACCAAGGAATATTTGCACCACCATCTAAGGGTACCCAAATGAAAGATAATTCAATTTCCTATCCAATGAGGTATCTTACATGATGTTTGATAGGGGACCTGGTACCGTAAAATGCCAAATAACGTCACTAGGTAGTATACATATTAGCTCTGTAATGAGTTTTTCACAATCAAACTAGTCTGAGGGTACCAAGGAATATTTGCACCACCATCTAAGGGTACCCAAATGAAAGATAATTCAATTTCCTATCCAATGAGGTATCTTACATGATGTTTGATAGGGGACCTGGTACCGTCAAATGCCAAATAACGTCACTAGGTAGTATTCATATTAGCTCTGTAATGAGTTTTTCACAATCAAACTAGTCTGAGGGTACCAAGGAATATTTGCACCACCATCTAAAGGTACCCAAATGAAAGATAATTCAATTTCCTATCCAATGAGGTATCTTACATGATGTTTGATAGGGGACCTGGTACCGTAAAATGCCAAATAACGTCACTAGGTAGTATACATATTAGCTCTGTAATGAGTTTTTCACAATCAAACTAGTCTGAGGGTACCAAGGAATATTTGCACCACCATCTAAGGGTACCCAAATGAAAGATAATTCAATTTCCTATCCAATGAGGTATCTTACATGATGTTTGATAGGGGACCTGGTACCGTCAAATGCCAAATAACGTCACTAGGTAGTATTCATATTAGCTCTGTAATGAGTTTTTCACAATCAAACTAGTCTGAGGGTACCAAGGAATATTTGCACCACCATCTAAAGGTACCCAAATGAAAGATAATTCAATTTCCTATCCAATGAGGTATCTTACATGATGTTTGATAGGGGACCTGGTACCGTAAAATGCCAAATAACGTCACTAGGTAGTATACATATTAGCTCTGTAATGAGTTTTTCACAATCAAACTAGTCTGAGGGTACCAAGGAATATTTGCACCACCATCTAAGGGTACCCAAATGAAAGATAATTCAATTTCCTATCCAATGAGGTATCTTACATGATGTTTGATAGGGGACCTGGTACCGTCAAATGCCAAATAACGTCACTAGGTAGTATTCATATTAGCTCTGTAATGAGTTTTTCACAATCAAACTAGTCTGAGGGTACCAAGGAATATTTGCACCACCATCTAAAGGTACCCAAATGAAAGATAATTCAATTTCCTATCCAATGAGGTATCTTACATGATGTTTGATAGGGGACCTGGTACCGTAAAATGCCAAATAACGTCACTAGGTAGTATACATATTAGCTCTGTAATGAGTTTTTCACAATCAAACTAGTCTGAGGGTACCAAGGAATATTTGCACCACCATCTAAGGGTACCCAAATGAAAGATAATTCAATTTCCTATCCAATGAGGTATCTTACATGATGTTTGATAGGGGACCTGGTACCGTCAAATGCCAAATAACGTCACTAGGTAGTATTCATATTAGCTCTGTAATGAGTTTTTCACAATCAAACTAGTCTGAGGGTACCAAGGAATATTTGCACCACCATCTAAAGGTACCCAAATGAAAGATAATTCAATTTCCTATCCAATGAGGTATCTTACATGATGTTTGATAGGGGACCTGGTACCGTAAAATGCCAAATAACGTCACTAGGTAGTATACATATTAGCTCTGTAATGAGTTTTTCACAATCAAACTAGTCTGAGGGTACCAAGGAATATTTGCACCACCATCTAAGGGTACCCAAATGAAAGATAATTCAATTTCCTATCCAATGAGGTATCTTACATGATGTTTGATAGGGGACCTGGTACCGTCAAATGCCAAATAACGTCACTAGGTAGTATTCATATTAGCTCTGTAATGAGTTTTTCACAATCAAACTAGTCTGAGGGTACCAAGGAATATTTGCACCACCATCTAAAGGTACCCAAATGAAAGATAATTCAATTTCCTATCCAATGAGGTATCTTACATGATGTTTGATAGGGGACCTGGTACCGTAAAATGCCAAATAACGTCACTAGGTAGTATACATATTAGCTCTGTAATGAGTTTTTCACAATCAAACTAGTCTGAGGGTACCAAGGAATATTTGCACCACCATCTAAGGGTACCCAAATGAAAGATAATTCAATTTCCTATCCAATGAGGTATCTTACATGATGTTTGATAGGGGACCTGGTACCGTCAAATGCCAAATAACGTCACTAGGTAGTATTCATATTAGCTCTGTAATGAGTTTTTCACAATCAAACTAGTCTGAGGGTACCAAGGAATATTTGCACCACCATCTAAAGGTACCCAAATGAAAGATAATTCAATTTCCTATCCAATGAGGTATCTTACATGATGTTTGATAGGGGACCTGGTACCGTAAAATGCCAAATAACGTCACTAGGTAGTATACATATTAGCTCTGTAATGAGTTTTTCACAATCAAACTAGTCTGAGGGTACCAAGGAATATTTGCACCACCATCTAAGGGTACCCAAATGAAAGATAATTCAATTTCCTATCCAATGAGGTATCTTACATGATGTTTGATAGGGGACCTGGTACCGTCAAATGCCAAATAACGTCACTAGGTAGTATTCATATTAGCTCTGTAATGAGTTTTTCACAATCAAACTAGTCTGAGGGTACCAAGGAATATTTGCACCACCATCTAAAGGTACCCAAATGAAAGATAATTCAATTTCCTATCCAATGAGGTATCTTACATGATGTTTGATAGGGGACCTGGTACCGTAAAATGCCAAATAACGTCACTAGGTAGTATACATATTAGCTCTGTAATGAGTTTTTCACAATCAAACTAGTCTGAGGGTACCAAGGAATATTTGCACCACCATCTAAGGGTACCCAAATGAAAGATAATTCAATTTCCTATCCAATGAGGTATCTTACATGATGTTTGATAGGGGACCTGGTACCGTCAAATGCCAAATAACGTCACTAGGTAGTATTCATATTAGCTCTGTAATGAGTTTTTCACAATCAAACTAGTCTGAGGGTACCAAGGAATATTTGCACCACCATCTAAAGGTACCCAAATGAAAGATAATTCAATTTCCTATCCAATGAGGTATCTTACATGATGTTTGATAGGGGACCTGGTACCGTAAAATGCCAAATAACGTCACTAGGTAGTATACATATTAGCTCTGTAATGAGTTTTTCACAATCAAACTAGTCTGAGGGTACCAAGGAATATTTGCACCACCATCTAAGGGTACCCAAATGAAAGATAATTCAATTTCCTATCCAATGAGGTATCTTACATGATGTTTGATAGGGGACCTGGTACCGTCAAATGCCAAATAACGTCACTAGGTAGTATTCATATTAGCTCTGTAATGAGTTTTTCACAATCAAACTAGTCTGAGGGTACCAAGGAATATTTGCACCACCATCTAAAGGTACCCAAATGAAAGATAATTCAATTTCCTATCCAATGAGGTATCTTACATGATGTTTGATAGGGGACCTGGTACCGTAAAATGCCAAATAACGTCACTAGGTAGTATACATATTAGCTCTGTAATGAGTTTTTCACAATCAAACTAGTCTGAGGGTACCAAGGAATATTTGCACCACCATCTAAGGGTACCCAAATGAAAGATAATTCAATTTCCTATCCAATGAGGTATCTTACATGATGTTTGATAGGGGACCTGGTACCGTCAAATGCCAAATAACGTCACTAGGTAGTATTCATATTAGCTCTGTAATGAGTTTTTCACAATCAAACTAGTCTGAGGGTACCAAGGAATATTTGCACCACCATCTAAAGGTACCCAAATGAAAGATAATTCAATTTCCTATCCAATGAGGTATCTTACATGATGTTTGATAGGGGACCTGGTACCGTAAAATGCCAAATAACGTCACTAGGTAGTATACATATTAGCTCTGTAATGAGTTTTTCACAATCAAACTAGTCTGAGGGTACCAAGGAATATTTGCACCACCATCTAAGGGTACCCAAATGAAAGATAATTCAATTTCCTATCCAATGAGGTATCTTACATGATGTTTGATAGGGGACCTGGTACCGTCAAATGCCAAATAACGTCACTAGGTAGTATTCATATTAGCTCTGTAATGAGTTTTTCACAATCAAACTAGTCTGAGGGTACCAAGGAATATTTGCACCACCATCTAAAGGTACCCAAATGAAAGATAATTCAATTTCCTATCCAATGAGGTATCTTACATGATGTTTGATAGGGGACCTGGTACCGTAAAATGCCAAATAACGTCACTAGGTAGTATACATATTAGCTCTGTAATGAGTTTTTCACAATCAAACTAGTCTGAGGGTACCAAGGAATATTTGCACCACCATCTAAGGGTACCCAAATGAAAGATAATTCAATTTCCTATCCAATGAGGTATCTTACATGATGTTTGATAGGGGACCTGGTACCGTCAAATGCCAAATAACGTCACTAGGTAGTATACATATTAGCTCTGTAATGAGTTTTTCACAATCAAACTAGTCTGAGGGTACCAAGGAATATTTGCACCACCATCTAAGGGTACCCAAATGAAAGATAATTCAATTTCCTATCCAATGAGGTATCTTACATGATGTTTGATAGGGGACCTGGTACCGTCAAATGCCAAATAACGTCACTAGGTAGTATTCATATTAGCTCTGTAATGAGTTTTTCACAATCAAACTAGTCTGAGGGTACCAAGGAATATTTGCACCACCATCTAAAGGTACCCAAATGAAAGATAATTCAATTTCCTATCCAATGAGGTATCTTACATGATGTTTGATAGGGGACCTGGTACCGTAAAATGCCAAATAACGTCACTAGGTAGTATACATATTAGCTCTGTAATGAGTTTTTCACAATCAAACTAGTCTGAGGGTACCAAGGAATATTTGCACCACCATCTAAGGGTACCCAAATGAAAGATAATTCAATTTCCTATCCAATGAGGTATCTTACATGATGTTTGATAGGGGACCTGGTACCGTCAAATGCCAAATAACGTCACTAGGTAGTATACATATTAGCTCTGTAATGAGTTTTTCACAATCAAACTAGTCTGAGGGTACCAAGGAATATTTGCACCACCATCTAAGGGTACCCAAATGAAAGATAATTCAATTTCCTATCCAATGAGGTATCTTACATGATGTTTGATAGGGGACCTGGTACCGTCAAATGCCAAATAACGTCACTAGGTAGTATTCATATTAGCTCTGTAATGAGTTTTTCACAATCAAACTAGTCTGAGGGTACCAAGGAATATTTGCACCACCATCTAAAGGTACCCAAATGAAAGATAATTCAATTTCCTATCCAATGAGGTATCTTACATGATGTTTGATAGGGGACCTGGTACCGTAAAATGCCAAATAACGTCACTAGGTAGTATACATATTAGCTCTGTAATGAGTTTTTCACAATCAAACTAGTCTGAGGGTACCAAGGAATATTTGCACCACCATCTAAGGGTACCCAAATGAAAGATAATTCAATTTCCTATCCAATGAGGTATCTTACATGATGTTTGATAGGGGACCTGGTACCGTCAAATGCCAAATAACGTCACTAGGTAGTATACATATTAGCTCTGTAATGAGTTTTTCACAATCAAACTAGTCTGAGGGTACCAAGGAATATTTGCACCACCATCTAAGGGTACCCAAATGAAAGATAATTCAATTTCCTATCCAATGAGGTATCTTACATGATGTTTGATAGGGGACCTGGTACCGTCAAATGCCAAATAACGTCACTAGGTAGTATTCATATTAGCTCTGTAATGAGTTTTTCACAATCAAACTAGTCTGAGGGTACCAAGGAATATTTGCACCACCATCTAAAGGTACCCAAATGAAAGATAATTCAATTTCCTATCCAATGAGGTATCTTACATGATGTTTGATAGGGGACCTGGTACCGTAAAATGCCAAATAACGTCACTAGGTAGTATACATATTAGCTCTGTAATGAGTTTTTCACAATCAAACTAGTCTGAGGGTACCAAGGAATATTTGCACCACCATCTAAGGGTACCCAAATGAAAGATAATTCAATTTCCTATCCAATGAGGTATCTTACATGATGTTTGATAGGGGACCTGGTACCGTCAAATGCCAAATAACGTCACTAGGTAGTATACATATTAGCTCTGTAATGAGTTTTTCACAATCAAACTAGTCTGAGGGTACCAAGGAATATTTGCACCACCATCTAAGGGTACCCAAATGAAAGATAATTCAATTTCCTATCCAATGAGGTATCTTACATGATGTTTGATAGGGGACCTGGTACCGTCAAATGCCAAATAACGTCACTAGGTAGTATTCATATTAGCTCTGTAATGAGTTTTTCACAATCAAACTAGTCTGAGGGTACCAAGGAATATTTGCACCACCATCTAAAGGTACCCAAATGAAAGATAATTCAATTTCCTATCCAATGAGGTATCTTACATGATGTTTGATAGGGGACCTGGTACCGTAAAATGCCAAATAACGTCACTAGGTAGTATACATATTAGCTCTGTAATGAGTTTTTCACAATCAAACTAGTCTGAGGGTACCAAGGAATATTTGCACCACCATCTAAGGGTACCCAAATGAAAGATAATTCAATTTCCTATCCAATGAGGTATCTTACATGATGTTTGATAGGGGACCTGGTACCGTCAAATGCCAAATAACGTCACTAGGTAGTATACATATTAGCTCTGTAATGAGTTTTTCACAATCAAACTAGTCTGAGGGTACCAAGGAATATTTGCACCACCATCTAAGGGTACCCAAATGAAAGATAATTCAATTTCCTATCCAATGAGGTATCTTACATGATGTTTGATAGGGGACCTGGTACCGTCAAATGCCAAATAACGTCACTAGGTAGTATTCATATTAGCTCTGTAATGAGTTTTTCACAATCAAACTAGTCTGAGGGTACCAAGGAATATTTGCACCACCATCTAAAGGTACCCAAATGAAAGATAATTCAATTTCCTATCCAATGAGGTATCTTACATGATGTTTGATAGGGGACCTGGTACCGTAAAATGCCAAATAACGTCACTAGGTAGTATACATATTAGCTCTGTAATGAGTTTTTCACAATCAAACTAGTCTGAGGGTACCAAGGAATATTTGCACCACCATCTAAGGGTACCCAAATGAAAGATAATTCAATTTCCTATCCAATGAGGTATCTTACATGATGTTTGATAGGGGACCTGGTACCGTCAAATGCCAAATAACGTCACTAGGTAGTATACATATTAGCTCTGTAATGAGTTTTTCACAATCAAACTAGTCTGAGGGTACCAAGGAATATTTGCACCACCATCTAAGGGTACCCAAATGAAAGATAATTCAATTTCCTATCCAATGAGGTATCTTACATGATGTTTGATAGGGGACCTGGTACCGTCAAATGCCAAATAACGTCACTAGGTAGTATTCATATTAGCTCTGTAATGAGTTTTTCACAATCAAACTAGTCTGAGGGTACCAAGGAATATTTGCACCACCATCTAAAGGTACCCAAATGAAAGATAATTCAATTTCCTATCCAATGAGGTATCTTACATGATGTTTGATAGGGGACCTGGTACCGTAAAATGCCAAATAACGTCACTAGGTAGTATACATATTAGCTCTGTAATGAGTTTTTCACAATCAAACTAGTCTGAGGGTACCAAGGAATATTTGCACCACCATCTAAGGGTACCCAAATGAAAGATAATTCAATTTCCTATCCAATGAGGTATCTTACATGATGTTTGATAGGGGACCTGGTACCGTCAAATGCCAAATAACGTCACTAGGTAGTATACATATTAGCTCTGTAATGAGTTTTTCACAATCAAACTAGTCTGAGGGTACCAAGGAATATTTGCACCACCATCTAAGGGTACCCAAATGAAAGATAATTCAATTTCCTATCCAATGAGGTATCTTACATGATGTTTGATAGGGGACCTGGTACCGTCAAATGCCAAATAACGTCACTAGGTAGTATTCATATTAGCTCTGTAATGAGTTTTTCACAATCAAACTAGTCTGAGGGTACCAAGGAATATTTGCACCACCATCTAAAGGTACCCAAATGAAAGATAATTCAATTTCCTATCCAATGAGGTATCTTACATGATGTTTGATAGGGGACCTGGTACCGTAAAATGCCAAATAACGTCACTAGGTAGTATACATATTAGCTCTGTAATGAGTTTTTCACAATCAAACTAGTCTGAGGGTACCAAGGAATATTTGCACCACCATCTAAGGGTACCCAAATGAAAGATAATTCAATTTCCTATCCAATGAGGTATCTTACATGATGTTTGATAGGGGACCTGGTACCGTCAAATGCCAAATAACGTCACTAGGTAGTATACATATTAGCTCTGTAATGAGTTTTTCACAATCAAACTAGTCTGAGGGTACCAAGGAATATTTGCACCACCATCTAAGGGTACCCAAATGAAAGATAATTCAATTTCCTATCCAATGAGGTATCTTACATGATGTTTGATAGGGGACCTGGTACCGTCAAATGCCAAATAACGTCACTAGGTAGTATACATATTAGCTCTGTAATGAGTTTTTCACAATCAAACTAGTCTGAGGGTACCAAGGAATATTTGCACCACCATCTAAGGGTACCCAAATGAAAGATAATTCAATTTCCTATCCAATGAGGTATCTTACATGATGTTTGATAGGGGACCTGGTACCGTCAAATGCCAAATAACGTCACTAGGTAGTATTCATATTAGCTCTGTAATGAGTTTTTCACAATCAAACTAGTCTGAGGGTACCAAGGAATATTTGCACCACCATCTAAAGGTACCCAAATGAAAGATAATTCAATTTCCTATCCAATGAGGTATCTTACATGATGTTTGATAGGGGACCTGGTACCGTAAAATGCCAAATAACGTCACTAGGTAGTATACATATTAGCTCTGTAATGAGTTTTTCACAATCAAACTAGTCTGAGGGTACCAAGGAATATTTGCACCACCATCTAAGGGTACCCAAATGAAAGATAATTCAATTTCCTATCCAATGAGGTATCTTACATGATGTTTGATAGGGGACCTGGTACCGTCAAATGCCAAATAACGTCACTAGGTAGTATACATATTAGCTCTGTAATGAGTTTTTCACAATCAAACTAGTCTGAGGGTACCAAGGAATATTTGCACCACCATCTAAGGGTACCCAAATGAAAGATAATTCAATTTCCTATCCAATGAGGTATCTTACATGATGTTTGATAGGGGACCTGGTACCGTCAAATGCCAAATAACGTCACTAGGTAGTATTCATATTAGCTCTGTAATGAGTTTTTCACAATCAAACTAGTCTGAGGGTACCAAGGAATATTTGCACCACCATCTAAAGGTACCCAAATGAAAGATAATTCAATTTCCTATCCAATGAGGTATCTTACATGATGTTTGATAGGGGACCTGGTACCGTAAAATGCCAAATAACGTCACTAGGTAGTATACATATTAGCTCTGTAATGAGTTTTTCACAATCAAACTAGTCTGAGGGTACCAAGGAATATTTGCACCACCATCTAAGGGTACCCAAATGAAAGATAATTCAATTTCCTATCCAATGAGGTATCTTACATGATGTTTGATAGGGGACCTGGTACCGTCAAATGCCAAATAACGTCACTAGGTAGTATACATATTAGCTCTGTAATGAGTTTTTCACAATCAAACTAGTCTGAGGGTACCAAGGAATATTTGCACCACCATCTAAGGGTACCCAAATGAAAGATAATTCAATTTCCTATCCAATGAGGTATCTTACATGATGTTTGATAGGGGACCTGGTACCGTCAAATGCCAAATAACGTCACTAGGTAGTATTCATATTAGCTCTGTAATGAGTTTTTCACAATCAAACTAGTCTGAGGGTACCAAGGAATATTTGCACCACCATCTAAAGGTACCCAAATGAAAGATAATTCAATTTCCTATCCAATGAGGTATCTTACATGATGTTTGATAGGGGACCTGGTACCGTAAAATGCCAAATAACGTCACTAGGTAGTATACATATTAGCTCTGTAATGAGTTTTTCACAATCAAACTAGTCTGAGGGTACCAAGGAATATTTGCACCACCATCTAAGGGTACCCAAATGAAAGATAATTCAATTTCCTATCCAATGAGGTATCTTACATGATGTTTGATAGGGGACCTGGGTACCGTCAAATGCCAAATAACGGTCACTAGGTAGTATACATATTAGCTCTGTAATGAGTTTTTCACAATCAAACTAGTCTGAGGGTACCAAGGAATATTTGCACCACCATCTAAGGGTACCCAAATGAAAGATAATTCAATTTCCTATCCAATGAGGTATCTTACATGATGTTTGATAGGGGACCTGGTACCGTCAAATGCCAAATAACGTCACTAGGTAGTATTCATATTAGCTCTGTAATGAGTTTTTTCACAATCAAACTAGTCTGAGGGTACCAAGGAATATTTGCACCACCATCTAAAGGTACCCAAATGAAAAGATAATTCAATTTCCTATCCAATGAGGTATCTTACATGATGTTTGATAGGGGACCTGGTACCGTAAAATGCCAAATAACGTCACTAGGTAGTATTCATATTAGCTCTGTAATGAGTTTTTCACAATCAAACTAGTCTGAGGGTACCAAGGAATATTTGCACCACCATCTAAGGGTACCCAAATGAAAGATAATTCAATTTCCTATCCAATGAGGTATCTTACATGATGTTTGATAGGGGACCTGGTACCGTCAAATGCCAAATAACGTCACTAGGTAGTATACATATTAGCTCTGTAATGAGTTTTTTCACAATCAAACTAGTCTGAGGGTTACCAAGGAATATTTGCACCACATCTAAGGGTACCCAAATGAAAGATAATTCAATTTCCTATCCAATGAGGTATCTTACATGATGTTTGATAGGGGACCTGGGTACCGT